>JNEY01000012.1:234520-244759 GCA_020875895.1 Aphelenchus avenae
CAGCAGCTATATGACTGGAATATCTTCACTGAAATCGTCACCCAGGATTAACCTCACATTTAATCGATGCGCTCCCGCATGAGTGCGGAAAGCAGCTGACGTCGGTGTTCCCTGCAACCACGTGGCGGCGCTGGCGACAGCTGACATACGCGCAGCTACGTTGATTAAGTAAAGTGTTAACTGGGAGATTTTTTTTGTGGGTAACCAAATTTCGCAATAGCTGTCCGAGGCACCCACGCAGGTGAGTCACCCATGCGGAAATGCTAACAAAGAAGGGATTTGTCCTATTATCTAAAATAATTAAAATGCTGCCCAATAATTCAAAGAATAAATTTATTTGATCGCGATAACAAAGAATAAAAAAGACGTCAAGTCATAGCTATACTTTTACGGGTGGAGCAAATTCATATGTTGCTGAGGAGGCAGACCTCATAATAAGCTTGTAGCGCAGGCAAAAGACTAAGACAACCAGTACGGCAACCTCTAGAATATACACGAAAACTGCGGGGATGTGCGTTGGCGGGACTGTGGGATCCGCAAAGCATGCCACAACGGAAACCTCAGAGGTATTATCCGTGGTGGATCCGAGATCCAGGGACACATTATCAGCGGATGCAGAAGGACAGAGGGCGATCAGGCACAACCAGCCTAGAATTGTAAGCATAGCGATGTGATGCGACAAACATAGTCCACAACGTATTTATCACGATCTCGGATTGCCTTCAGCCTTTCCATAATCCATTCAAATGGACGTCCCACACATCGTTTCATGACGAAATAAATACAGTAATACCACAGGAATTTGTGTCGATCCGCTGTAGGGCCATTGTACTCCGCTTTATATGGGCAAAATTGTCAAGGAAGGATCCGATGTTTTTGTTGGGTACGTCTCCGTAAGAGTCAAAGTATTCCACGGAGTGCGGCGAATTTACGTAGACCGCAACCCAGTGCTGCCCGCCGTACTTTGAGGTATCGGTATTGATTACAGCGGCGTAGGGAAATACGCTAAGCGCAGGAATGCGATCCGAAGGCACGCACCCGACAAAGGTGGCACGGGTCTTTGGGTGCTCCTTGAGAATGCGCGAAATTTGAAGAGTGTCTAGCGAGCTCATACCGCTCCGTCGGTAATGACCACACGATTCTGATCGATGGAGAGGAGTTGGTCAAACTCTCCAATGCATATCAGCTCCACGCCCCCACCGTCAGCGGGAATAGCCTCAGCGAATTTGAGGTTGAGGGTGGTGGTGCCATTGCGTACCAGCTCAAAGCCGTCGTGGTCCTCGAGCGTGGAGGTCAGCGGAATGACGAAGATTGTCCAACCGTTGGCGAACATCTCCTCAGTGACGCCGTTCGTATTTCCACCACCGACATTTGCCATTGTCGCGTCCAGCATGTCCATGTAGGGGCGGTAGTAGCTTTGGTGCTTGCCGGCCGCGTTCCTCCATTCAAGGTGGTACGGGACGGCGGGATACGTCAACCCACCGACGTTGGCACTAATTTCTTTTACGTTGAAAGGCCGGAAATTGAACGGGTCCTTTGTGAGTTTTCCGTTGTAGGCCTCGTTCGCGACCATTGCAACAATTAATCGACGTGGGACAGTGTTGGTGAACACATTGTAGGTGTACTCGGTGCGGCCCACCGAGATAAATCCACTGCGCGCCTGGGTGCGTCGTATGGGGTATTTGGCCGGCGTTTTCTCCAGCATATTGAATATGGTAAGGTTTAGCGACGGCTGAACGTCCACCGTTTTGACGTACATTCGAATGTTGAGCACGCGGATGCGGTATTCGTTCGTATCGGAGAGGTCAAGGCTCTGGACCAGGAAGCGGTCGTCGTTCTTGTAGATGGTGAACTGCACCTCCACGTTGTTAATTACGTACAGGTTTTGATTCGCTAGGTCAAAGTCCAAGCGGGACATGTACTCCGCGACACGGCTTTTTTCCACCTTTTTCGCACGTTTTACAAACCCTGCGTCCGTCTGGTCGTCGCGCTTTACGTCCTTGGTGAAGCCGGACGGGGCCAGCCAAGTGCCCTTGACCGAAGGGGAGTGATACAGCTCGCTCTTGATGTATGCCACATATGGGTAGAGGGTGGACGAATCAAACACCTCTATGCCGTTGATCTGCATCTTCAGCTGTCTGACGAATGCTTGGCCTATTGACTGTACCGCGGCTACGTACTGGTCAAAATCCCCGAGCGCTACAAACTCGTCCTCGCCGGCCTTCTTCTTTTCGATCTGGAGCTGGAGGTAGAGATATGTGTGCGAGAGGTCAAGCCAGTGGTTGTCCGAGAAAATGCGAAATTCATACGGTGAGTTCTCCATTGGGTTCATCGGAAGCAGCTCCCGCACTTGTGCCTTGTTTACACTCACGTTTGTCGGGGGAATGGAGAAGACGTTGAGCGCATTGTGAAGCGCATTGTCCGAGAGAGCATCAATCTTTTTTGTTGAGGACATTTTTTGCAACTAGTAGAAACCGAGTTGATCGAGACGTTTTCGCTTAACCGACCGTCCTTTAGCGCGTTGCGGTTTTAGAGTGAGCGTCGTCCCGCGTTTTCTACCGCTACCCCGCTGCTGCTGGAGACGAGCCTGGGCCTTGTCCACGAGCGTGCGTAGCGCAGCTTGTGGGTCAGAGCGGTTGATGAGGTTCTTGAGGCCCTCTGCTGTTTCCTCCACAACAGCATGGCGCGTTGCCTTTCCTTCCGCGAGGTTTCCAAGGATGCGAGCGCCGGTGGCGAGTCCCTCACGCCCAATCTCCCTACCGGCGCTTTTGATCAGCGGTAGCAGAAAGCGAAAAATTGTGCCGAACACCGTGCCGATCCCGGCGCCCCGTTGGTATGGAAAGCCGGCAAAATACGCGCCCGAACCGCGCTGATAGGGAAAGCCGGTAAAGTATGCGCCTCCGCCGGTCTGCACGGTCACAAACTCACCCCAGTCCACCGTCTCCGGATCGAAATTAATATGCATGTGCGCGCGACGGGCTTCAGTAGAATGTTTCCTTTTGGAAATGTAGCACAAGTGTGACGTTACCCCAGTTGAATGGTACCAACCGTCCTGTAGCGGTGCGTATGTGAATACTAATCTCGGTCAGAGTCTTCTCCAGGACCTTGTGGTACTGTGGCGAGAGGAACGTATCCTCTACCATGTCTCCCGGCGATCCTTTGACTTTTGCGATGCGTAGCAGCGGCGCAACAGAGTCGCCCACCATGACCGGCTCAATGAGGCCGGGTGCATAGACGCACAGAGAGTGCACGCCACCGTGAAGATCCGGCATGTACTTTGCGTAGGAGACCGCTTCGGTCAGAGTGTGCTCCTCAAAGCCGAGTACGTACTGCAGCTGCCTGGAGAGCCTCACTGCGCGCATAGTTGCCGGGTCGAACCGAAGTCGCGCGCGGCCCTTTGACTCGTCGTACAGCAGGACAATGTGAGACGCGATTGTCCGGTAACGAGCGACGTCCGCGTTCGCGACACAAATAGCCTGGTCCTCGGCGACGTCAATCGGGGGGCCCGCGGCATCATGAGCGCTCTCCGCGAAAGCGATACTT
The DNA here is from genome assembly GCA_020875895.1 of Aphelenchus avenae. NCBI lineage: Eukaryota > Metazoa > Nematoda > Chromadorea > Rhabditida > Aphelenchidae > Aphelenchus > Aphelenchus avenae. The sequence continues at coordinate 238,064 of JNEY01000012.1, forward strand.
TTTGTCAGCTCGCTCACTTGCGCCGTCAAACTGTATACTTGCGTTGCGTTTGCGAGAAGCTCATTCTCGGTGCGCGTAAGTTTTTCTCGGGCGTCGCGCAATTCTTTCGCCAGCTCCTCCCGCCGTTCCTCCTCTGTGCTCTTAAGAGTGGTGGACTCGCGTTGAAGCTCGTTGACGCGTGCCTGTAGTGACTGCGCCCTGGATTCGGCCGCAATCCGCTCCGCGCGAACGGTTTGCAGCTCCACGCCCAGCCGTGCGGATTCCGCATTTGCCGCGTCAAGCTCTCCGCGGAGTGCTTTTTGGCGAATTTGGAGTTCATCAACATCGTCTCGCGCGGTCTGCAGTTCCTTCTCCGTTGCCTCTAGCGCTTCGATCCTGGAAGTGAGCGCGTCAATCTCCTTTTGCTTATCCCTCTCCAGCTGCTGTTTTTCAGCGGTTAGACGCGAAACGTCTCGGGCATAGTTTTGTCGCTGTTCATTCGTTTTTCGCAGCTCGTCCTCTGCCCCTTGGGCGCCACTTTCGAGTTGTGTTATGCGTTCATTTAGCTCGCTGATTTTCGTCTGTCGCTGTCCTATAACTTCGTTAGCAGCTACAACGTCTGTCTTGCGCTTCTCCTCGACGCTGGCTAGGCGTTCCCTAAGCGTAGGCAGTTCATCGTTTTCAAGCTCTAGCTCCTTGATTCGCGCCTTCTTCTTCTCGACCTCCTCCTCAAGAGCCCAGATCCGCCGAAGGCGCACTCGTAGCTCCTTTCGTTGGTCGCGCAAGTCCCGTATGAGATCCTTTTCATTGTCCGTGAGCGATATGCCACCCCAGTCCGCAAATTCGTCCTCCTCCGTCTCGCTCTCCTCCTGTTGCTGCTCTTCTACCGAACCGTCATGTGCGTCACGTTTGGTGCGCTTGGAGCCGTCAGCGTCTTCTGAGGGTACGTCTAAGCTTCGCTTGGGAGCACGTATGACGCAAATGTTTCGCTCCCAACCCTCAAATGCCTCTTTGATTGCCTTGGTCAGGTCCTGGACCGAACGATAGGACTTTGAGGGCACCTTGACCCGTGTAACAGAGCCATCACGCCACTCAACGTCCATGTACTGGGAACCGTCGGTGCCGATATTGGGCCAAGAGTACGGATAGATTATGTTTGTTAGGCCAACCCTCCAAGGTGTGTTAAACTCTAGCTTGCGGGGGAGGCGCACCGTAAACTCGGAGGTCCTGTTGCTCTCCTTAGAGTCGGAGGTTATAGCCGACTTCGTGTTTGATAACAAGTGCACATAGAATGAACCGACCATCTTTTATGTCTTCACAATAGTACAATGACAGGCAGGGCAAAGTTATAAAACATTAGTGATTTGATGTCGTGGGAGACGTGCCACAACCACCCGATCTTCGTCGATCCATTCGTCAAACTCCGGTTCGTGACCCACCCAGCGAACGCGTACCTGACGCCGCCCGTCACGCACGCGTGGCCTTCCAATTATTGTAGCGACACGCGTCGTTGTTTGGGGTGCGGGTACGGTCTTCACGAGATCGTGTTCATAGAAACGACCAGGAAGCTGTCGTCCCAAACCGTCGTTCAGCCGGTATACGTATAGGTCTTGCTTACGCTCCACGGCCGTCACGACGAAAATCTTATCCGTAAAGGTGTTGAGGAATTTCGCGAACGCGAGCTTGTTCTCCTGCACGCGTACGTGGTCGCCAACGCTGAATCGCGGACGCGCGGGTGGCGGACGCTCTTCTCTCTCGAACGGGTCTCCGTAGATTGCTGCTCGCAACCGAGGCGCATTTTGCTCAGTGACGTCAACCGGCCGCATACGAGTCACCCGACACACGCTTCGGTTTATCGCGTCGACAATGTTCTGGATCGCGTTCGTCCACCGTCGTGTGTTGTATTCGCTAAAGTACTTGTAGAGCCTGTCCTTGATGGTGCGGTTGGCTCGCTCCGCAACCGTTGCGTGAAGCGCCCTCTGCGGACTGGAGTGATACTTCAGAATATCCTTTGAGTCAAAGTACCGCCGCATTGCGGTGGACTCGAACTCCGGTCCGGAATCCGTGTAGAGACGCCAGGGTCGCGTCCCGGCACGCTCGAATATCGCGTCAAACGCAGCTCTCATGTGCGCAGCGTCCTTCTTTAGAACCGGCTCGGCGAACATTTTTCGCGAAAGGACGTCTACGCACACCAGAAGGTAGCGATATCCGTCGTTATCGTCCTTTAGCTTCGTGAGCACGTTCAGGTCGGCCTGCCAATCGGTATTGAACCCAGTGGGCACGGTCCTCAGACGTTTGAAGCGGCGTTTCAGCGGACGATATAGCGTGTAGGTTCGCTGTGCGGCAAGCCACGTGCGAACGTCGTCACGGGTAACCGCGGGTGCTCGACGCTGAGCTTCGGCAAACACCGCTTTAACGCCAGCAAAACATGCAGGAGAGTCAAGACTGTAGTAGACGTCTTGTAGTACGTCGTCAAATTCCATTATTTACCAGAGGGTCGCTTTAAACGGAGCTGTTTGTGTGCGCAACCGACCACCTTCCTGCTTGATTTCTTTTTTGATTACCACAGTGGCGGGCACAATGCTTTCGTGGGCAGGTATTCGCGTCCTTTCCATTTTTTCTTTCAGTATTCGCTGACGCGGCCTCACTGTCGCCGGAGGTTTCTTTGTTACCGTCTGGCGGGGCTCGTCGTCCCACGGTGCCTCTTTCTTAATCTCCTTCTTGATCTCCATCATAGCCCTTTTAGCGATGGGCTCGTCCTCGTCATCATGAGTGATGGTTCGCTTCTGGCCAATTGAGGGGTGGCCACGATCAATCTTGTACTCCACGTTCAGTGGTGGCAGTCGCGTCCTCTCCATTTTTTCCTTCATAATGCGTTCACGAGGCCTTGTGAACGAGCGGCTTTTGAGCGCCGAGCGTCGGTGGTCATCCTCAATTTCCACTGTCCTTCCCTTGGCGCGATGTGCAAGTTCGTCGTCCCAGGAAGCGCTCCTTTTGATCGCCGGTCGATGCACGTCCGTCTCCATGTCGTTGACGGCTCTGGTATGCGCTCTTCGAGTGTGTCGGCGCGATATGTCCATGTGCATTGGCGTATCAGGCCCCTTGCGGACTGTTGCGTTCGGACCAGTTTTGACGAGAACTTGTGTGCCGGTTTGCAGTGAGCTGGTTCTCTGTGGTGGGGCTGGGGGCGCAAGCGAGCTGCTCCTTGGCGGTGGTGGAGGCGGCTGGTGTTGTGGTACAGCGGGTGCTTGGTTAAAGGGTGTTGGCGACGACGCTTCATCGAATACAGGCGCTGGCGGTCCATCGTCGTCGTCGTCGTCGCCCTGTGTTCGCACATTCTCCGTTTGTGGTGCTGCTGTAGGGCGCACGCTGGCTAGTGCATTAATGATGGCTCTTTCGATCAACGACGTATCGCGGCCCGCTTCCCGCTTCTGCCGCAGTAGCATGAGAAGACGCTTTAGTTGTTGGTCGTAGCCGGTAAATTGTTCGCCGGCTGGAACACCCTGAGCATGAAGCAGCCTTGTCATGTTCTCATGTGTGTCAAGGGCGCTCACGTCTACCGGGTCCTGCAAAATGCTACCACGATTCATCATACTTTTGTACACCTCCTCCGGCAATACCACCATTCGATTACTCATTTTTTATTAGCTTTTCAAGAAGAGAAAACAATCTCAGCGACCGCTTTTGATACAACAGGAAATAAAAGTGGTGCAAACATGCGCTGCGCTTCTGTGCTCAGCAGTATCCTCCTAGCACTCTCCGGAGTGCGTGCTCGCGCCAAGAGCCGAAGAACGTTTGCGTGTGGAGCGAGGCGTCTGCGTTGATTAAGATTTAGCGTGAATCGAAAGCGAAGTATGTTTACACATGTTTCCAGAATTGCCAGCAACTGCTCTGTCCTTGCGTGAGTTATAAGTTGTTGTCGAACACGAGGTGATTTTGTCTTTGCCAGTCGCTTCAGAAAATCAATGTTGCTGCGTACGCGCTCACCGACCATCTTGGGTGCGTTACGGAGACGCAAATGATGCTAGTCCTTTGGTGTGTGCAAGATTTGCACATCTTCCGGAAAAATTCCTGTACGTAGGCGCACGACCTCGGGCGAAGACGGATGAATGTCAACGAGTAGGTAGCCAAAGTTCTCCGCGGTGGCGTCCTTGTACGCGCTGAGAAAGTAGTTGAGCCGCCGCGGAAACAGTTGCACGCCCAGGTTACGTATTTGAAGCTGGCCAGCGGGATTTCGCATAAGGACGAGGTAGTGGGAGTTGTTACGCGCGGTTTTCAATGACTTTTCGAACATGTTTTGCGTGACGAACACAACCGACACACCCCAATGGTGGCTTCCACGCGTAAAGAGCAGGTCGAGAAACTCCGAGCCAGCATCCAACATCAGATCGTCCAACACGAGCAGCAGCGGTTTTGCACGACTGTTGATAAAGGCCTCGGTGGGCAGACCCAAGTGTGTCTCGATGTGCATACGCCGAATGTCGAGCACGCGTTCGTTGTAGACACCATAGCAGTAAACAACGTTCTCAATACGGGTGTCAATAAGTCGTTGGTAGTGGCGAAGAAATTTATGTATCCACTCTGTCTTACCGCTACCGCTTGCACCGCCGACAATCATATTAAAAGGACGGCGGAATAAAACATCTCTACTATCAATGATGCGACCGTCCTCCATAATCACTATGTACCAACTACCACTTGCTAAGCTTTAGCTTATTCTCCTCGATGCAGTCAGGGCACATGTAGTACTGCAGCAGGAAGTGACCGTCCCCCTGGTCGATCGCGCTAAAGTTGTTCACAAGATAGCGCACGCACGAAGAGCAGAACTTGAGTGCGAGCTGAAAGGAGTATCCGGGATAGTACGCCGTCCCGCGCACCGGATCCACTGGTGGTGAGAGGAACGTACTCTGGAAAGACTCTGGAAAGTAGTCTGACGGCTCGTGAGGATCTATTTGTTCCGGTTCTGGTAGCGGCGCGGTCTCGTACATGGGATCAGCGCTCATGACTGGCACAACCGTTCGCTAAACAACTTTTGGATAAAAGTAATTCGCGTGCCGAACTACACACCATTGTAGGTTTTAAGGATGTCCGAACCCACCCCCCATATTCGTATTCTCTCTAGAAAGGACCGACCTTCCAGGAACACTTGCGCAAGCACGTTGCTAGACCACCTGTGCATGGAGATTGGGGTTCCTAGAGAATATCTAAAGTTCGCAATTCTGCGCAATCGCCACAAAGTGTACCGACTGTTAAGGAATGTCATGCTAACCACAAACCATCTAGGATTCCGAAACAAGCAAGTGTGCTTCGGAGGGTTGTCAGAGCAGAATGCTGCAACTCAGCCCGCAATCGGAGGTTACCTCGGTATAACCGTCCAACAGTACGTCTATATTAAACACGGAGTTCGCTTGTTCTTTCCTGACTTACAGTGCGTTGAAGTCTACGGTGACAATGGCCACATTGACTATTATCCAATGGAAATTCTTGATTGCACACCGTACTAGCTATATTTTAGGTTACACTATAAGACAAATTGTCATTTTGTAATGCACATTAACAGCTAATAAAATACAACCGCAACATATTGAACATGAGTGATTAACCAGCGCATTTCTTTCGTTTTCTAGCTGGCTCGCAACCCGCTGAGTCATTTTTGTTATACCCATACGGCCATATTCGCCCAGTTGCGTCGATCCAGCCTTTGCGGCAGCCTACCTGGTAGTCCTTCGTAGAGTCCACGTGGAAAACACGCGACCGATGATCGCGCAAAATTACGCTATTACGTAGCGTTAGCATGGGCAGGTTTGGCTGCGCCAGCACCATGTTCTTCATTACGTCGTAGGTCAACGCCTTAGAGGTCTCGCTGTTGAACGTGATACCACGAACTTTCTGCAGGGTTTCCACTTTACCCTTGGCGTCAACCAGCTTCATTCCATAGTTTTTGTTTCCGCCGCAGATGAATTCAGCAATAGTTGTGTCGGGATATTCATCCTCCATTTCGCCAAGAAAGCTTCCCGCTGGGATGGGAATCTGCCCCTTGCGGCAGACAAATATCACTGAATCCGTGTCGTTGTACAGCAATTTGGCGTGCCGGTCCCCCTGGGGGTGGCTCTGCTCAACAGCACGCATGTACCTCAGCAGTTCCGTGCGTCCGTAAGCGGTGGTGTAAATGGCGGCAATAATATTGCCGTTCTCATCCTCCCTCACCATGCGTTTCTTATATTTGTACGTCACACGCACAGTCTCTTCGTTTAACTCCAGTATTGATAACACATCAATGGTACGATCGTTGAGCAGCTCAGTGAGACGCGAGACCTTGCGCACAATTTCCACCTGACTGCGGTCCGGGCGCATTGCGAAACGTCCCCACAGCGAGTTTGCACACTGCTTGGCAATGTACCTCAGGCCGGGCAGCTCTTTTACCATCTCCTTACGAATCTCGATTCCCTCGCGTTCGCGGTATGTGCGAATAAACTCGTCCTTTGCAGCTTCCGGGTCCTCTGCCTCGAGGATCGACTTCTTCCATCCGGACGCCTCCACCTTGATGCGGAGAAATTCGTTCATGTAACCCTTGAAGACGTCATCACTCCACTCCGGGTAGTGCCAGGCCTCAATAAAGTTGAGCACCTTGTAACCGCTTTCTAGGGCGTCCGCCAGTTCCACGTCGGTTGTTGTAACTACAAACGCCCGTTCGTCGACACCGTGCGTGCACTCGGG
>JNEY01000012.1:250258-293532 GCA_020875895.1 Aphelenchus avenae
GGGTGGGCCAAGATCTAGTCCGCCGAAAGATGCCCCTTGGTGCCCCCTTACCATATATCTCGCGGCGGCCTTCGGCCGCCCCAAACTTAAGGGTCCCCCCTTTGCTACTTTTTGAACGTTCCGAAATTTAGGAGTGGGGACATCCCCCCCCCCCCCCGCCTGCCCCCACTGTCGGTACGCCACTGGTTGTTTCCGACACTGTCACCCTTGCACGGCTTGCTTACAGTTTACGATAGTCCTATGCGTCTTCATGCGGTCGTTCCGCGAATTTAGTAGCAATAAATACCGTTAGGAGAGCTCTCACTAAAGATACACTGTCTGCCCGGGATGTCCTTCCGATAGCCGCAGTATTTTTGCGTATTCCTCGTCTTTCCTCTCGGAAGTAGGATGAGGCCGTTTTCGACACCTCTACTTTTCTATTCTCGTAAGTAACCGCCTAAATTTAGGTGTCGGAAACGGCCTCCTCCTCTGCAGATGGCGCCCCAAAAGCCCACACCTTGAACAAGCCCCGGCAGGTCGTATCGAGCTCGATAAGGAAGGCACCTGCTCGAAAAGAGCCCGCTTATGTGCTCGAAGAGGCCAGCAAGAACGAATGCTGCCAGGCGGCGTACGTCAGAGTTAGACGTCCACGGGACGTCACCATGCAGATCGAGCAGGGCGAAGACGGAAAAGTTCGCAAATTTATTTTTTATTAATTATTTTTATATTTCTATGTATAATTTTCACATATTTCTTAAATTTTCTTATATTAATTTTTGTATTTTACAAATATATTATTTTTACGGTTTTCTTTCGAATTTTATGAGCTGAGCTTTTCGTTAACCGCTTAATCGAAAAATCTAGGTCGTTGTGCCGCACCTAAAGACCGCCGAGACGGCGCCGTGCCCGCAGGACGAGTGGCTGCAGGTCATCAAGGACGTAAGTTTTTACGGCTACCTCGAGTCGCATTTGTCTAAGAGCACAAATCAAGGGTACGCGTATCCTATTGCATAGCCGTATTGGAAGTACGGAGCACGGCACAGCTACGAGTCAGTTACCGCGGTCCGTAGCGTGCTGGGCCAGTAAGAAATGAGTCATAGATAAACCGTCAGAATGACGTGATCTGGCACTAATCCCTGAGGAATAGGACCGCTATTTATACTTAATTATCGACTGCCCCCTTGAAGACACAGAATTGGCGTCGAATATCGTCAATTTCGTACGCTGTAGGTTTAAAAAGTAATCAGCATCGAACAGCGTTCATTTTTTTTGGATTCGGAATTGTCCTTTAATGGGGAAAAGGAGAAAGAGTCCATTGAATTTAGCTTCTTCTGCGGTTCTTGTATCTAAATTCCTATTTGACATGGCCCTAGAGAGAAGATTTATGCATGTAGCCGGAGTCTACAGGCACAGCAAAGACCGATCCAAGCGTAAGCCTAAGCCTAAAGCTGGGGACGATTAAATAGTTTGAGTTAGCGGCTACATCCCGTGCCGGGGTCCGTTCCGTCCTGGACCATCCCGTGCCGTCCTCGGATCCGTCCCAAACGCCTCGTGCCGGGCTCCGTGTCGTGCCAGCACGACCCCAGCATGGAACGGCATCCAAAACGGCCATTTTCCGTATCGTCCTCCACTAAAACGGCACGGAACTGCACGAACTTTCTGGACGTTCCATGATCCGTCCCGTGCTAGGACGGAACGGAAAACGGCCCGTTCTGACCCCACTGCCGTGTCGGGCCGTTCCGTTCTCAGGACGGCACGGATCGCGGAACGGACCGTCCCGTTTCACGACCCGCCAACTCTAGGAAAAGTATGAGGCTCTTGACGACCTTCCGAACAAGTGCCGACCCACCAAATCCGTCAACGCACACATTTTTCGGTTTAGAACATCGGCGCGGACGCGTCGAGCTCCGTCTACGCCATCCAGAGCGCGCTATACCGCAAGTACGAGACGAAGTTCCTCGTCACGTGCGCGCCGAAGGGCGACTCGCTGCCGCAGTTCGTGACGAACGGCGACGGCTACTGCGCCACCTCCAGCGAGACGCTGTGGTGTCAGGCGTTCGCCCTCGTCGCGTAGAGGCCTAGACGCCGACGAGGACTCTTGGATTTAAGTCAATTTATGCAAAGTTCTATGCTCAAAGACGTATTGCAGTGGACCCGCCCTGGAAAGCCTCGCTTTCCCTGGAGAGCCCACTTATGCTTTCCATTCCATGACGCTAACAAATGATAAATAAAGTGATAAAGACAAAAAATGACCGATGAAATTCTTGTCGTATCCTATTTAGAACAGGGCTTCAAGATCAGGGCTGGTCGGGTCCCGCTCCCGGGCCGCCAGTCAATTTCCGCCTGCCATGGTCAGGGTTCCAAGCCGTGGCTTATAATTAAAGTTCTCCCAAAATTGTTGCTTATCTCGGGCTCCCTTTTCCGTTTTCAAGGCGTACCGGGAACCTAAGCGTTTCTACAACTAAAAACTTAAGAAAACTTATGTACGAAGAACGTTATGGGGGAGACGGGTCAAACCCCTTGACCCCCATGTTAAGGCTAGTCCAGCTGACCCCCCCCCCAGTAACAGGGTCACCCCCATTCTCAAGTAGTACCGACTTTACAATGGAGCACCGAACTCATCGATGTTTTATAATCCCTAAAAGGCTATAATAATTGCCCATTGCCCAACTGTTCGAACACATGAGCCTAGTCGTAGTGGCCCTCCTCCCACAAACAGCTAGTACCAGCCTAACGTGCCAATACAAGCTTAACGAGCATTTATCGCCAGTGTGTGGGTGGGAAGATGGAATTTTGTAGGGAAGATACCTAGCGTTGTTGGGCATTACTTTGTTCAGCAACTTTACAACTGCGTTACCCGAAATGTTGTTCGCAGTCCATTAGCGGGATGCTAGTTAGAAACACAAAGTTAGAACACTTTATTCTTGAAAGCACTGCGGTAGTTCTCAGAAGATGCCCATCCTTGGCAGCACAGAAAATGCTTTACAACCGCGTAATTGACAGTGACAAGCAGCTTGACTGCCTCTTGGCCACTGCCTTTCGGTCCGGGCTTTGGTGCTATGTTCGTAACTCAAGAGCTAATGCGCTAATTTGTTTTCGCTTTCTTCACTACCTGCCCACTTGCATTTCTGTTTGCAACGCCTGTTTTGGCCAATGTGTGTCGACTTCTAAGACCCATCTGTTTTATCTTTGTTTCTCTTTGCAGTTTGCTTCGACAATTCTTGGTACGTATCCTCCATTTCGCCTACACGAATTATTGTCCGGATAAAATTTTTCAAGCTTAATATTTTTGTTAACGGTGGTTAGTTCATTTTCTTACAGTGGTAGTTGAGTTTTTCCAAGAGTTTTTTTTTGTTATTCGTCATTGATATTTACCGGAATTTTGGGGGAGTACTTAAGAAGGAACACGCTAAAATAAAATTAAAAAATAAATCACACGAAAATACGCACTTCCAGAAAAGCTTGCCTGCTCAAAATATGGCTTGAAGGTGTGCCTGAAAATTTCATTCTCAGCTCCTCGACTAAGGCACAATGCGGCTCTGCTACATCATCCACATCAAGGAGTTCGAGACGGTCTTCTGCGGCCTCCACCTGTCCAACCGGACGCTTTGCACGCTTGCCGGACTCGGACAGCTCTGCATCGTGATCGCGTCGTTTTTGCAGGTAAGCGCCTAGAAGCGCGTTGAACAGTTCGCTGCTAACCGTTCTGCTGAGCTTGCCGCGCATACGGGCTACATGTACCTATACCCATCAACGATGGTCGTCAGGTCATTATATTAAGCTGCTCAAACCACAGTTCGCGACTTTACTATGTGCTCGAGGGTAGCTTCCCGTGCCGAGCAGCAGCCAGCAACCATGTGCAACCGGGCCATAGGCCCGCCGGGCCGGGCCGGGCCCCTTTTTCGGCAGAACCAGCCGGGCCCCGGGCCGGACCGGGCCTGGGGTAGGCCCGGCCCGGCCCGTTTAGGCCCGGCTCAGGGCTCGAAAATTGACACATTTTGGTCAAATTTTCGATATATTTTGGTAAATTGGTCAAAAAAAAGTCGCTCTGACGGTGCCTGCGGCAAGCTATTTTAGGTGAAAATACTCGAACCTTGTATTTTAAATTCATGATAAGGGCCACATTTTAGCCTATGGAAAGTACCAAAGGGGAGACCAAGGGGTTTTTCCTGTCTAGCCTATGAGGACAAGGCCCGGCGGGCCTCAAAATTTTGCCCGCGGGCCGGGCCGGGCCTCGACTTGAAGACCCAATGGTTGGCAGCCAGCAGCTAATTTTTGATCGGGTGAACTTCGCCCAATCGGAAATTGGATGTCATAACGTCCAACTAATTGTGCGTACATAAAATTCGATACTTTGATAGGTAATACCTTATTGCCTCTAACAACTCTTAAACTTTATGACGGACCACCTCCTGAGCCTCCCGTGTCAAGTTTCCTGCTCCTGCTTATGCTCGTTTGATCGCTATACATCCAAAAAATTTTGATGTGTATGTACCGCAAAGGGCTACGGAAAATTTTGGAAGGGGGCTTCAACTAGGACTCACGGCCGGACCGATACTGTACAAATGCGGAACTGAGAATGGCAAATGGATTGTTACAGTAGCGCGCGCAGTACTGTAAGCAACTCAGTGGAAAATTACTGTAAGTCTGCTTGGGTGCAAAAAATTGTCAGTTTTTCGTCAGTTAACCGAAGATTTCTCTTAAACGAAAAAAGATATCGAAAAATGCATCCGTAGGAATATTCTACAAACTGTCCGCTATCGAATGATGCATAAATTGTCCGAATCGGTGGATCTATTGAGGTACTTGTTCTTCGCCGAAATTAGCTCACTTTTGCCAAAAATGCCCAATTTTCGCAAACTTTTGCTCGTAGAAAGCGTCTGAGGATATTTTTCTAAAATTCCATCCGTACGTTTGTAGCCCGTCTTCTTGCGGTTAAAATGAGCCTAAGTTCGAAAGTTTTCGATGAGATACAAAAAATTTTTGTCTTCGCGATATAGACAACACTTTTCTGGCCGGAGTGGACTCCAGTGGACATTTTGCACTATATCTCGTTTCTTCGGCAATATCTTCGAAAATCGATCCTTGACGTTATGGACCAGGGACCAACAAGCATGTTGATGCAGGAATTGTGCACGAAAACTGAATGCTCGCCGAGCACAGGTCACCCGAATGCAGGGACCTTCAGCGCGTTTTGCCGTTTTTCAGGTTTCTTGTTGTGGGAGAATCAAGATATCTCAAAAACGAGAATGTTTAACGAAAAAACGATCCTTAGCTCGTTGGGGACATGTCACAGGAGTAAAATGGAAGTGGACCGATGCTCGTAGCGTTTAGTATGGATGAGAACAGGTCGGGAAACCTCGGCCACCTCATGTTAAAACTGTTGCCAACTTCAGGCCCTTGTTTCTACCTGTCAAGTCGAATATTACTGTCGAGTTTGGGCTCAAAATGTAGCTTAAGGTGTTCCAAATTCGGTAACCGCAGTCTCTCGAAATATCAGTGGAAATAAGCTCTTCTACAGCCGCGATAACTAGGTACATAATGCCGACCCGTTCTTAGCTTTGGGCAAAATCGTAGGTACAGTAATGCGCGAGCGTCGTACACAAGGCCGCGCGACCCTGCGCCAGTTACTGTAACTTACTGTAAATTTGCCAATCTGAGTTCCGTGTGGTCCGGCCGTGGGACTTGGAACACCGATATCCAAAAATACTCTTCGGGAGGGTTGGCTATGGACGGGGCCGTAGTTCGCTCGGAAGTTTGGCGCCATTCGCAAATGAAGACCTAACTAAGCTGTCCAAAAATGTGGGTGGCCCATAGCGACGGACCTAAAGAGCTTACGAACGATAGAAGAGCCACCGTATTTCCTGCGACCAATCGTCGTGTCCTTTAAGCACGTCTATTCCTGGCTCTACTACAGCCACGTGTTCTACTGCCGCTCCAGTTTGGGCGCGAACGCGACGCTCATGGAGCGTTTTCTCGGCAACGACATTGTCATCTTCGATTACGGCCTCATGAACCGTGTGCTCGGCACCACCGAGTGTATCGCCAACTACCTCGACGGCGGCTACATGCGATGCTCCTGGTAAGCAGTCCTGGACCAGAGCTGAAACTTTACGCATTTTTTGTCCTAAGTTCAAAAAATTTAGAAAGTGCACGTTTTTTACAATTTTTAAAAATTTGGTAAGATGCCAAAAGCATACATTCTTGGACTTTACTTTTTAAATTATTAAAACCATAATTATTAAAATTATTTTTTTAATTATTAAAACCATAATTAATTAAAATTATTTTTGTATTTTATAACTTATTACTCGATATTAAAATATCAAAAAATACGCTACATGCCGTGTAACTTATTAAAAGCACGATTCACTCTGTATATTTATCTATTTTCTTTGCATCACAAAGACTGCTTGCATTTCAGGTGTGTTCAACACGCTACTGCACTGCTCGTCATGCTCATGTCGCTGCACTGCTTTCCCACGCCGGTGTGGCTCCTCTGGCCAGGTACTGATGAGCTCGTTGCTAGCTCTACGTTGCCCTCTTTAGCGCTATTCATGCAGAGCACGTACGTGCTCGGAATGGCCATCCTGACGATGGCGACCGCTCCGAAACTCCTGGAAGCCCTGGGCGGCAAGCTGGACCAGGACACAAGCATCGCCTTCGGTAAGCCCCTGGCCGACCAATTTTTAAATATTTTACTGAAGCAGGGCCTCATCCTAGGCGCATACTTTGGCGGATTCATCCTGAACTGGCTCTTCACCTTCGTCCTCTGGCACTACTACTGGGGCGTGGAGGGCAAGTACGGCGTCGGCACGGTGAAGAAGTCTCAGTCAGGCTCGCTCACGATCAACGTACCCCAGGAGCGAAACAGACGCACACCGACGCCAGTCTTCGTGTGAGAAGCAAATGACCGGCAAAGATAATAATGTACATACCCACCTACTCAAATATCTACTCAAATATCCATGGCTATATTTATTTGTTCTACCCGAATAAAATAAGATCCATCAGACACCAGACACTCAAAATTGGAAGGTAGGTCCATTTATACCTCATCAGCCCATGGGCCATGTGACAGGGTAGACTTAGATGCGACCCGCCCCCGGTACCGTATTTCCGAGCCGTACTGACACCACCGTACACCGCACCGTACAGTAGAATACGGTGCATCTGTATTAAAGGCGTACCGTACTGACGTACTATTGCATTTTTAGCTATAAGATTATGCCGTGCCGAAGTCCGTATTGGGCTTGACCCCCACCCGATTTTGGAGGTTTAAATTTTGTGTTTTTGTACGTGGAACATACAGAAATAGCGGCGGCACGAGCTTGAAAAGTTTCGAATTTTGGCATTTGGATAATGAGCATGCAATCTGCCGTGCACAAGTCGTACCGGTATGCGCATGCTAGCCGGTATGACCCGCCCACTTAGCGCTATCGTGCCCACAGCAATGCTCCGTTCCATGTGTGGCGAATGCGGTAACATCACGGTAGAGTTAGCGGGTGGTGAAACGGGACGGGCCGTTCCGTGATCCGTGCAGTCCTGACAACGAAACGGCCCGGCACGGCACTGCGGTCAGGACGGGCCGTTTTCCGACCGTCCGGGCACGGACGGATCACTGAACGGCCAGAAAGTTCATGCCGTTCCGTGCCGTTTTAGTGGAGAACCGGACGGAAAACGGCCGAATTTTGATGCATTTCCGTGTCGGGGTCGTGCTGGCACGGCACGTAGCCCGGCACGGGGGTCTAGACGGAACGGAGGACGGCACGGGAGGGTCCAGGACGGAACGGACCCCGGCACGGGAGTGTAGCCGCTAACTCTACGCCACGGAATATGCGGTAGCGCTATGATGCGTGTGCACTATAATGTAAAAACAGTCGGATCACCTCCCGTACCGTGAGCCGTCCCGTGCTGAGAAAACTCTGTTCGTTCCATTTTCATCGAATTTCCGGGACATTGAACCAAAACGGCAAAAATTCGGGCCCGTGCCCTAAGCCGACCAGTGCTTGAGCACCCGTGCGCATAAGACGGCCCGTGAAACACGGGTCGGAAGATAATAAACGCGGTTTTCACGGCTCTTCTGACTACCCCTATGTGAACCAGGCGTCGTGCTGACACCTGTTTGTAACAGCTTTTGTTGGAATGCGTGGGAGGGAGTGCTATTAGGGTGGTTGAATGCGTGCCGGCGTGTGGTGCAAGCTGCGCCTGCAGAACTGATTCCAGGCGGCGATTATGTGTTTGAACATCAAGAACGGCAGAAAGGATGATTTAATTGCATTTCCTGACAATTTATCTTTGCAGTTCTTACCAACGACGTTAAACAAACGGCGTAGAAATAAAAGAATCTTGTTCATGGAAAACAAAAGAAGCGTGAACTAAAGCATAAGATGTGATATTGTGGAGCGATGAAAATGTGTTCTACACAGTTAGAATATAGGCTTGTCTGGATATACGTAGTGGATGCGGTACGATGCTTAGAATGAGAAATGAGCTTTAAAACATGCTGCAGAAAAAAAGAAGATTTGAACGAGTCATGACCAAAAAGCACAAAGGTCACGCACGAATCAAATTACTATGAGGCAAATGATCGGACATCGGGAAATGCTAAACAACCAGCAAGAAACAGAACATAAACAAAGGAAGGCATTGAAAATAAACGCAAGTTACATAAGGCAAAAGGCGTAAATCCATCGGTCAGTTCGCATGATCCGCCGAATACATGAAAAGATGTGAAGAGATGCAAATGCAACAAGGTTCCGTGGTGCTATGTCACCTGGGCAACCGAATTAAAGTAGGAACTGTCTGTTCAAGAACAAGCGTATCTGCTTGACACAAGCAATCCTTGATAGCGGATCCGGCCATGCGAAAAGAGGCCCAGCCGTTAGTTCTACCAGGGCAGGGACACCGTTGGGATCCTTTTGACGACCAGGGATTGGGACCTAGACCCCCAGGACTACAGGACCAGCATCCAACCCGGTACTTACCTACACGAAGGACTAAGGCTGTCGGGAGCGATGTTTCTAGCATAATGAACCACAAAAAGCGAAGAGCCGCGAAAGTTCGACAAGCAAACGCTCTTACTCTACGTTACACGGCGTCTCGGGGCCCTAGAATCCTTCGTCATCCCAGTTAATATTTATTCTGTTTTACGTAAATGCAACAAGAAGGTGCGGGTTAAAGCTGCATAAAGGCACTGTTAGCTTCACTGAGGGTAAGCAAGAAGCACTCTTATAGACGAATGCAAGCGATAAATACTACTTGATTCGTGGATATGTTTTGACGGATGCGGAATGCGTTTCTAGTAGAGTCGGAGCGTTTGTGGACGAAGCGTGCTTAGGCCTTACGCAACTGCACGGAGAAGGACATGGTGAGGAACTCCTCGAAGCCGATCTGGATCACGCCGTCGCGGTCCTGGTCCTTGTCGCGGAACACGCCCGTCAGCGTCTGAAAACGGCTCGTTAGTCGTCGGAGGCAAGTGGACAGTGGCGCTAAGTGGGCCCTCTTCCCGGGATCGGGCAGCGTTCCTGCGGTTCCTACTTTTTTCCTCTTGTTCTCACTATAGTCGCTTAGGAGAAAAGTTCGTTGTTTCTAGTTTTGGGCCACTAGTAATTTTTCTTTGAATGGCTCGCCGTACCGTGCTCCGTACCGTGCCGTATTGCCGTAATTAACGGTACGGAGCACAGCACGGGAAGAGGTGTCGCTATGGTACGGAGTATGGCACCGCAAAATGCTGTATTCATGCCGTACCTGACCGTTCCGTACCGCACTTAATGCTACGCAACAGCTTTTTAAGGCTCAGTACGGAACCGTACTGACCTCACCCGTAGCGTACTGCGTTCCGTACTGTACGATACGGGCCAAATACGGTGCGGTACGGTAACTGCCCGCTCTACCGATAACGTAAGCCGTACTGTGCTGACCCGTCCGTACCTTGTGCCGTACCGATTGTACTACAGTTCGGCACGGTACGGCCGTACCACCGGTCGTACATTCCGAAAGGGAAACACTTGTTCTGGCCAGTCATTCACGTCTGAGGAGCTCGTCATCGTGCTCCACAGCCTTGCGAGCAACTCGACTTATGCCTGAGCTGGAACAGCCTGTAGGAGGAGGAGGAGGAGGAGGCCGTACCTGAAGCATGACGCAGAGGTGGATGAAGTCGTCGAAGAGAACGCGTCCCTTGCCGGTGCGGTCGAACTTGCGCAGCAGCTGCACGTAGAAGCCCTCGCTGAGCCTAAAGCAAACCGAAAATAGTCTTCCAGACAAGTTCTATTATAGGATCCCAGATCATACTAGAGAGGGATATGGACGGACCTATCATAAACCTTCATGATAAGCCCCGAAACGAGACGCTCGAGACCAGGGCAAGACAGAACAATCCCGGATGCACCAGTAAACGCTCATCCTAGCCTTGAGGGTTCCTGGGAACTTGACTCGTGAAGGAAAACCTGGCCGTACCAATCCGTATCACGAAATTTTCATGGACAAGGCCAAGCATCGAATACACCAGGCTAAGGTAGACTCGGATCCTAGAAAGACAGGGCCAGCGCAAAACTAGCATGACGACTGGCTCATGTGGAAGGCCATGCTTATCACAAACTACGTGCTTATCTCCCTGGGCAACCAGTGGACCGTTAAAGGAGAGAATTTCAACATCATTTTTCCGGCACTTTCGGCAGTTCACACTCAGAAAAAATGAGCGGCAAGTTTCAAACCTTAGGGTCATCCAACAGATGTAACAATGGCTGTGAGGAGCGGATCCTCAACATGTTTATGTGGTACTTTACTGAGTCATGACCCCCCCCCCCCTCCACGCGTTCGAAGTGCCATTCATGGGTCAGCCATCGGCCGAGAACGGAGCAGACGATAGCACGCACCTGTAGCCGAACTGCGTGAGCGCCTGCTGGAGCTCCGGCTTGTCGATGTTGCCGGAGTTGTCGCGATCGAAAGTGCGGAAGCAGCGCGTCCACTCGTCGATGTAGTTCCACAGCGAGGTGAACTCGTTGAAGTTGATGGTGCCGTCGCCGTCGCGGTCGAGCATCGAGATCATCAGCCGGCACGCGTCCAGGTTGAACGGGCGGCTCGTGCCGTTGGAGAGCGCCCGCTGCAGCTCGTCGGCGCTGATCCGACCCGAGCGGTCGCGGTCGACGTTGTTGAAGAGACGCTGGAGGTCCTGCGGCGGATAGGCGGCCATCTAAACAACTGAATTCGGCAATGATTTCATGGAAAGTTTAGGTGTAGGCATAATGGAGTGCCGCGAGAAGAAGTATATGGGGCAAACTATGATTAATGAACTGGACCATTGTAGTCGTTCTTAATGGGTCTTAATTCTGCGTTACCTTAGGCCTAAGGTGGCCCAGCTTGTACTGCACTTAGGCAGGCTTAACTCACGACGGGGCAAAATAGACAATGTACCGGACCAGTGTAGTCGTTCTTAAAGGGTCTTGGACGCGTAAAGAAAGCGGGATTTTAGGCCTAAGGTAGCCCAGCTTGTACTGCACTTAGGCAGGCTTAACTCACGACAATTGTCGGACTAAGATGAGCATGTGATGACTAAATCGGAGGCTTTCAACGGGCTTAAGCTGACCTGAGGGAGATAGAGGCTAATGCCTTATAGGCTTAGGACGACCTTAGGCGTGACCAGTGCAGTCGTTCTTAACGGGTGTTAGACGCGTACAGAAAGCGGGACAAGAAGGGTTACCTTAGGCCTAATGTAACCCAGCTTGAACTGGACTTAGGCAGGCTTAACTCACGGCAGTTGTCGGACTAAGATGAGCTTTGACGACTAAAGCGGTGGCTTTCAACGGGCTTGAGCTTGCCTGAGGGATACAGAGGCTAATGCCTTATAGGCTCAGGACGGCACAAGGCGTAACTAGGGCATTTTCACTTTCGTGAATGTTTTATGATGTCAGTTCCCACATACCAACCTCTTTAAATGAAGCGCTGCGTGTCGTTTTATGGACCACTTGCTACATTAACGAGGCCATTAAACCTCACCCACTCAGAGCTATGTTTACAGAACGGACTGTCGTTAGGCTTTAGGCTTTAACTTTAGGCTTTAAGCTTTAGAAGAAGAAAACAAAAAAAGGTTGAGTTGACCATGCCAGGCACCACAGACTTGTCGAAAGTCATGAAAAATTCAACTTGCACCTTACACAAATAGTTCATCTTTTAAAATGGCCCTACCATCAATTACGCTAACCTAAACACTTTCATTTTGCATCCTACTCCAGTAGTTCCCGTAACAAGCCCCAAAATTCAAGCTGCGAATTCGCAAATCTTCACCAGTAATGAACGAGGTTAGGACAGTTTCGGCATACAGAGTGGTCCAAAAACAGCATATGCCGCACCAAATTCTAGCTAAGACGAGTGCACGTATTTAGGCGCTAAAATAACGCCTACAAATCGTGGGACTGACGCTACTTGTTCGCTCTACAGCCTAAGCAAACGTTAACCGTCGAAACATTCGCCTCAACGGAATGCGATGCGCCATGCACAAACAACCTTAGGAGGAGGAAGGAGGAATTGGCCGACTCATTCCGTCGGACGGCCTTGAATCGTGGCGGCTGTAAGAGGCGTGAGTAATCGCCCTCGCAGCGCCGCAGCGGCGGCGACGCATTTCCGAATAGGGTCGCTTTGAGGGGACGTTTCGCCAAGCCTCGCAGGGGTCGTCGCGAGACGCAGCCATATATGGATGCGTGGAGTGGAAATCGTGGAGTGATGCGTGTGTGCGTGGAGAGAGAAGGAATGTTTTCGTGGAAACACTTCATCATTTCTTCGAAAACAGTTCAGGGCAAAGCTGACTTGGCTCTGACTAAATTTCCGAGCCAAGTTGTGCTTGCGTTGGTGTCCAAAGTCGACTAAAGATCATGTGAACTGTGACTTGTTTTCTCTGGGCTTAGCTCTTCCCGTAAAATTTAAAGCCTACTTCGGGCCGTCGAAAATATTGTTTTAATTCTATTTATTTTTATAATTTGTTTGTTACCTATGGGAACCGTTTTAAGGTCCAGACAGGTGGCAGCCGAAGTCAAAGAAGTATCCTACAAATTCACGGAAATACTATGAAGCAAAATTTTCCGCTTCGTTTTCGATGGCCTGCGTCGAAACACCTAATCTCTTTGCGGCAGGGAATTTGCATGTTTTCCTATGCCTAATTCATCGTTGTCATCAACTGTTTTTCGCTCTGCAGGCTCGCTGAACTCACGTGTTTGCATAGCTGCTTACACGTATTCCGCGACTATGCATTGACATGATGGCTGCGCGTCCTTCTCTTTTCACCACTTTGTTTTGCGACATTTCCGCCCGTTCTCTCCATAATCAGGACTCTTTTAGGCGCCTTGTGGAGGTCGAAAGTCGCCGTTAACCGACCGAGAACAATGCCGACCGCGGTCAAACTCGGAGGTAACCAAGGTTCCTGGTGGTATAATTGATAACTGTCTTTAGATGCGGAGCACCTCGGCTATACGGTGACGAATGAGGCGGAGATCGTCGTCGAGAAGTCGGATGGACATGTCTGCTCCTACACCCGGAGCGGGCCCTATACTTGGTACGTATGACGCATATAGCCACAAGAGTCTCTAACCTAAGGCCCGACATAATTCCGACCGGATGTCTAAACGGGTGGACTAAGCTTATCAATAAGTATAGTAGCGTCCTTAAACCCATAGCCTGCTGCTAGGCCAAAGGAGCAGGACTACGGCCATGAGCTTGAAACTACGGAGTTAATAATATGACAGATCGCTGGTTCGGAGCATAAGCCGTTGAAGTAAGGTTAAACTAGGCCTTTACAAACGGACCTTACGCTAGTCAGACTTTTGTTGAACCACTGTGCTTCGGCCTAAGCTTTTAAAGCATGATCTAACGCGTGACGTCTCACTCCAAGCTATAAGGCACATCATACATGTATGCATGTCTGTTAAACCACTTAGGCCAGCGCTAAACCTCCGCACTGAAGTTTGGCAGGGGCCGGGTAACCAAAAAATTTAGTTTTATTATAGCCGATCTTTAGCCTTAAAGACACAAGTATGCCAGACTTGTAAGACCCTGTGTACAAGGCTTATCACGTCAAGTCAAGCGCTTCTTAGGTCTTCTTAGCCTCATGTAAGCCTAAAAGATAGTTTAAATCATTGCGAACGCTTTAGGTGCCTCTACACGACCGAATCGGACACGCCGGGAAGAGCGCTCATCTGCGCCCGGCTCGCGGACAGCAATCAGTCGCAGCGCTGCGTGGCTTCCGCGAAGTTCTTCCTCCGAGAGCTGCATCGCGCCGGCGCGAAGGTGGTCAGCACGGTAAGCTCGGCGCCAGAGCGACCACCCTTAAGTCACCGCTCAAACTAGCCTGGAATTCGTGCCTATAAATTGATAGGGAACGGAATTCTTGCAAGTCTTTGCAGATGTAGATTCTGTGGAGGTCACCCCATGGTCAAACCACTTTGATTCAGGGCGTCCTGCCGGGACGCATGGATATTCCTTCATGTTACTGGACCAAAGGACATGAAGTGAATTCCAAGTCATCCCAAGTCTTATTCTTAACTTTCCTCCTTTTGCTTGCTTACGTCTGGTTTCTCGCAGGATCTGCGAATTCAAATGATTAAGGGTCCTCTGACTTTGGCCCTCCACTCCTCTGAAATTCTGGGTCGGATACGTCCCTCGCCACACCGATCTCAAAATGAGACCCTAGGACCGGTTCCTTGAACTTTTACATGCTTGGAGACTCCTCCGAAATATCTTGATCATTTCCATGCCTAGAACGATTTCCCCGTTTTAGACCGCGATTTTCGACGTTCAACTCGGCGGCAGGATCGAGTGGCGACCCACCGTCGCCGAGGACGCAGTGATACAAATCGGAGTGCGAATTCTCGAGTTCGAGAAGTTCTCTAATGTCAGCGAGCCCGACAAGTGAGCTTCAACTTTTATGGTTGCATGACTCAGACTGTCTTTGTCTTAGGCCGCAGCCTTACCTCGAAGGTCTTCCGCCGCCGGACGTCCACTTCTCGATCGTCAACGATGGCGAGGAATACGTCGACGACTCGTTGGTCGAGAAGACGATGGGTGCGCACAAGATGGTAAGGACTCTCGACTGTCTGCTTGGTACATGGGCCTGGCACTTTCCGCTGGGGTATGGGGGTGGTATGGCGTCTATTGGGTCTCGCAGTTTGGGCAGCATGCCAGATTGCTTGTGTTGGAAGGAGCTCGAGCCTTTCGATAACTTTGAGGCACTGGAGTGTGCTTTTTGCGCTTTACCTACTTTAACTGTTTGACCTGCCGATCGGTTTGGTTTAGTTGTACTGAGCGGGCAATATGGACCGTAATTGCAGGCGGTATGCTTCACAGACTGCGGACTTAAAACCTAACAGTCGATGGGGGTCTCACATTGCCCGAGATGTATTAGGGAAATGCCATACCTGCGGTAGAATTACCCTAAACTTATGCAAAACAGATTTCAAAAAATTGTTAGGAATTAAATCGCTTCAGGGACAGGCGTAATTATTTACAGGCCTCGCCATCGGTGGGCTAAAAGACGACTTTCTTTGAAAATTCCTAATTACTTTCCCGAATTTTCGCTATATTCAAGAGGTCTAGCGTCTTATTTGGAGTAAGATTGGAGGTAAGCGTTGAGCGTTGCGTCTTAAGCCACAGGTCGGATTGGTTGTCTGTTGGACTAAGTGATTTAAGCCGTATTAAGTGAGCTGCTGAAACTGAGACGAGTGAGCATCCAACAGTTTTAGTGCTGTTGGATGCTTCGAGCAATCATCACAAACAGATCTGAACACTCAGAAATCGCGTCATATTATTTGCATTTTAGTACCTCTCGCTGGTCTCGTCACATTTCCGCATGATGTTCGGAGGCGACTATTGCGAACGCAGCGACGACGGGACGATTCAGCTGGAGGGCATACGGGCGGACCACTTCCGCGACTTCCTAGCCGCCATCTATCCGAGTCAGAAGACGCCCGTTATCAATGGTATGCTTCCCCTAAAATAGGGCTTCCTAGGCAAAAACGTAGACACCGGCAGCCGTACCGTACCGTACTCCATTCCGTATTCCGTACCGTTTTCTACGGCACGGAGTACGGAACGGCGAGGGAGTGGTACGGAGCCGTACTCCGTTCCGTACTGGTACGGGACTGAGTACGGCACGGCTCGAAAAATGACACCGTTTCGTGCCGTTATAGTGGAGACAGGCACGGAAAACGGCCGTTTTTGCCGTTCCGTTTTGCGTTCCGTACCGGTACGGAGCGGAGAACGGTGCGGAGTAGGATACGCCGAAGTCTAGCGAAAATCAGCAAAACTGCGCTTAATTTCGACATGAAATGCCAATAATTTCGAGGACAACATGCAGACCTGAGCTTCATCATGAATCTGTCGCGTTTAGAAGACAACGTCCTTGCCCTCCTGGCACTTGCGGACCGCTTCCTGGTGGACTCCTTGATCGAGAAGTGCCTTCTTTACGTGCGGTACTGCGAGCAGGTCCCTCTCGTCGACCGCCTGCTCCTGGCCGAGAAACACAAGGGAAAGGCTGGACTGATGGTATGTCGTGTCTTGCATTTAAATTCGAAATCTTGAAAAAACTATATGCTTTGGGTAATAAGTTCGGCCATAATTTCTTAATTTATTATATAGAATTTCCATAACGGTGTCAACGCTTTTTTTATTTATTATAAAATTTAGTTCGAGTTTATTTCAAGTTTAAAAAAATCATTGCTTGGCGGTAAAAATTTTCGTATGGTCACTAGTATTTAAAGAAAAATAAAACAAATACATAGTTATAAATTAAGTAAATTAATAATTAATATCATTAAATACATAAAAATAAACAAAGACCTATGTGAATTTTAACCGTTTACTTAGTGGTTTTCAGAACTACCTGCTCCAATGGCTCTCCCACGACGATGTGAATGCGATCTCAGCGGACCCGAAAGCTAGTCAGCTGAGCGAAGTGACTCTGCAACTGATGCGCTCGTCGCTCCACAAGCTGTGAGGGAACCGACTGCGATAGCACGACTTGGCATATTCTTAATTTGCATAGATTGCTAGTAAAATGGTTTACCGGTTGCGACGACATATCCGCAATACCAAGGGTTACGGAACGGGTGTGCTCAGAACGGCACGGATAACGAACATAGGGGGCCCTCCCATCACTATTATTTTCCGCTACCAACATCCTATCCGCGTCTACGTGCGTATTGGTTTGTTGTTCAAACGTTAACATGCGTTCCCTGCTGTACGAGGGGCTCAAAGTTGTATAGTTCTCAGCAAAATCGTCTTCGTTCCGCAATCGGGAAATGTAGGCGCTCACCTATCGGAGAGACTTATACAAAAACCACGACCTCATCTAACAGTCGGAGCCATTGGACCCCTTGGCGAATTTAGCTTACCCCGCAATATTGTTGCGAAAACCTATTTCACAACCTTTATTTGTTTGGAAGGCACATTTTCTGTTGAGCGACATTGTTGAATAAAGCATGCACTCTTGTTTTCCGAGCAGACACATTACGAAACAAGCCTTTCACCCAACAACAGCAATTCCGTCACTTTTACTGTTGCCGTATTCCGCCGAGAACGATTGCGAAAGTGAAAGTGAAGCACGCGGACACATCGCCCTCCACTCATTATGAATGGCGTCACTTGCACATTCCCCCAAATCCCGCAAATCGTTTTGCGAAACTTTGAGTCCGACAGATGTTTCCGCGTTGTTTGTTTGTTCGGACGCGTCGACCTCGCTGGCAAGTTGTCTACTGAGCGAAAAAAAGCGTGCACTCTTGTTTTCCGAACACACTCCACGGTAACATTGTGAAACAAAACTCTCTCGTCACTTGCACTTTTGCCGCCTCCGGCCGCTGCCTTAGGCCGCGGAAATGATTGCGAAAGTGAAACAAGAACGAACAACAAAGGCATGTACTTAATCACCCAGCATTCCGTTTGTCATGATTCCATTCCTCCCTTCCACATTGAAATTCCATTTTCAAACGATGAATCAGCTTAGCGAGGCAGCCGCGGAAACGGAAACGAGAATGCGGGGCGGGACCTGCGCTGCGGCGAACGTTTTTGGTACTTAAAAGGTTTGCGATTGCAACGTGGCCTTGTCATTTTCGCATTCACATTTTTGTTTCCTAAAGCATCACAGTTTGTAAAACGTTCGTTTGAGGTTGAAAATGGGCGAGACTATCGACTGGAAGACCATCTCGCTGGCGAAGAAGGACGGCTCGAAGGTGGAGGCTGAGGAAGGGCTGAAGGTAGGCAGACAACAGCCTTCTTAGGTAGGATCCGTGGAGTAGCCATGGAATGCTTCCAGGCCGGCATACCCCCATTGTAATGAACGTGGCTAGCCATGATATTTTTGCAACTTTCAACTTTGTCCTCACAAAGGGGTACGGATGCGCCTTTCCGGATGGGCTTACCTGCCTCGAAAAGGCGGAAATGTATGCTTTCGCATTTTTAGGCGACGGATTCCTGAAATTTTGACTTCGTAAATGTCCGCAGAAATATGTACTGAGGACGGACTGAGCCTCGAACCGGCTCTAACTTGGTCGCTCACTACAGCAACGTTTGCTCGCTGTAATTGGGTTGTAACCCCTTGCACGGGTATCGAACGATGGAACCGGAACGACGAGTTTGTCCCGGTGATAGACCTCTTGGACAAGACAATGAACAGTAGGTACCAGTCTTTAAAGGAACAAGACCAGAAGAGAATAGAAAGAGCAAAAAAGTGGCACAAACTGAGGCCCGCCGTACGCTTCGACATCCATTAACGCATTATCCCACGCAAGGAGCTTTTAGGGCAAGCTCGTGGGGCTCTACTTCTCCGCGCACTGGTGCGGTCCGTGCCGCTGGTTCACGCCGAATCTTAAGAAGTTCTACGATGCCGTCAAGGACTCGGAGAACTTCGAGGTAAGCAGCCATTCACCTGCCCCAGGACTATACGGTCCATGCCTACGCCTTTTCAGATCGTTTTCGTTTCCCGTGACAACTCAGCCGAGGAGATGAAGGCGTACATGGAGGAGTGCCACGGCGACTGGCTCCATGTTCCCTACGATCAGGAGGTCTCGAGGTATGTAGTGCAACGATCGGCAAGTGATAGCCGTACCGTACTGGTACGGTAGAGGGGTCGGTACGGTAAGGTGGAAGTCAGTAGGGTACGGAGCACGTACGGAGGGAGTCATTGCACTGCGCAATACGACGCCATACATGAGTATAAGAAGCACGGTGTAGGTACAGAGTACGGCACAGATACCGTTTGCCGAGCTTTTGTAAGTAGAGCTAGTGGTAGGGCAGGGATGGGGGTTGAAATTTGACGGACCGAGACCAGACCCCACCCCCCCC
Source organism: Aphelenchus avenae (assembly GCA_020875895.1). Taxonomy (NCBI): domain Eukaryota; kingdom Metazoa; phylum Nematoda; class Chromadorea; order Rhabditida; family Aphelenchidae; genus Aphelenchus; species Aphelenchus avenae. The sequence goes on from JNEY01000012.1 coordinate 269,561, forward strand.
CCCCCCCCCCNCCGAGACCGGGACCGAGACCAGACTCATGACCGAGACCGAGACTTGAACTATTTTCGGTCCAACATCGCCCCACCGCGGTCAAAAATGTAAAAAAATTCGGCTAATTTGGCCCGCCGCAGGCGACACCAACGAAATTTTGGATGAAATTTAGAGAAATACAGTGAAAATTTCGTAGGTCGGTGCCTAGCGGCGGGCCATTTTGGCCTTTTCTTTTTCTCATGACCGAGACCGAGACCAGACCCCCGAGAATCTCGGTTTTCGCGACTGAGACCGAGACCCCCATCCCTGTGGTAGGGCCGTTGTTCCCTGAAAGATGCCCTGGCTACATCCTAACCGGAAAAGTTTTACCAGACGAGCTTCCACGTTAGAACCGTACGGACATGTCGTTCACTTGTGCCGTACTGACTATTCCTTTGCAGTCGAACACTATGCCCGCTGTCTTGCTTAGCACGACGTCTGAGGCGTACCTCCAGTACGGAGTACGGTACGACACAGTGTTCCCGACGTTTAGTGTGCCGTATCGTACCGTATTACGATCCGTCCCATTCTGGTACGGTACGGAGTACGTTATGAGCTGGACTGGTACGATACGGAGTACTGTGCGGCTACTGAGTGCCGACCTTCACCCACATGCCGTGCGCCGTGCCGTGCTGAGCCGTCATTCATGTAGCCGTGAGGAACCAAAAAATACCGTTGCTTACGTTGAAAACGGCACAGAACGGTTTTTCGACTTTTTTTACTGTTCCGCGACGGGCTTGTACCGACCTCATTTGTTGTTGTAACGGCCACTTCGTGTAAAACCAAAATAGCGTCATCAGTTGCATGAAAGGTGACGAAAATCCAGGCGCTTTTCTAGAGCTCGACACAAAATGTTCGTTTAGCTCGCTCTCGGAGAAGTACAATGAGTCCGGCGGCATACCGGAGCTTGTCATCTTCGACGAGGCGGGCAACAACCTTCGCATCGACGGCTACGGTGATGTGGCGACGCAGTACAAGGAGGAGGATAATGACGAAGAGGAGGAGGATGAGGTCGAGACCGAGGCGTCCAAGTGCAAGTCGCCGAAGGAGGTCGTCGCTCTGTGGCGCTCGAAGGCGAAGCGTTAAGAAAGTTCAGTAAAATTTCGGTACTTTTTTATCTTTTAACAAGTTCTTTTGCGATTCATAAATAAAAGGGAGTTACGTAACGAATACTAGCTAAGTCCTTTTCGCGGTGCAAGCATTTCTTAAACGCACCACCGCCAGACTCCGCCGGAACAATCGAAAGAAGAGTTATTTTGGAGGCTTATATATCGGTAATAGGTTTCGGCCCTATCTCAGACCTATTACCAAGGGCACTGGGTGGGCCATCACCAGAGAGAGGCCCAGCACCCTTTCACAAACCTAAAACGTGGCTCTTTACCTTACTGTGGCTGTTCTGGTTGTTGTAAGAATGCTTGCGCTTTTTGCGCAAGTTTCACAATGTTCAGCGGAAGGTTTGTCTAAAACGAACTAGCAGAGTTCAACCGGAACGAGGTGTTTATGCTAGGCCACAGGAAATTAAAGAAGAAGAAGAAAGAAGAATTGTCATCATAACATTCTTCTGATGTTTGGTCATTGATAGCGTCGGACGCAGAGCCAGCCTCACAAGGCGCAGACAAACATATCCTAGTATTAAGGACGTTGCAAAAGCAGCCTGTAGTCTCCGTAGTATGCTCGTGGTTTGGAAACTTTTGACGGAGGTGGACAAAACCGTGCCCATTGAGCAGCAACGTTCGTCCAAAACGGGGCAGCAATATTTGCTCCCGGAAGAACTGATGTTTTATGTTGCGCAGAGCTCTGACTGCAAGTAAGCCGTCGGCGGGGCTCGGGAATAGGCTGCTAATGAGATTGGGGAATTTAGCGAGCAATCATTAACACGGTTTCTTAGTAAGCAGAGCACACCGTCAGGTGCCGTGAGGTGTCTCGCCGACGAGTGCGCCTTGGAGGGCGGTTAATGTTCTGCTAACTTTTACTATGGTTTCGGCGGTTATGTACGCGAATCCGGGGTTAGTTTTTTACGAATGAACGTCGATAAATAAATAAAAATAACTTAAAATAGCCTCAGAATTCTAAAAAATAATACAAAATAGTATAAAGTCCTTTGTATGATTCAAATAATAATTTTAAAACATCAGTAATTAAAGAATTTTAAAAATTATTTTTTTTAAAAAATAAATACAAGTCCGAATTTCCGGATTCGAAAGCCCGAAGCTCGGCACCAGGGTTGGCTTAAAAAAGGCTTGTAAAGGGAGCAAGCCGAACGAACCTTCGGGACCCCACTCGAGATCCGTTCCATCACATTCCCACCCTCTAAAAAGATTCAGAAGCGTTGGAAGGTATTTTAACGTGTTTAGGAATGAGCCGATCAAACAATTTCACCATGTTTTCGACGCTTCGGTTCACATACTATCGATAATACTCAACTTAATTCTCGCTGCGATCGTCCGAAAATGCTGTGGCACACTTCAAGGGCCTTACCAGGTCATCACGATGTTTACGTGCGGCAGCGACCTGGCGATCAGCGTAATAGCGCTGATAAATCAACCGGTAAGTGTCTAAGATCGCCTAGACCTGAGATACCTTCTTTATCCGACGCTGCGCTATTCCATGTCTATGCACGGATTGTCTTAGGCCTGATCTGTAGGATTATGCATTCACACACACTTGAGGCCTAAGATGCGCTAAGTTGTCTCGAAGCGTGCTCACTAAAGCCAAGATTAGGCATTAACTCTAAGCTTAAGTCGGGACACTTCAGGCTCGCGTTGAGCGTTGCTAGGCCTAAGTTTAAGCAACTTGGGACACGTACCAAAGAGACTAAGTTGAGAGCTTAGGTGACGCATAGGTTGCCTAAGCCGTTTGCGTACTCCGTTGCGAGTCTGTCATAATTTTCCTCTATGCCTAAGCTCAGGTGCCAAATGCCGAACTTAGGTTTATCTAGACCTAAATTACTTCAGGCGCAAGTAGAGCTCATAGAAAGCCATCTTCAGCATCTTGAGGCCTAGGACAAGCGTCGCGAGGTCTCAGTATTTCTCCATGGGCCGTGAACTGAGCTAGGCAGGGCCTAAACTGAGTTCTATGTTGAGCTAACCGAGTCCTAAGCTGGTCGACTTTGAGCCCTTGGTCGAGCGCCCGTGGTACCTTACGGAGCTCCAGGAATTCCTCAGGTGTACCGCTTGAAGAGTAACCTTCCGCTGCCCTTAGGTCATTCTGGTCGACCGCGGCTCTATGGTGTTCTTCTCAACGGGGATCTTTTCGGGGCACTGGCCATGGCTGGACTTTACGCTTACATGGATTGCGTGCAGCTGCTGGTACGTCAACATGCTCTGCCTTCCGCTTCAGTACTTCTATCGCTTTTTGTCGGTCACGAAGTAAGCCGATAAAGGACACAGTATTGGGCATTCCATTAAAATTAAGTTAAAGTATTTAGCATATCATTAAACCTCAGAAATTTAAAATTAGGTGTTTAGAGAAATAGCCGATATGCTATTTATTGTAAAGTTTTTTTTAAAGTTAATAAATGTTATAATTTAGTAATTTTGTTTAAATTGACTTAAATAATTATAAATTATATTATTTTTACTATATAACTTAATTATCTTGATTTATCATAATATTGCATTTTATTCATTCTAGACAATTTAATAATTTAGAGTCTAACATCTAATAAAAAGCCATCGTTTACGGTAAATATTTTTGGTTTTTGCATTACCTGCATGTTTCAGCAAGCTCCCTTTGTCCACGTTCCGTCGATGCAAGATCATCGTCTTTCTTCTTCTGATGATGGTCGCCGGGCTTGCCTCAGTCTACGTGGTCATGGACGGTGACCAGGACACGCGTCAAATGGCAAAGCAGATTTTGGTGGAAACAGGCTGGACGAACGATCCCGGCCCAATGGAGATGTACCTCTACGGCGGAACTCTTATTCGTGACCAGAAAGAACTGGTAAGTAGGGTCCGCTTACCAGTGTATTGCGGAGACAAAGTGCGACGCGAGCGTAGGCATCGATGATCGAACTAACATTATGCGGGGTCACAGCGACTAGGTCAATTATGGGTGATCAAGAGGCCGACCCCCCCCCCCCCCTACTTGAGTTGAGCGATAAGTTTTTTTTAAAGTATCTCTGAGGGTTTGTACTACGTCGAACCCTTTGCCCCCCCCCCGTATTCGACTTGAGTAATGCCCATGATTGACCTAGTAAAGTGCCTCCCCCAGAATTTACTGACGCCCTCCCGCCATTACTGACACGTGTCGACTGCAGCATGGCATCGATCGGCCAAAAGGTGTCAAGTTTGCGACCTAAACTAGCATGGCTAAAAATTACGTCGAACGACAAACGTTTTACTCCTAAGGGGCATGCCAAGGAATCAGAAAATCGAAACTTCAGTGATGACATCGAATAACTCAACTAAGACTTCAGGGCGGTGCATGGTTCGTGGTGTTCTTCGTCCTTCTCACCGTCGTCACCTTCGGCGGCTACGCGGTCATCCTCTACACCGAAGTTCGCGTCCTGCACACCCTGCACCGCCTCAGCTCCATGATGGAGGAGAAAACGCGGCGAATGCACGCCGAATTCCGAAGGGCCCTCATTCTCCTCGCCATTTGTCCCCTCCTGTTCTCAGTGGTCCCAATGTTCTACATAGGCTACACGGCCATTCTAAGCTTAAACGGAGGCTTCGTCTCGCCCTTTATGACCACCATGTCCACGTCCATAGCCCTCGTGAATCCCTTGGTGACCGTGCTAGTCGTCCGACCGTACAGGTCAGTGGTGCTGCGGTGCTTTCGCGGCAAGGTCTCCACTGGCTTTTCCACCGCCTGAGTGCGGGTGAAACAGAAAATAAACGATAAAAAAACGAAGTCCGGTATGACTTTAGCCTAGAAGGCAAGCTTGTTGATATCGAGCCGACAGAGGGTGTGGAAAGTTGTTTACACCAAAGATCGTAAAGTCCGTTTTTCGCTGGGTCAGCATAATTTGCCGTAATAACCTGTTAGTGGACAGCGGCAAAGCGTCGTAGTAATGCAAGAAAACACAGTATTTCCCACTATTCGTCTACATGTTTTCGCTCGGTTTCGTCTAATGGCAATTTTCGCGTCTCTCGTGCAGAGCAAATCGAAAGTACGGCCAGTGAACCATCGTCCCCATCGCTATACGCCACCTCAAGAATCCAAACGGACGCATCATTTTCGACAAGAACTTTATTCCTCTCATTAACTAGTAACAGGTAAGAGAATAACCGATATAAACCATGGCCAGAACTCGGATATCCGCAGGGATGCACATGGCAAGGACACGTTAGCGAGCAGCAGCAGCGATATTGGAACATGAGTGTACGCTGTGCTGACCTGCGTAGCGCTGTTTGAAAGTTACCGCTATGTTTTCCGAGGCACGTACTTTTAAATTTTTTCTGAACACCTTTCTTTGATTTTCCATTTTAGGATTTTTTAAAAATAATTTTTACAAAAATTTTTCCAGTTTTTAAAATGTAACGTGACTTTTATTTTATAAAGTTGTTTAAGAATAAACTTTTAACTTTTTTAGCTTTAATGCCATTCCCAACGAAAAGGAACGCTTCGGATTACCTGACAGACAACGTTTTCCCTACCTATCCACAACGGCAAAATGCAGTACCATAAAGACCATCAGCTCTTCCTTCTCGGTAGCCAAACAGTTCGTCGCATAAAGCTACATATAAGTATTTCGGAACGACACGTATAGAAAGGCCTGAGCTTGGGTAGAACGATACAAAATCCATCCGGAATAATTGTCTGCATAAATACGAGAGGGCACTTTGGGACACGCATCGGACAATGAGAGACTTCTCACTAGTAAGTATTCAAAGACAGTGGCGAGCTCTTGGCAGGAGACAGTAAGGCTCTAAGTGGACGCACAAAGCTTTTGATTAATGGAACGAATGGACTGAGCGGAGCACGGAAACAGGCAAAAAGGAACGATGAACAGGAACGCAGAACTTTCACGGAGAGACAGGGGTCTTGGAGCTTCTGCGGTCCCAGGGTACGATCGGTAAAATAGCTCCCAAATGCTCAGATGTGCAGCTCATTCCCCAAATGAGCAGGCCACCGGCATAGCCATAATTTTGAGCAACTTGTAGGGATCAGGAGCAGGTAGGTATGCAAAAATTGGGCAGGTCACGGAAGCTCCGAGACAGGAAAAATAGATATTACAAAGAAGGCATCGATCACAATGAACAAGACTTATTATGGCCGGGATAGAAATGGATTTGACACGCGGACAGATCGAAATTTTGGGATTTAAAGCTTGGATTCGACCGGAAGAGACAGGTTAAAAGCTCGGAGAGACGAAGACATTTTTGCAGGGTTCTTAGTTGAGGCGACGAGCGACGTGGTCCGCGACGGCTTTGCGCAGGGTCGGCGTGATGGCGTCGTACTTGAAGCCGAAGCGCGTGAGAAGCTGCCAGACGAGTGCATCCTTGAGAGTGCTGGTCATCGGGAAGCCGTCAAGGGAGGCGAAGTCACTAAAACGAATGCAGTGAAAATGGCCAGAAAATCAAGTGACTATAACCGAGCTTCGTATCCAAGCACAATCAGAACTAGCTAAGCATCCCAGACCCTGGAGCTAAGCATAAGCTGAAGACAGCTTAAGCCCTAAGGCAAGACGTTTGAAGCTAAGCCTAAGGCCTAAGCTACATGAACTGACTCCTCCTAAAAGTCAAATACCGGTACCCGGCTAAGGTGCCCCAGAAAGCAACTGCCGTCTTAAGCCCGTGGATGGGAGGAAACCCAAGACCTTAAAGCATAAGACACACAAAATTTTAGCGAGAAGAACCTAGACGGTATATAAGCTTCGTAAGCTTAAAAGGCTTAAGTCTAGCTCGGAAAGATCGATGTTCCAAAAAGGCCTAAAAAGTGCGTCCCCCAAGCCTCGTTTGTGTTAATCCCTTTGAGGCTAGACTAAGAACATGGGCACTTAGATGACAAAGCCCACGACCTAAAACATTTTAGGCGAACCCTACACTTCAGCCCTAATTTCATCATGGTAGAGGAACTCTCATTAAAGCCTAGTGGAGGCGCATACGGCAAGGGTACTAAACTCCTAAGCATATGCATTTCTAGAACCTCTGTCCGGTCAATGTGGCTAGGCTTAAACGTCTATGTCTTGCGTCTCAAGATTTAAGCTTAACTTTCAGCTGCAAGCTACCAGTATCTTGGAAATCTCAGAGGTCATTATCATGAAGTACGTGAACTCAAAGTATGCTCTAAAGAGTAGGTCTTGCCTAGACAAAACGTACCAAAGATAATTGTGCAGACTCTTGTAGAACTTCGGGGACAGCACGGCGAGCGGCGACAACTGAAAACACCGCGTAAGCCTTCAGGTTTGTCGGTTCAAAGCAGCCTTACCGGTTTCTTGATTAAGGCTTCCTTCCGGACCTCCTCGCAGAGTTCCGGGAAGCGCTTGACGACCGCGCGTGCGGCTCCGCAGAGCTGATTGTACGACTGAAACTGAGACTGGTACAGTGGAGCCGGGGACGCGTACGACGCTTACTCGAATTACCATCTCCTGGTCGGGGTCGGAGCGGACCACCAGGGACTCCAAAGCGCCCATCACTTGGATCTGCTCGAGCTGACGACGAAGTACCTGAGATTTTAGCTATTTTTTGCTATCATGTTTAGCCACTAACCAGCATAGTACTGGTAAACGCTTACCGCTTTCGGACGCGGATCGGGGCTGTTGAACTTCAGCATTAGCAAGTAGTCGATGAGTGCGCCCGTGCGGACGGAGTCGTCCACCTCGAAGTTGAACATTTTGAGGGCCTAAAGCAAGTGTATCGACGTGCTATGCAAGAATCCACTCAAGGGACATGCATGCGAGCGTTAGTAAACGCATGCGAGTGCACGCGCACGCATGCGTCGACGTAAGGGAATGTGCATACATCTGAATTCCGCATGTACCCAGCTATGCGAGTACCTACGTGCGTGGACGCGAATGCACGCACGGTCGTTGTCCATGTATCCGCATGCGCGAATGCTCCCAACAAGTACACATGTACGCACGTATGTCTCCTAAGCAAATGTGCGAACGCATGCACTCACGAATGTGCGCGCACGCATGTAACTCAATGCACATTGAGTGCTTTCAAGTGCGTGCACAGCCGCAGCCTCACATGCTTGTGTGTGTGCATGCTAGGAGCGACTGCATGCGAGCATGTCTTCACCCACGCATGAGAGTATACGTTCTCGCATGTGCCTAAGAATGCGACGCTGCGCATAAGGGTGCGGCGACGCATCCATCCAAACATGCGGAGTATGATGCACGCACATGACTAAGTTTCCGAGGTCGCATGTTCGCATGAACCCACGCTCATGGCGTGCCCGTCCATCCGTACAAAGGGTGTTTTCGGTGCATGCCATTTATAATTGCCCAATCCATACCAAGGCAAATAGCGCCGCTTCCTTGCTCGGTGGGACCTCGATGTTCGAGAAAGGCGTCTGCGAGTGCGTCGCAGGCGAGGCCCCGCTCGTGGCAGTCGGTGCCGACGGTGGAGCCGCCTTCTTCCACTTGCCTGCGTTGCTTGATGTAGCGGCCCGGACCTGGAAATTTGATTGACATCCGCATGAGCAAAAAAAAGCGCTCGACGTACCATCTCTGTAGGCGTCGGCTTGGATTGTTGTGGCGGCAGTGGCGCGGGTGCGGGACTCTAAGAAAGGAAAGTTAGTGTGGGCGGCGGCTTTGTTCTGCTTAGACGCGACACGTCCGTACCGTACTCCGTACTGTACATACACCCCCGTACCGCTCCGTACCGTAATCGGCCACTTGCGCGGTACGGAGTACGGCACGGCCCATACTAAAACCCTACCACGGCTCGTACCAGTGCATGTTTAGCCAGAGAATGATGTCGTACCGTACTCTTTGCTGCGCCCCTACGTGCGTCGTACTGTACACCGTACCGTAGAATGCATTACGCAGCACGGTACGGTACAAAAACACGCACTGGACCTGCGCCGTACTGTACCCCGTACCGTAGAGCACGGTACGCAGTATGGTACGGAATACGATACGGACGTCTAAGTATACGCTCAGTAGTCTAATATGTATGTATGCAGCTGATCTTCGTACCGAGCGGTTCAGCGCTCTGTTAACCCAGTTCATCGCCGGTCTTACCTTGTCGTTCTGGGCGGCACTAGTCTTGCGCGGGATGACGAAGCCCTTAACCATCGGCGGGACCTTCTGCATAAGACGCGGAGAGAGATTCACAGCTGGCGGCGGCCCGGTAGCACGTGGCGACGACGATCGTGGCGGTGGAGTCGGTGCTAAAGGATTCTGTTTACGAGCCAGTATGGCGGTGGGCCGTATTTAGCGGGAGCTGAGAGAGTGTGGTTGACCCTTTCCTCCGCGTAACGGCGGCCGAAGCCCGCCGACCGATGTGGTAAGGGGGACGGACCCCTTCGCAAAAAAAAACTTGTTTTCTGAAAGTTGATAAATTTGAACAAAAATAGATTTAAAAAATTAATGTACCTAAAAATTAAAATGTAAATAATAAAATATAAATTTTAAAAAAGATAAAAAAATTCCAAGTTGCACATGCAAATTTAGGCGTTATTTTAGCCCTTGTAGGCCCAGTTTTGACCCATTTTGACTTTTTTTCGAACAGAGGGTGACCCTCCCCGGGATCCATAAATCCTGGCTACGGCCCTGACGTATGGGCCTATCGTCTGCAGGTACAATGGACCGCTCGAATTCCTCAGTCAGCTGTCCTTACCTTTCGACTTGGGACGCGTCTCAGCCGCGGGAGCACTGGGAACGGTCTTCTTGATGCCCACATGCGGCCCCATCTCCCGGCACTTCCAGGGGACCGACTCCGCTTCCGGTGACTTCGGAGTCGTCGGAGACGACGGCGCGTCCGCATCCAGCTCGACGATCTCCGGCTCGCTGTCCGTCGCGTCCTGTGGCGACTGACTGGCGGACCGGGACGACGCTTTGGGCGTGGTCGACTTCGAGCGGGCGTCGGCTAGGAAGCGGTCCGAGTTCATCTCGGACTGGCTCATCTTGGCGACGTCTTCGGCAGAGACTGCGGCGACGAACAACGAGTGGAAGAGGGTCTAAAATGCACAAATTTACGTGCGATTTATTGCTTAAAACGAACGTTGTTATCGTCGGTGAGTACGTCGAAGAAGTTCAAGCACCACTCCTTATAGCGCTTCTTGAGGTCCGGGTAGCGCTCGAAGAGCTTCTTCTCGACTCGCTCGGCCAGCTTCGGCATGCGCGAGGCGTCCAGAGCAGCTTCGGTGGCCCTAAAACTCTCTTATCACAGTGCCTACATTTAGAGCCGAGTCGCGGCTCTTTTTTGACATTTCAAGTGTGCCGAATGTTACGAGCGCTACAGAACGTACCTTCGGATCAACTCGCTCTCGAGGGCGTCGCGCACTTTCTGACGGATCTTCGCTGCCTGCTCCGGGCTCAGCACGTCCTCGGCGGCTTCTAAAACATTCATCATAATTTTCTGAACGCCTTGCTCTGAGTCCATGTTACAATTTAAAATTTCTCGTCAGCATGCAGTTTAATTTTTTATGAAAAATTAATTTAAAAATTAAATTTATTAAATCTAGAGAAAATTAATTTTACGAATTGTGTAAATAATATAGCAAATTAAAATGCATAAAATAGTTTTTCTAGCGCACCTTGTGCTGGTTTAACGGCCTCAGCCTCCTCAGCGGGCGCCTTGGGCTCAGGCTTCGTGCGAGGCGCTTCCTTGGGCTTGTCCGTGGCCGTCTTTGCGGGCTTCTTCGCGGCCGGCTCCTTCGGTTTCGACGCTTTCGCCGTGGCCATCTTCTTGATGAGGTCGGCTGTGCTTGCGCCCACAGGTGCGCGACTGGTCATGTCGTCTCTGAAAGGGCATAAACATGGAAAGAAAGGCTGTAATTCATGTCAAGAGCACATTTCCCAGTTAGTGCACGTTAGTAGCCAATTTCAAGGACCCGTCTTCCCAATCCCAGAATACCCTAGTGGGCGTTTTCCAGAACCCAGTAGATCATTAGTGGACAACTTCAAAGATCCCGTGGACATTTTCCTCGTCCGAGGGCCTGTTCCTCGTCGATTAAGCTAGGGGTCACTTCCAATGCTCAAGGACACGTTACGACTACAAGCAAGCCATTACGCATTGCCAGCGCACACATTCTGACTCTAGTGGGTAATTTCCCGCTTCTCGGGCTCAAGCACACGCATTCTCCGTCTCTATCGTCACGTCCGGCTAACAAATGGACGCTCTCGGAGGCATTCCCGCAGCAAGTGGACCATATGGGCACCTAAACATCCCAGCGAATAAGCTTTCGGGACACTTTTCGTCACACTATTTTCCACTAAGCACCTTCCGGGACCTAGTGGACACGCGTGCGACCCTCGGTGGACAGTTTCTATGTCCAGTGTGGACTCTTGTGGACACATCCTCGCTACCTTATTCACGTCTTCACTGTCCCAATCCGGGTGGACTCTGGTGGACGCTCTTTCCCGGGCCCACTGCACTTCCCAGCGGACTCTAGTGGACAATTTACACTCCAGTGGACGTTTAGAGTGGACAAGTGCTTACGGCGTTCGAGTTCCCGATGGTCGCTTCTTCTTAGACGGTCCCGGGCGCTGCTCTGCCGGAGCGGGGGACGCCGAGCGGCTCTTCGATTTTGCTCTGCGCTTGGTCAACTTCTTCTTGCGCGCCTTCGACGTGCCCGGCTGGTCGGGGTCGTCGCTGTCCGTCACGCTGCAACTGGAGCCGCCGCTGCAGGTCCTAAAAGGAAGACAGATAAAAGTCCACGGTTTATCCACGAGCTGATGAGCACGTCTAACTGGTCGGCTTCTCAGACAAGCCGAGAGAAACTAATCTCCATGATGAAGAGCTCCCAGTCCGCACGAACAACTCAACTTCATGCAGAGCAGCTCTACCAGGTCAGGTAGATCTGCTGGCTAGACCGAGCTGATAGTCAGGCTGAGCTCCCCTTGCAAGCGGGTCATAGCCAGCCTGTGCAGCTCGTTATCAGGCTAAGCATTAGAGCTGGGCGCCCGTACCCAGGTCGGGCCACACCCGGACCCGTACCCGTATTATACGGCACGGCAACACGGCACGGGAGGGTCCACCACGGGTACGGCACGGGTGCCAAAGACAAGACGTGTTTTGCCAGTCGTGCCAACCCAAGTCGCGTTCTATGCCGTGTTAGTGTACACGACTCGGCATTCTTGGGTCCACCACGGCACGGCTACATGGCACGGGAGGGGCACCACGGGTACGGGTACGGCACTGGTGGGTCTACCACGGGTACGGCACGGGGTGCCAGCGCCGATCTCTACTAAGCATGTCCTAGCCAGCATGGCAAAGCGGGCCATATCCAGGCTCAGCCGCTGTCTACCAGGCCAAGCAGGATATTGACCAGGCTGAGCTGCACTTTACCAGGCAAACCTGGCCATATCCAGGCTGAGCCGCAGTTCGTGCACCAAGCGGGCTCATCCTAATTTGAGAAACTAGGTTCAGATCGTCATGCGCAGACTGAACAGCGTCAACATCCTACTGCGCAAGTAGTTCTCGGAGGCGGTTCTTAGAGGCGTGCGGAGCTTAAAGTTTTTTTTAGCTCCTTACCTCTTAACGACGACGTCGTCCGGCACGATGAAGTCGTCCTCCGGGAGACTCTTCCTGAACAAGCACAAAATAGGTAAACTGCACAAGCATTCGCTGGACTTACCGCTTGTTCTGTAGCGCCTGCTTGCGCTTCCAGCGCTTGTCGAAGTCCTTCTTGACAGCGTCCGTCTAAAATCGAGGATTTATCCAGGGAATTATTAAAAATAGTTGAAAAATAAATAGAAATTAAATTTTAGTTTTTATGCGAAATCGAAAATTAAAAACAATAACGGTAATAATTCGTATTTAGCATTTTTTATAACAAACTTAATTCTGTTTTAAGCTGATTTTGCAAAATTTTTGACAAATTTTCTTAATAAATTTCTGCTTGATATCCAAAAAAATTCCTTACCACGTCCTTCTCCGGGAGCCACTGGTTGTGCTTCTTGGCCCAGCCCTTCCACTTGACGAAGTACAAGAAGCACTCCTGGCGGCCGCTCCACACACGCTTGAGGGCCTTCTCGACCTCCCAGAAGTCCTCGTCGATCCTTCCGCGCTGGTCCTCCGTGTGCTTCCGCTTCTTCGCCTTCTGCGGTGCCGCGCCGCGAGCGCTGCGCTGCTCCGAGTCGCTGGCTTCGGTGGTGAATACGTCGAGTTGTTGGCTTCGGTGGTTCATTGCGCTAAAGCGGCGATGAGAAGCAGTCTCCGGCGAGAGGCGCGAGCGATGGAACAAACGAGACGACATCACGCGGGGCAAAAAAAAACCCGAAAAGCCTTGGAATAGCAAGCAGAATATTTGGATGAATGCTCAGAAACGTGACGAGCTTCCTCCACATGTCCATCTTTGTCAGAACGACATTTTTGCGGACCGAGCGGGTAGTCGATCCTTGGTACGCTACCTTGTTAAGTTCCAAGGGTACCTATTAAGGCCGTAAACAACCCGTGGCACAATTGTAAGTGCCCCGAATGCACCTGAAGGACCACTCTTACGTTCTGAATTCTGAAGGCCCCGTTTTCGTTCTGAATTCTGTACCGGAAAATTTGCTGCCAGCGACTGCGCATTTCTTGTGACGAATGTCCACTATTTATCAGCCAAAATATGCACAAGCCTGGGGAAAATTAGCGCTGGCTGGCCCTGGAGATGGACGATATAGCTTCTACTAATGTCAGAATTCCGAGAATTTGTTCTGATATCTGCTCATTAAATCGCTATGGATTTGGAATTTTTTCGATTTTAACATTGTTTTTTTAAAACGCAAATAATAACTTTTCAGTTTTGAACATGCCTCTGAAGTCCTCTTTTGTATACTGAATACTGAACTGCGAAATCGTCGGAGCTCCGTATTCTGATCCCCGAAACGCACATGCTACTTTCTAACTAAGGTGCAAAGTAGCTAGTACCTAGCTAATCGGATGAATGCCGAAAAAAAAACTCTACAATTCGAGAGCAGCGTAATGGTGATAAAGATTGGAGTCGGAAATCAGGAACGAGACGGAGCCCTGAAGCAGCGACGCACGAGACTAGTTCTAATCGATGGCACTCCACTCACTCGATTTCGACACCACTGGCCTATCACACCGTACCCCTTCATGCATTCGCGTCAGGACCCATATCTCGAATCTCTGCCAAAAGTTTGGCGTATTGTTTTTGAGACGCCCGCGCAGTGCAGGGCTGGGCAGGTCCTAGTCTTGATACTAGACCTGGTCCTGCGGGTCTATAGGCCCGGTCTTGGTCGTCAAGAAAATACCACTGGGCAGCCCCTGGTCCTGATACGAGTCCTGGTCTTTCGATCCTCTTCCCGGGTCCTGGCCCTCAAAAAATTGTGCCCAACCCTGGCGCATGTAGCGCGTCGAAGGGCCGGGTGAGTCCCAGTGCCGGTCCCGGAATCCGTGGGTTTGGGTCCCGGTCATCGCCCAGTCCCGCCCTGACGCGTCGCTTTCTAATGCCAGCGCTGGTCGAATGTTGTTTGAGGATCCAGATCTCTACCCTCGGGATTCCGAGACCACGCTCGAGACCGTTTTCCGAAGACTTGGAACGGGCCCACCTAACCCTATTCGCTCTCGTTCTTGTGCAGGACGCTAGTGAAATGGGAACGATCAAACCGTGTCTGGCCTGAGGTCAGCACACGGTTCGGTCGTAGGTCAAGCTGCGCTCAACGTCATCATGATCGAAGCTCGTGCCCGCCATGCGTAGCACAGACTCATGATGAAGGTCTGCCGTCGGTTAAGGTGCGAGCGGTGAGTGCAATTTTCCGGCAGGCTGTCTACCAAAGACAAAAGCGCTAAAGCGATGTGCCCACAGTTCCCATTATGTCAGCATAGCGGAATCCTTGCGAGATGTGTAGGATCTCGGGATGGGGAATTCGAGACAGATCCTCTCGAGATAGGGAATGTATTTCAAGCCGCACAATTTTCAAGGTCACGCGACCTAGGACGAAGGTTGAAAATCGTGGATCATTTTTCTGGTCCTTCCTTTGGAGGCTGCATAGAGCCGAACTTAGTCATTAAACAGGCTACCACCTAGCCTAAATGTCCCAGCACACCACTGACCATCCGCTTACCAGTTAGCACCCGGGCCATCATCATAACAATATCTGCCCGTTTGCTTAATTTATTCACCGGGAAGCTCCGGACGGCCCCTTTGTCATGCATAATCCATGCTAAGCGCAATTCGCGGCCAGGAACACGCCATTCGATTCGTTTAGCTGCCTCCCCACCAGACAGACCGACGGCTACGATTGGATGCCTTTGGTAATTCTGCTCAAGAGAAACGTTACTCAGCCGCGAAAATCTCCTAAAGGCTTAGAGTAAAGTTCTAGTCGGGATTAGGACACGTGGAGAGGCCATATTTCTCATTTGGGCCAGTTCGGCGGTTTTTTGGCGAGTGTCCAAATGGTCGCCGCGTTCTGACATAGCCTTGCCCATACCCGTGCGGTCTTAAATGCTCTCAGTGTCCTGACATACCTTTGGTCATTCACGCATTATCCGTCTCAAACCTAAGCTGCTGGGTTACTTATCACGCAGTCACACATCCTCGTTTGCACTGCGAGTAGAGACCCAGAACAAAACGATCCACAAGACGTCAAGAGTTCCGAAATTGTGTAGAAAATGGACTTTGAACCCATGTTACGGTGATGCTGACTGACATCAATGGTGACGCATGTAGGTAATTTCTAGGACTGCACAAGTTCGCGCTGAGCAGCTCCGCAAATTTGTTGGTGTTGATGGCCCAAGAACACTTCACTTTTTGTTTAATGCCGAAAAAATATTCGCAGACGACGGAAAAGTGGAAGTTTTCCGTCAAAGTAAAGACTGACGCAAACAAACTTTGTGTACGTTGCAAAATAAAACGTTTCGCCTAGCACCTACACTAGGGCCCTGTCGTTCCCAAGCTTTTCCTCCTTACAGGCCCCACTTTTTGTTTGCAATTATATTCTAATTTTGGCCACGCTTGATTAATAATCCGAAGCGACACGCGCGTAACGAACCCGCTCATTAGCTAGTTACCGCAAAAAGCGTTCGTATTCGCGCATCGGAATGTGTAATGACCCAAAAAATGCGTCGCGCGCGCCGCTTGCCGGTCGTTGTCGGGTGAGCGCGACATCCAAACGCGGGACTGCAGAGAAGAACAAAGGACTGCGGATCGTTGCGTTCCATGCGAATGTTTCAAACCTCTTGCGCAGCCACGAGGCATTTTACCCTTTTGTTGCGTCAAATCTGCTACCAAAAAAATAAATCCAACATAAATAAATAAAAATGAATTCAGAAAACATTCAAATAAAATTTGCACAACAGCACGGTTTACTCATTTTAGCGGAACTCTTGCTAATAATATTGTGAAATTTAATTTACAATTGCATAGGATTGCCCACTCGTCTAGCCGCTATTTCAACATTCATCCAGACTCTTAGCGCTGCGAAGGAAGTCCTTTGTACCATCTGAGACTCGCCGAATATCTCTATCTATTCGAATATTGGCTTAAAGGGACTGCACAGTCCGTACGATTTTTCGACACCTACCTAGGTATCCTGAGAATTTCCGAGCAGTTCAAACGCACATATGTGTCCAACACGCCATTGCCATTTCTGCTTTGGACTTTGTTCGTACCAACCACGATGCGACCACGCAAAATGCACACCACTTCCACACACAGACACACACTATAGGGTGAAGACGCGAAAGTCCGACAATCCTAATCAGTCAGATTCGGTATATCTCTACCAAGTCCAAATTTCACGAGCGAGACACAGAAAATTACGGGCAGCACTTACGGAGAACTACTGTGAAAAATCTACGAAAAATTTGCGCAATATTTGTCACGCAAAAAAACAGCTACACTCGCGTTAAAAACAACGCCAATAAGAGCAGCGGAATTTTGTGCTTCCTCGCCACAAAATAATTATGCAAGCGAGGCCCACTTTCGGTCCTTTTTGGTCACGTCCCGTCCTGTCACTCCGGACACTGATGAGTGCAAACAAAAATTAAAAGTGCATTAGGGCGGCCGGCGGACGCACGGACGGGTAAATAGCGCGTCGGCAATCAATGGTGTCGGGGGAACACGGCAACGACGGGGCGACCCGCGGCGGTCGGGAGC
This sequence comes from Aphelenchus avenae, assembly GCA_020875895.1. Taxonomy (NCBI): domain Eukaryota; kingdom Metazoa; phylum Nematoda; class Chromadorea; order Rhabditida; family Aphelenchidae; genus Aphelenchus; species Aphelenchus avenae. Next base: position 286,757 of record JNEY01000012.1, read on the forward strand.
TGCTGTGTGTGCAAGCCGCAAGCGATTTACACGGTGGACTGAGGGCGAACGGCGGCAGCGAAGAACACGGATGCGGCTGCGTGAAAAAGCGAACGCCTATCGATTGCGCTGCACGCACGCAAGCACGCGCGAGTGACCCCAGGCCTCTGAGTGCTCCTATTCGTCCGTAGGCCAGTGGCTCCACAGGGGAGGATGAGAGGAGCGGGAGAGAGGGCTCTGTCGTGCTCCTTCCCATCCCGAGAGGAGTAGGCCATTGGCTCCACTGGAGAGGTTGAGAGGAGCGGGCGAGAGGCCCTGTGTAATGGATGAGAGGAGTAGGCCAGGGGAGAGGGACACCACTCCCCGGTCCAGGAGGATCAATTCATAGTTGCCCAGGGGAAGACGAGAGCGAGCATTGATAAGGACGCTCAGAAGAGTGTGAGTGACATCTGGGCGAGCAGGAGAGGGTGAAGAAAGCGGTGGGTCCTCCGAGGAGCATGAGAGGAGTAGGCCAGGGGAGAGGGACGCCACTCTCCGGTCCGGAAGGATCAATTCAATGTAGCCTAGGGGAAGATGAGAGTGGGCAGTGATAAGCATACTTAGAAGAGAGCCTGTGGCACCCGGGCTGGAAGGAGAGTGATGAAAGCGGTGGGTCCTCAGGGGAGCATGAGAGGAGTAGGCCAGGAGAGAGAGGGACGCCACTCTCCGGTCCAGGAGGATCAATTCATCGTCGTCCAGGGAAAATGAGAGCGCGCAGTGATAAGGACGCTCAGAAGAGAGCGGGTGACACCCGGGCCGGGAAGGAGACTGACTAGAGCGTGCAGAGGCGAGTGTTAGTGGTCTTAGTGGACAAAAATAGCTGGTCCAACAGCCGTTACGTGCGGAGCGAATGGAGCAGTGGAGGGCGTCCAAAAAAGCCCTTGAGAAGCAAATGATCCGGATGCGGCCGGAAAGAAAAACAGACAGAGGTCGGCTAAGAGCTTTGCCGCGACAGGATTTCGATTGACATACGGAACTCCGAGCAATGAACAAATGCTTGCGCAATGTCGGCAAAAATTTCCTTTATTGTTTGACCGGACTGCCACAAAGGTATAGGATCAAAACTGAAAACGAGCTGAAAAATGTTCTCAACTTCCCCAAAAGGGGCATGAAAATTGGGCGTGGGTGCAAAATTAGTGGGGAGGCCTCGAAATTGGGTAACGTCGGCAGTCACCAAAAGAACAACTATTAGCCAAGTCAAAATTTTTCCCTAGCAAAAGTACTCAGCAAAATTCTTACCGGTCGAGTTCAAGAGCGATCACCTGTGGCTGCGAATGTCGTCGAGCGCTGGGCGAGAAAAGGCGTACACGCACCCACACGTCCATTTAGTAATGCTGCCGACGCAAAACGCAGGCGAGACTATAGACGAAGCTAAAATTCGAGATGCAAACCCGAACCTCGTCTCGGCTCAACGTCACGGTTCGGCGTCACCAAGGCATTCGTGGAGCCGAGACGTGTTCGGACATTTTTTAACGAAACTTTGCTAGTTTTGGCCCTTCTTTTGTTGATTTTTCTCGAAAATTTCTCCATTTATTTGTCGTTTTGAATTATCTTATTAAATTGTATACGTTTTTGACAGAATTCAAAAGCTTAAGCTTTGTGCCACTTTCCCTAAAATTCAGCCGAAAAGTGCCAAAACATTCCAAAATTTTGCGACCACGGCACGATACCGAGCCGTTACCGAGCCGTGGTCACGGCTCAGCTTCACAGTACGGGGGTCTCAGCACGACTCGGCCAACGGCGGGGTGTCTGCTGCACCTCTAGCTAACACGAATTAGTTCACGATAATGTTGCGCTTCCGTAGTTGAAAAGTTGACTGCAACTGATAAGGCCGAAGAGTACTTATGGCTCTTAAGGTGTCTGCTGTCTGCTTCTTCGGAGCCATTTTTGCACCGCAAAAAACTTATCTCAAGCAAGTGATAGGGAATCGTCTGGGCGACGATTCCCCCCAGACATCGCAACACACATTCTGCGGAATCGTGGCGACGACGGTTCGCTTATCGATGACAAAACCGAGCAGGCAACGTTTCGTTTGTCGTCGACTAATCAAGGTTTACCTACTCTTGATTAGAATTAAAGGTTAAGCGACCGAGAACGTAATCATCGGAACAAGTTAGCCGAAGGCCCTACGGTTCCTAACAGACATCACAATACATGTTCTGCGGAACCGTGAAGTCTACGGTCCTCCCTTATCGATAACGTTTGTCGTCGACTGTCCTAAGTCTTGGTTGCTTTCAAACCCAGAGAGGGTAAACATCAGGACATGTTTCCATCCTCTTGAAGAAGGTAGTAGAGTTCGGCACCCGTACCAAGGTACGGGTCGTACCCGTACCCGTAGCCGTAATATACGGGTACGGGGTACGGCACGGGGGGTCACCTCGGGTACGGGTACGGCACGGGGGGGGGTCACTACGGGTACGGGATACGGCACGGGGTACCCCCCAACACGGCCCCCGTACCCGTACCCGTCTTGTTGGCATTTTTGGCCCGCCGCTAGGAGAATTTTTAGCAAATTTTCACCAAATTCGTAAAAATTTTGACTAAAAGCGGGCCTAAATCCCTGTATTGCTCTATTGGATTACATTTAAACCACTATATATCGTAGATTATACGCCCATCACTCCATTTTGGCCTGATTTTGGGGGAACAAAACCGAATTTTACCACAGGTACGGGTTTGGTACCGTATTTTACCACGGGTAGGGGGTACGGCACGGGGGGGGGTCACCACGGGTACGGGGTACGGCACGGAGTCCTGGTGCCGATCTCTAGAAGGTAGCTGCGGGCCCTACGGTTCCTCAGTACGGAAGTACAGAAACACAATAGACCTTCTACGGAAACGTGAAGACTACGGTTCGCTTATCACTGGCGAAGCCCATCTGCAACACTTCATTTGTTGTTGACTGTCTAAGTCGTGGTTGCTTAGAAACTCAGAGAGGGTAAGCAACTTCTTGATTAGCAATCAGCGGATGAAGATCGCCTAAGGCCATACTGTTGCTCACGAACATCACACAGTATACGCTGTTTGACGTAACCTGCCGGCACGTTTCGTTAATCGTCAGCTTTTCTGAATCACATTTTCACGTGAGCTCGTAGTAGAGAAACATCATAATGTTTTAACAACCTCTTGACGAGGATCGATACGAGGGTAAGAGGACCGTAAGAGACAAGCGGGACATGCCAGGTCGAGCCTTTTAGCAGTCACCATAAAACCGTGCTCGATCGACATAGAGGTGCTCAGTCTTTGTTTATGAGATCATATTGAATAGACGCCGTCTTCATGATAATATCGGTGTGTCCCAAGTCGCTTTTCTAAACGTTCAATGGTGTTGTCACTTAGTTTATAAATTCGCATACCGTGACGACTTCCTTCGCACCGGGAATCTCGCTCGCCTTCTGGAAACACACCATGTTCCCGACGACCTCGTCGGCCGTCGACTGGAGGACGTAAATGTTCTGTCCTTCGTACCCGCTCCTGAAAACCTGACGGTTTGCAGTGTACAAATTCGGCTGTCGAGCAAGTCCGGGAAAGGAGATAAATGGTCGTAGCCTTGAAAACACTCCGATTTATGGGCCTTTCTCTGAACTGAGAAGCAAAAAAAGAGTGCTTGAACCTCAAATGCAGACGCATCTTTGAGTAATTTCCTAGGTTTATCCTTGCGTTAATACCATAGTAACCATACTTTGCGTTAATATCGCGCATGAAGCTCGATTGACAGTGAAGCCCGTTGACCATGTTGCAGAGCGGCATCATGGGTAGCCAGCAGATCATCGCTCCTCGATTCGCGCCCGCTACCGTCAGATATGAGCGGATGGTTTTCGTCAGCGGCGGACCCAGGTCCTCACCGGTGTCGACGCACTTCCCGCCGAGAATCGCCTAGGAGATGGAAGGATTCGAATATAAAAGCCGAAACTTTGCGGGAAATCGGCCCGCCCATCGAGTACGAGATGACCTTCACCGACGACTTCGTGTAGTTCGCGACGGCGACGATAAGATTTCGTACCTGAATAGAGCAGAGTACGGGACGTCATCAGACACAATATTGCTGCTTGCGGGTATGAAAACTATCGACGGCGAACACGAAACACGACATTCAGATCAGCCACATTTTGGCCATAAAAAGTAGAGTTGGCGTCTGGCGCACCCGTGACGGGATGACACCCCGTGCCGGGAAGCCGGGCCGGGATCACGTCTCGGCTGTGAAACGCCCGTGCAAAAAATCCTAATTTAGCAACTTTTCCGCGTTTTTTGGCCAGATTTTCTTAGGAAAGGACGACACCCGTGATTTTCGAAGGGTTCGGGCCGGAATTTTTGAAGGGGTCGTCGAAAGGTTAGGTGTGTTACTAACTTTCCTGTTACCCTGGAACCCATCCCCCTCCGGATTAAGCAATGATGACATTTGCGCCGCCATAAGCTACGTTTGGACCGCGGCTATATTTGGGTGGTGGGCTCCATTTGTGCCGAATAGACGGTGTAGCATTGCGCAACGCGCTTTTTGTGTTTAGCATCGTCCAAATTACCTGTAGGTACCTAAGAGCATACTTGCTTGACATATTCACAGTGCATCTTCTCGTGGTACCCGTCCACCGCCCCGTTGCTCCCGTACGTCGTAGCGTAGAGTTCATCATCGGCGTACCCATTTTCGCGGAAGTATGCCCCTAATGGCTCCATTGTTTTGGCCGTATTCGTAGCGCCATGAACGAAGATGATGGGAATCTTTCTGAAAGCGGGGACTTGGCTGCTTAATATGACTCGAAGAGAAACATGATTGTTGTGCTGTTGACAGTCCCAAATTCTTCCTTTTCAAAACGGAACGCTTATTTCCAATAACAGTTCAGAATATGAGAGATGGCGTAATGAGCCGCGCCGCGCCGCGAGGAATGCTCTGCCATTTCTGCGTAATCATGTCACGGTCCATGGCACGGTCCATGGCACGGTTCGTTTACTGCGCTTGGACGTTTTCAATGTACAACGACATTTCGGCACGACTACCCGAGGCGGAAGTGGGTGGGGTTCTGCAGCACCTAGAATGGAGTTCCTCCATCTTCTTAGGCAAACGCCAGTACCAAGCAAGTCTACTAGGGCGCCTGTCATTCGTGAAATATTTGGACCCTCAATTCACTCTCTGTGATTTTGAGATACCATCACTGACGGTGCCTCGAGCAGAGCTGGCAAGCCGTGCCGTGCCGTGCCGCGGAGCAGCGATTACGGCCCGGCTCCATGGCACGGGCTGGGTCTTCGTGGCACGCCCAACGGCACGGCTCCGAAATTTGCCGTTTCTAAGGGCCGTGCCGTGGCCGTGATGGGCCGTGGTAGTGCAAAAGCCGTGATTTCTGGAATCACGCCACGGCAAGATTTTTCGACATTTACACGGCTCCGAGACATGACTCCTTGGCACGGGAGGACTAATTGCCAGCTCTGACTATCACAGAATGTTCTGGGTGGAGCCGTTCCCACAACGTCGTTACCCGGTCGTCGTCCCGGCGGTGTGATTGCCGCCGCCGAAGGATCCCTTCTCCGCGAGGTCTTTTCGCGTCAGTCGCTTCTCTATCGCATGGCCGAAGGTCTTCCAAATAAACCGGCGGAACAGGGGACAATAAACATCGAGCCTCAGCCAGTTGGAAGAAAACCAATACGGCGAACAACAGTCGCATTCAGCCTGGCGAGCTTTAATGCGAATTCGACATCGGTATCCTTTCGGTTCCTTCGCTTGCTCGTTTTTCATCTTCCCGCGTGTAGGGAAAGTGAAAGGTGGGAAGTGGGTCGAAACGCCACGGGAGAAAACGGATGACGGGACTCAACAGGTTTCCAGCTTCGGGGGAAAAGCGAAGAAAGTAGCGAAAATAACGGAACATTTACGTGGAGATTCGCGTAAATTATATGTCCCTAGGACAGGAAGAAGAGTCTGCAGACCATTGGTGTAAGCCAGGCTTAGCGGATTAGTTCAGTTACAGGAAAGGGTAATCTGGAAAGCGTCGTCGGAAGCCTTAGGTTCAGTGGTACTTGTTCCATTCTAGAGAGTGGTCAGGGGTCTCAACTCCGAAACCGCGATTCCGGGCCCGGCAGGTGAAATTCCGGGGGTAAATCCGGGGGTCAGGGTAAAATTCCGGGGGTATCTTTCTAGATGTTTCCTAAACGCTTTAAGCTTTTTATTGACGTTTCATAACAATGCCGATTAACAATTAGGCGCTGTATTTCGCGACCGTACGTGCAGTTTTCAACAAATCGCGGTCTGCGCAGAAAATGTTGTGCATGTCGTCACATTCCACATCGGAGTTGCACTTGATCGCTAGCAGCGCCCGCAGAGTGTCGACGTGCAGGTTGCTCTTATCGGATGTCCAAATTCTCTTTGCGATCGAAAAGACGGACTCGCAGTAGGCATTCGATGCGAAGACCGTTAGCAGAGCCCCGACGAGCTTGCGCATTCCTTGGACCGTTTCCTCTTCCCGAAAAGCCGCAGGATTCCCGACATTCTGAAAAAAGCATTCAAAATAGCGACCTGACTTATAGAAACGGCAAAAACTTGCTGAAGCACTACAACATATCCAAGAACATTTTATTTACGAAAGGCGGACACAACGCCAATTGTCATAAAGGGAAAGCCAACCGCAGGCGATGCGGCGCGTAATTGAAAATGGTAACAAGGCCGTAACAATTTAAGTCAGTGGCAAAAAAACGACTTTAACCCCCGGATTTTACCTATGAAAATCCGGGGCAAACGGTCAAAATCCGGGGGTACCCCCGGAATTCCGGGGGGG
>JNEY01000012.1:300115-310965 GCA_020875895.1 Aphelenchus avenae
CCCCCCTCCCCCCTGTTAGGCTAACATAATTTCTGGACGCTCCCTAATCAGCATTTCATATTACCCGTAGTAATTTACGAAGTTCGTCTGTCCTTCGATCCAAAATTCAAGCCAATGCATGCATTAATCATGCTTCGATTTTCGCGACGTGATGTTTTTGGACCTATCGATCCTCATGTGCACAGGTAACAAGCGATTTTTCAGAGACACCGAAACCGCTCATCGATGCCAGAACCCTCACAGCGCCCGGAGAATCACACTCGTCGATGCGTCCTCTGCGGCGGCGACCTGAGAAGTGCGACGTCTACGCAACGCTGGATGATCGCCTTCAGCGAGCGTCCCAACGCGGCATTTGCGTCAAATGCTTCGCCATTCATCACAGCCCGAAGTGCCCCTACGGAAGCGGATGCGGCTGCTGCCGGTCGCCGGACCACTGTGTCGCCGTCTGTCCGGTAGGTCCTTTGGACAGGACTTGTGACGTACCATAAGATGGATGCATCATCACCCCATTATTCACGGCCATTAGGCCCCATAATGCTGGCCGCTAGTTATGGTAGACCTCGGCAAACCGCGTACCGTACGCTGTGCCGTACTGACTACCCCCGTGCCCTATTCCGTGCCGTAGTCTACCGTCCGGAATAAGGCACGGCTGCAAAACAGGCCGTATTCCGTTCCGTTCTCCACTAAAACGGCACGGAACGGCCTCAATTCTCGAGCCGTGCCGTATTCGGTCCTGCACCAGTACGGCACAGAATACGGCTCCATAATATGGCCCTTAGGCTGGCTCAGTATGTCGAAGGCTCGGCTCACTACATCCCTGAGGGTATCACAGAATGCCCAAAAACGGGGCCACGGTGCCGTAGCAAACGAGTACTGGCGCTATACGCTGTCCCGTCACATGCTGTTATGGTCCTTAGCGTACCGTACGTGAGGAAGCATACTAAGGTTTTAACAGAGTAATACACTGACTCACTTCGTTCCGAATGATGGCTCAGTACCTCCCCTATACTGGCCCATTATCGTCTTTACACTGTTCCAACACGTAGCTCATGGTGGCCCGGAACGTGCCATATGATGGGCGGTACATGACCTAGTGCTCGACCAGGGCTGGGCAGGTCCTGATCCTGATACTAGTCATGGTCCTGTTGCTGGAGGTCTAGTGCCTGGTCAGTCCTAGGGGGCTAGGTCCACGTCAATCCTGATCCCGTACTAAGAAGCCCAGCCCTGCTCGGTACATGCATGGTCCTGGCTTTACCGTGTTCGGTCATTGGCCCTTCATTCTGTGCATGGTTTAACTCTCTCTTTCAGAGCCGTTGCGTCTCGCGCCAGCCCGACGCATCCACGAGTCGTGACCGCCGTTCACCCAGCCGCATCCGCAATTCGACCGAGCGTGGACGTCATTCTCGAAGTCGCAGTCGCAGCCCTCAGCGTTCAACTTCTCGTGACGGACACCGTCCGACGTCTCGCCAGGAAGGCCACAACCGGACCGTCAAACGTAGCCAGTCCCGAGAGCGATCGGCGCCGCGCAGCCCGTACCCGTACTGGTTGCATCGCAGGCCGTCCTGAATCCTGCGTTCGTGCGACCGCGTCCAGTGCGCCCGGCGGCCCGTAGCGCCAGCGTCATGGACTCGACTGCGTCCACAGAGTCAGGTACGTTCGGCTGTGCGACGTCGAGCAGGTACCGTGACACCCATCTACGCATGAGGAAGGTCGCCCCTCTGGTCGGTGGCCGATTCGTAGTCCGATCCGATACCAAAATATAGCACCGACTCCGATTCTTATTGCCAAAAATGGCTGATTCCGACTCCTGCCAAGCCCTACTGCGACCCGTACAGAAAGCCGTACTGTTTGTAAACATTCTCATAACAGGTGCCATTTAGACCTACAATTCCACATTGGAGATCATGGTCGTCAACAGCCTGCAAACGTTCCGGAAGGTACTCTCTCCGACGCTTCCACTCGCCGCGCCGCTATTCCGGACTGCATCCTCATCTCGGACTCCAGTGATAGCGACGTCGTGGACACCGTACCGACGATTGTCTCCGTGAAGCGAGCAAAAACCGGCCAGAAGGCTCAGGCGAAGCCGTCGGGCCAGGACCGAGAGGCGGCCAGTGCGCCCCACACCGAAGGGCAGAGCCGAGAAGACCTCGAGAAACGCGAGGTAAGCGGCCGTGATTTGTACGACTGCATGGATCACTCGGACATTCATTGTTTTAGGCCAAGATGACCGACGAGAAGGCCGAACTCGACCGCCAGCGCAAGGAACTCGAGGCGAAGTACCGCGCCTTTCGAGCGCGAGAAGCGACGGTGGTGCGCCAAGCAGAGCAGCTGGCGTCCGGACAGTCGAGATTGGCCGACGAACGCAGCCAGCTTGACCGGAAAACGGTACGTCGAAGACAGTGTGGACAACACGAAGATCAATTCATTTTTTTGATTTTATTACCCTTTTTAATTTATTTATGACGACTTTGTAAATGTAAACAAGTTGCGTAAATTTAAAACTTTTAAATGTATTTTATTATTTCCTTTTAAATTAAAAGGTGATGCTAAAAAGTATAATTACCCAAGCGCTTAATAATTTAGGCTATTCGTTTACTGATAACTTTGGTTACCTCATCGAGCCTAATTTAGAAGGAGTTAAAGGAGCTAGAGCGCGACCTAAGCTCTACCACGGCTGTTCTGACCGAAAGCGCGAAGGCTCTCGGCGAGCTCAAGGCGAAGCTGGAAGCAGATCAGGCGGAACTCAGTAAGCAACGCGCAATCAAAGGGCCCGAGCTGCAGGAAGCGAAGGCTACGATTGACAGGTACCTTTCTCACAGGTCTTGTAAAGTGGTAAAAATGTCAATTTTTGCAAAATAAATAGAGATTATGTGATATAATTTATACTTATTTTTGTTTAATTTATCGTAATTTATGTTATAATTATTTTATAAAAATAAATTTGGAAGTTAAAAATAAAAATAATAAAACAAATAAAAAAAAACAAAAATAATGCATTGAATCAGCAAGTTAAAATATGAAAAAGAATACAACATGAGCAACTTTCAGGCTCCAGGAACAACTTGCCGAGGCGATTCACACGCGCACTTCGACTAGCCACAAAGCGCAGACGCAGCTCGACGAGGCGCACGCCAAACTTTCGGCGAAGGACCGCGATCTCCGCCAGGCGTACGAACGCTGCAGTGCCCTGGAGAACGAACGAGACCACTTCCGCGCGGAGAAGGACGCGCTTCGACTGACCATCGAGGTGAGCAAAAAAACCACTGAGATGGCTGACCGGTCGTCGTTGTGATTTTCGGGTAAAACATGCGTGTTTTTAGTTCCGCGACGAGCAACTGCAGCTGCCCCACCATAGCGCTCCGCACTCGAGTCCGATGGCTGCTGGCGTGATCGTGAAGCAGGAGTTGGCCGACGACTCCACCGAGCTGGCGCTGGCCTCCGCCCGTAAGTCGACGTCAATGGACCCCCTTCTTTCGTTGATGGCTGCATTGTTCCGTAGTACGATAATTTTTTTTTATTTAAAGAAATTTAAGTCATTAAAATAAGTACTCAGCTAATAAAATTTAAGTAACTACTTCAAATTAAATTCAGATTAAGTAATTTTTAATTAGCAAATTTAAATTAAATTAATTAATATGTTTAAAAATTAATTTATTGCTTTGGAACTTAATTTATTTAATTATAAATTTCTAATTTACTCGCAAAATTAAGCTTAATTACAGCTAATATTTAATACGTTTTACAGTTGCGGTTTTCAGGCAACGCCATCAGTTCCACTCCTGACACGCGCCCATCGTCTACAAGCCACGACCCTGCGCGCTTTCCACACGACGTGGACGTGTCCTGGATGCTTCAGCACGTTCGGGACGAGCTCGTGAACGAGTTCAGAGGGGCCCGGAACGCTCAATTGACAGCGACGAAGTACTGCGCTTTCCTTGCCGAGAACATCGGTCGCACGCCGGACGTGGGCCGACTGCTCGAGTTCCTTTGCCGCGTGGAGCCAGAGAACGCGGCGGTCGTGGACCGCATCGAGAAGAAGCTCCGCGCCACTTAAAGCTGCCCATATTCCCCTGTTGACAGCCGTTTTGCCCTTAATTATCCTGCAGATACTATGTTCCTTAAGCCCAGATGTCTCGTTAAAGTTCTTGTTCGTACGTGCCAAAGAAATAAATGTTTGAGTTTTCTTACTGAGTCGGCGCAATAAGCCACTGCATCCTTGTAGTAGACTTAGACGCGACACCCATGTGCCGGGCTCCGTACCTTGCGGATACCCCGTACCGCACTCCGTACCGTACTGACCGCACCCGTACCGTAGAAAACGGTACGGTATACGGTACGGCCCATATTAAAGACGTACTACGGCCCGCACTAGTGCCTTTTTAGCCAGAGAATGTTGCCGTACCGTACTCCATATTACACCAGTACGGTGCGGGACGGAGACTGCCCTGCGCCGTACCGTACCCCGTACCGTAGTACGGTGCGCAGTACGGCACAGTACGGATTACGGTACGCGCGTATAAGTATACGTTATAGTGGGGGCATGGCAATGGAAGTATTGATCCTTCGTCGCGGAAGGACTAAGCCAGGACAGAAGGCCTTACTGAGGCAGTATCTAGTGGGCTGAGCCACCTTAAAAGAATCGTGTGTATGGGAAATCTTTCATTAAAAGCCTGCTCTGAGAAAAACTTGCGTCTGGTGGAACCAGTCCCGTGACAGCCGCGATATTCGCGTTTAATTTTTCGAATGACAAGCACTGGATAAAAGTGCCGGTCGAAGCAAGTTTTTCTTAAATTCTATTGTCTAAATTTTGTTGCTGGCCACGCGAGGCTGACCGCCTCTCGCTTTCAATGATTTGTCAAAATTTGAAGACGACTCTGGTCCACAAATGGCCGAATCGAATGCCGATTCTTAGCCGTCCCGTCCATGTGAAGCCTAACCATGTGAGGCTCAACAGGGGCTATGTCTATCTTGTGCCTGATGCCGGTTCTAGTGAAGCCCTAGTAGCCTGCTCACGGCTCGGTACTTTTGGTATCTTAGTTTCAAAGGGACTTCTAAGGCGCAGCCATAAACACTCATGCAATGTGGCCTTGTGTAGATTAAATTTCCAGGCCATGCTACACTCGTTTCGGAATTGAGCCTCTTGTGAAACACAAAGCCGAATAGAATGGAAGGTTTATTAACGTATGCGGAATGGTTACATGACAGATGATTTGTACAGCGACATTGCTTGTCTAGGTGTCTTCACGGCGAGTCTCGAATGAAGCAGAACCAGATGGCGTGGATGACGGCCGGCAGGAAGACGAAGCACAGCAGGAGGATGTTCAAGAAGAAGTGCATGTCGCAGCCCGCGTGGAGGAACACCGCGACCGGCTAAAGAAGTAGATTTAAGTATGACATTGCCTACGCTGATACGGGGTACCGGACATTAAGCGCGTCCCCGAAATTGTGACTGGTAAATTTTAGCCCAAGAAGATAACGCTACCAATGCGGGAAACTTTGGACCTCAAATGCACCAGGGTGGTCCAATGCACCAGGGTGATGCCACTCAGCACATGCGAAACTCAAAACATGGAACCCCCCTCCCCTTGTTAACAGTTGTTAACAGCCGCTTGACCCCCCTGTTAGCTAACAAAAAATTTTTAGGTCATTTTACCCAGTGTGAATTCCGGAATTTCAGTGGATTGCATTTGTCAGCATGGGTGGACGAAAATTGGAAGCAGGGAAAGGACGTAAAATGGCCCGCCGCAGGCGATACCAACGAAATTTTAGGGTCAAAATTCCTCATTCCGAGCGAAAATTTCGCTTGTCGGCGCCCCCTTGTTAGGCTAACATAATTTCTGGACACACCCTAGCTTCCAGTAACGCTGTTATTACCCACGACTGTGATACCTGGGACGTAATTTATGGAATCCTAAGTTTAGACTTCGGCAAACTCCGTCCCGTACCGTACTCCGTGCCGTACTAAACCCTCCGTACCGTACTCCATACCGTTCTGAAAACTCCGTACCGTACTCCGTGCCGTACTGGCAGTCCCCGTAGCGCATTCCGTGCCGTACTCTACGGTATGGAATACATCACGGCTGCAAAACGGGCCGTATCCCGTGCCGTTCTCCACTAAAACGGCACGGAACGGCCTCAGTTTTTGAGCCATGCCGTATTTCTTGCCGTACCAGTACGGAACGTTGTACGGCTCCGTACTGGAACGCCACCGTATCCAGTGCCATAGAATACGGAAAACGGCACGGAACAGAGCACGGCACGGTACGATGGCCGAAGTCTACCTAAGTTTTAAATTACGCCGTTCGTTGCACGAATGTCACATGCAATTGCCTATTGGGAACTTACCGGTAGGAAAATCGCGAGGATCAGCTCGCAGACCTTTTTCGTTTGACTTTCGGACATCACGGGAGATCTAAACCCTGGAATGTAAAATGTTCAATAGCGCAAAATGCCGGACAAAGTGTAGTAGCCGTCCTTTGCGACACGAGCTAGCGTTCGCGGCTGTGCTTGTTAATTATGAAGAAAAGTAACAGATCCGCTTCTCACGTAAGCACACGACACGCGAAGTTAATATGTATTTATTCCAATCAATTCACCCTATCTCCAATCATTTTCTTCAAAATCCTCTTCCCAAACTTTCGTGGCCATCTAGGGTACGTTGACGACGAAACTACGGTCCAGATCTGACAGAAAACGATGAAATAAGAATTCCCGCAGAAAATTAGAGTCACGTGGACAAGAGAAAAAACTTAAAAATGTTATATAATCTACATTTTTCGGTATTATGGCTACGAAATATGATTCCGAGGGGGATTATAAGAATAGAATCGAACATATAAAACCTCATATAAAAACCAATAAACGCTGGCTTTAGCCAACCGCTATGGACATTTAAGCGGAAAGTGGAGACCAAATGGAAAATAGGCTGACTCAGCGCTGCGAATGTTTTCCGACGACAAACGGATGCTCGTCGGCGGAGCGAAAACACCCTCACACGGACGCGGACGCGCTTGCGAAAGCCACCTCCGACAAGGACGCCCGCTTGTTTACCCCTTTCACATGACCAGCGCGCAGCGAGGGGCAATGTTAGCGAAAACGGACAAAGCACTCCCTTCCTCCGCCGAGCAGCGCTCCCTGTTGGTCTCTGTCGGAGGCCCCTCGGAATGCCTTATATGGCGGGCCCGGCACAACAGCTGGCCAAAGAGCGCTTTGTGAAACATGAAAGAATTCTGCTGGACGGAGGCAACATGACTCACATTTGACATTGTCGGAAGTCGCGCAAAACTAGGTAACCGAAAAGTAATATTTTTCGCCGGATAAAGTCGTCGGCTAGGACATTTGCAAATGGAGGGGAGCAAAAAAACGCGTCTTTTCTTGAGAGGAAAAATCGCTAACGCCGGCCACCCTCACATGGACTCTCGGCGCATGAAGGCAACATGCGGCCATGGCCTCTCTGGCCTCCGCTCAAGCAGCACTCCCTGTTGGCCTGTGTCGGTGGTCCCTCGGGATGTCTTATACGTCGGCTCCGACACAACAGCTGGCCAAAGAATGTCAGTGAAACATACAGGAATTCGGAGGCGACTGGCCTACATCGGCACTGCGGGAAGTCGCGCTAAACTACCCAAGGATTCTTTCGGCTGGATAAAGTTCACCTATTGGAGATTGGCAAACAGAGAATCGTAAAAAACTCATCGTTTTCTTGAAAGGAACAACTCGCTGGTCATGCAGACAGCAATTAGATGTCTTTGTTGTGCACCGTTGATGAGCCTCACATGTCAAAGAATTCGTCAGACTCATAGAACTCTCTTGTTGACACTTTAGGGTTATCCGCAAGCAAATACGAGGGCCCTATCGGGATACCGAATCGCAGATTCACACAGTTTCCTTTTCTGGCAGATTGTAAGGCACGGTTTCAGAAGCCAGGATACCGCTCGGAGTTCAGACATTAAGCTCTAGGTAAGACGGCCGCTTCAGGTAGCATACAACGCAAACTGTAACCATCTCTGTCAAATTTTAGATTAAAGTTGCGTCGGTATCGTCTGCGTCGGTCCCGTCGCTACTTGCCACTAGTGTCGCCCGGTTTTCCTGTTGAGAGTTACGTCTTCAGAATTCGGGGTACCGACGCTTTTCCAGCTTAGAATTCAGAAGAAAAAGGGACGAATGGAGAAGCCGGATAAATCGATACCATTCAAGGACACTCCTGGCCCGTGCTCTTGCCGAGGGTGAGATGGCGTTCATCAACTCTCGAATTTGCCATCTCAACTCTTAAACCGTAGAAAATCCCTGGCAGGCCTCGGCTAGTGTGCTCAAAAACCTTGTCTCTTCGACAACAGTCCGCACGTCGTTAGCACTGTTTTCACAAGGATAAACCGCGCTGGAGGTGTTGACCTGAATTCGCTTTCGCGCACCGCAGAAGGACGGTTTTCGCTATCGATCAGCGCTGCGAAAGAAAGCGAATTAATCTCTTCCCGCTGCTTCAGCGGAATCCATCCAGAGATCTCTCGAACGGAATTGATTCCTCGGTCCGCGAACAGTTTCGCTGTCGATGTGACGCCTTCTCGCGATGACGGGACACCTGGAATCCTTTCGCGAGTTCATGAAGAAGTGCGCTACACCCGCTAAATTCGCCGTCACCCTTGCTACGCTTTTGGGCGTCATACTTACTGCGATATTCTACCACGACGTAAGGTAAGAGATAGCGTCTTTACCTTGTCCATGCTGTCAAGCTAACCTTAGTAGCGCTTTCTGTTCAGAACATACCGGCCTGGGCTGGGCGGGGCCCGGTCTCGACATCCCGGTTGTGTATGCCGCAGGCTCCATTCGAGCGATGAGAAGGTTCCACTGCACCGAAACTAACGGTATTAGAGGCTTACCGCCAGGCGGCATCCGAAAAAGTTTCATCACGTTTTTCCGGATACTGACCAAAGCCGTGTTGGTGCCTCCACAATGAGTGTAAAACCAAGGAACAGGACCGTATTTATGGGGGGAGAGTGCCGGTAAATTGTTAACCTCCCGATCTCCACCGCGCCTAGGTATCCTGGAATCTTGGCTACGGCCCTGCCAAGGAACAGGACCCGGCTTTGAGATGGTGACCTTCACTGACCCTATCCACCTTTCGCCCCGACATCGCGACAACCTCGCGACGCGATCTACGGTCGAGATACACAGAATCTCGAGTTTTATTCCCGGTTTCGTGACATAAGAATGAAATTTCCAGTCCTCTCCTTGGCAGGTGTTTACCATGCTAGACCTACACTATATTTATGATCCTCTGCGTATCTTCAGGTGGACCTCATCCGTGAAGCAGTCAAGAGGAGGAAATGAAGCGTTGCCTACGATTGTCGTCGTTACGCCGACGCACAGGAGAGCTACGAGACTCGCCGATTTGACGAGGTCAGCACAACGCAAGAGAGTGGGACTAATTCGCGTCTCCCCAACTAATCCGGCCAGGTGCCTGTCATATTAGGGGATGCGCCGTACCTCTGTGCCGTATCGATGGTACGGCCGTACGGTACGGAGGAGGTCAGCAGGGTACGGCGTCAGAACATGTCTGATTTTAGACCGTGGTGTTCCGTCCTTAGTGTGAACTTCGCGGCATATTTAGGTGACTACGGTACGGCAGCACGTTACGGAGCGGGGTCGGTACGGCACAGGCTAAGCTAAGCAGGGTCGGTACGGCACGGAGTACGAGAGTGGTCTGCAACACCTCTAAACGTAATTAGGAGTTGTGACGCAGATACGCTTTTCAGTCGCAAATGCCTTACGCATTTTGAACGAAGCTGTAAGGCACAAGCCCTAAGGGACGATTCGGAGTCGGCCCAAAAGACCGATGTCACCTATATCTAGCAATCGCTTTCTCGGCCAATAAGCTGCGGTTTGTTTAGCATGACCAGAAATACTTTACAGAAGACCTTTTTCTTGTACCTTTACATTAACGCCTACCGTATGGGGCGGGTGAACGATTTGTGTAAATGTGTGCGTGTGTGTGAAGGATGTAAAAATTGCCGGTGTCAATCAGAATCTGTTTTATATTTTGGAACTGGGTGGGAGTGGCCGGACCATAGTGGCAGCGCCAAGCCTTCATAGTTGCCGGGACGATGAACCGTATACTTGGTTATGTGAAGAGCAGCCTCCGATTTAGACTCTCCAACACGCTTCGACTCGTTCCAAACGCCTTCTGGCTAGTCGTAGAGGACGGCAACCAGCGCGTTCCCGCCGTCGAAAAGTTGCTCAATGTCTCCGCCATACCGTACAAGTACTTACCTCGGAAAACCGTCTTCGGGTACCCAAGTAAGACCAAGTATATCAGATAAAAACACGTAAAAAAATCCTCCTTTAGAACGTGGATGGTATCAGCGAGATTCCGCGATTACCTACTTGCGAGAGAACTCTCGAGAAATACTCGCCTCGAAGAAGGGCGTCGTCTACTTCGCGGACGACGACAACAGCTATGACACGCGGCTCTTCACCGACTACATCTCGAAGGTGACGAAGGTCGGCGTATGGGCGGTAGGTGCGTTACTAAGCTCGGACTGACCATGCTAGTGGTATATATGTTGCAGCCGATCTTGTTTTTCAGCCGTTCACGTGAACGGCTAAAACTTCAGCCGATCACGTGAACGGCTAGCCGATAACGTGATCGGCTGAAATTTCAGCCGATGATGTTAAAAAACACCATCGGCTAGCCGATAACGTTAACGGCTAGCCGATCATGTTTTTTAACAATATCGGCTGAAATTTCAGCCGATGGTGTTTTTTAAACTTTATCGGCTAGCCGATGGTGTTTTTAACATTATCGGCTAGCCGATGGTGTTTTTAACATTATCGGCTAGCCGATGGTGTTTTTAACA
>JNEY01000012.1:311688-326046 GCA_020875895.1 Aphelenchus avenae
GCACGCACTGGTAGGCTAAAAAAGAAATTTTATTTTGTTCAAACTTGTTTTTAGTTATTATATTTATTTGTGGTGGTATTGATGTTTATACCGGTATATGTGTTTTCAGGGCGCTAAAGACATATTTTAGGCCCTATTATTAAAATTTTTTGATAATCCTGCTGCGCGGCAAAGCACGGCCGGACCACTACTGTAGCATTACGGAACTGAAATTGGCAAATTTATTGTAGGGCCAGCGCGCGCATTACAGTAACTCGCTCAGTGGAAAATTACTGTATCTCATTGTACGCGCCAAAAATTGTCGAATTTTTGGCGGTTATTTCCGGTTTTCTCTGTAATAGATGTAGATATCGAAAAACGCAACCGTACGATTATAAACGCAGCATTTCTCTGTCGAATGGTGTACAGTTTGCCTTATTTGGAGCCAAACTGTAAATTTTTTATTGGGCCGAAATAACATCACTTTTATGCGAAAAACGCTAATTTTCGCACATTTTAGCTTGTACCTCCCGCAAAGTTGAATTTATCGAAAAACCCAACCGTACGTTTGTAGCGCATTTTGTTCCAAGCAGAATGAGCCCAAATTTGACAGTTTTGGTCTAAACATGAAAAAATTTTATTGGGCGACCTAAACAACATTTTTTGTCGCATTTAGGCTTGCAGTTTAGTTAACTGCGTCTATCTCCGCCTTGAGGAAATCTTTCGAAAAAAGCATGCACAACTTTCTGCATTGGGACATAGCGAATCTCAGCATGTTAAGTTCATTCGTCTATGACTAGTAATCGCCGAGTTCAGCTAAGTCAAAGTCGGGACCCTGACGCGGGATTGCGCGTTTTGACCGGCGCGTAAATAGATTCAGTGATTATATCTCTTGAAACATTTCGTATTTTGGCAAACCCATGCACAACTTTGTAGAACAATGTCGTGGGAATGTTTTGAACGAAAAAAGGGGCTTCTAGCACAGCTGACCAAAGAGTACAGCTCGGAGGAGCACGAGCGCCCACATGACAGACCGGCCGAATAACCCGAATATAAACTGTTGTCCGTGCTGTGATTTACCTCTGATCATTCTTTTTGCCGCCAATTTCCGTAATTGTAACGCAGCTATGTCTGACAGCGTTCCTGGTCGTTCGACGAAAGTTTCGAAGGCCCAACGTGCCGCGCAAAAGGCTGCTGCAAGGTGGAACAAGCCGCCTCCGCTCCAACCCATTGCTGCTGCCGTTGAAGAACCGTATCACCGTGGCACCGTGTCGGGAGCAGAATGATTTTCTCTCATTTATCCAACCCTTCTCCCTGTTGCTTGTTGTTTTTCCCTACAGTAAAGGGTCTTACAGGAGAAAAACGAGGCTTTGGTAAAGGAGTTACAGTAACGCAGCTAGCGACCTACAGGAGTGGCGCGCGCTCAGTTACAGTACTTTGACGGTTTATACAGTAACGATAATTTGCCAATCTGAGTTCCGTTTGGTCCGGCCGTGAAAGCGGCTCTGATAACTCTCCCCGAAGGCGCATTAGCTAGGAATCCGTAAAGATGATGGAAGAACACGCTTGATAAAGATGCCCGAAACCATGGTCGTGACCGTTGGCTTTCAGGGTTCGCCGGGAACTCCCCGGTCGACTCCAGCCCGAAAGTCGTGAACGGCACCGTCGTCGGATGGGAGAGTGGCTGGGGCGGGCAGCGCAAGTTCGCCGTGGACATGGCCGCCTTCGCCGTCCACACGGATATTCTACTCAAGTAGTCTTGCACAAAGCCGAGCTTAGGCTCTTTACATGGCGCTTCAGATCCGACGCTCTCTTCGGCACCGAATGCCAGAAAGGCCAGGGCTCCCCGGAGACCTGCTTCTTGGAAAGGCTGGGCGTGAAGCTCGAGGACTTGGAGCCCTTTGGGGTGGAACAGGTGACGGTACCGAATGGAATGCGTTAAAGTCATACGTGTTGTTTTAGGAAAATGGAAGAGAACTATTGGTGTGGCATACGAAGACAGTGCCGTTCGACTACGATAAAAGAACCGCTGACTTATACGGTTATTTTGTGGAATAAATGCTCAAAACGCTCGGCGTTCCTCCGCTTGTCCGTATCAAGCACTGACCATTCAAAACAATAGTCGGCTTCCCGAGCCTAAGCATGAGCATAACGAACACGCTAATCCTGAGCCGAAGTCTTAACCTGCACGAAGACACAGTTACGTTGCTAAGCAGGCTGTTTTTTTGGGAAATTTAGTCCACAACTCAACTCATGTAGCGCGTATGTCTTCTTTGTAGGCCTATGCATGATGAACTTGTGATTTGTGGCAAAGTTGCAAGATAGTTCCGCGGAGTCAGAGCCAAAGGACTAGGCTGGAGCCAAAACGAGGCCGGAGGTCGGTTGACCCCTAAAATGGCCAAAATGGCCCCAAATCATTAAAAATTACGTTGAAAATGGCATTTTTAGGCCATATTGACTAATATAGAGCCTTTTTACCTTAAAAATTTACTAAATTTGAAAAAAAATTTTCAACTGAGTTTCTGCGTTATACGGCCCTGCGTTAAACTTAGGTTCCACCGGAACTGGTTCTAGCGCCCCTTCTCCACTTTGGTGCGATGCACCATTGTTGGCGATAGTGGACCGCGAACCACGTGATCTTGCACAGGAAGACGAAAAATGGGAGTGACCGGGTCACCCACGCGTTGCCCTTTGATTGTGCAAACAGTGGCGGTCCGCTTCACGTGATGCAACGTGAACGAGACAACACAAATCTCTGCCGAAGCGTTCGCCCAAAATCTTGTGCTTTCTACCGCCTATCAACAGGAATCGGCGCGCATTAGCGACGGCTTCCTACCGACTTCTTGTCGCGCCGGCGTTCGCTGATAAGCACACCTCGACGGGGGCATATGTCGAAGTGGAGGGCTCTGCAGGTAATCGCATTCCGGCGAAGCGAATGGAGAGCACTACCGAAGGAACCGTCGGCGGCTCGCTCCCATGCGACCGCTTCGGGACCACGTCATTTTCGTTGCGCGGTTTGTGGCCGTGAATGGTGTAGTTAATCCCAGTGATATCAGGGCGTCGCAGCGCGAGCCGAGCGGATACGGCGTGACAAGTCGGCCTAAAGCGAGACCGTTCGGGAAGTCGTCGGGCACCAAGTCGGAAGGGGGTACGGGCGCAACGAATGTTCCCGAAGACTTGTTGGTAAGTGGCAATAGACTTCTACCTATTGTCAATGGGAATGCCCTGCTGCGAGCATGCATCCCATCAGTCATGCGCAGAAATTGCAGAGTTCGTAAATGGAATGTTTTTTATTTTCAAAGCGGTAAGCAAGTAAAGTTCTGATTCTAGGATTTCGGTTCTAGGTTTCAGCCAGAGAGAGGCCGCTTGGCAAGGGGAGATAAAGCACAACATCCAGATGTTTTGATTCTTTGGCCGTTTTTTGAAAGATTCCGCTAAAAATTTGGTACCAGACAGACGGTTACAGTTCACGCCGGCTCCTCGCGCATAGCGGAAGGATTGCCGCAAAGAGACTATTATAGGTTCATTTTAGCCGTCTACTGCGACGCCAAGCGCGACTACCGAGGCTGACCCGTTATTTAACCAAGTGAGCTGTCCAGGGTTTGCTCTGAAACCGGTCGATATGTTCTAGGCGCTAGCGGTGACCGTAATCCCCTATTTCGCCGCCGAAGGTACCTCCGACGAAGACCTCATTCTGATCAAGCAGTACCTCTCACTGCAGGTCGACGAGTGTCACGCAAAGAAAGACGTGTAAGTTCATTAATTCGCAGGTTCACGGGAAATCGGTCTCGAATTTAAGCCACTACGCCATTGGTACCGTGAACGCTAACAATACTGTTCTGGACTTGGATCATCTGCAAAGCGCGTGCGACCAATGCGACTGTCAGAAGGTCATCGCATCCCTCTCGAGGGCCAACATCACTGTGTCCAAGTATGTGCCCTCCGGCGATTTGTGTCCAACGAGAGACAGTCTGTCTGTTGCCGCGTTGATCTAAGCGTAAAATATGCAGCAGGCCGATGGGTATGCCTGACTATAGCTAAGCCTTGACTTTGACCTACGATGAACGTTCGCCTAGGGTTAACGTTGGTCGTGCGTCCCAGCCAAAGTCACGTTTTATGGTTTGTAATGTGACTAAACATAGTTCTTATCTCACTTCGAAGCTTAATGCCTAAGTCATAGGCCTAAGTCTAAGCATTTCCAGAAGTTTGGGTATTGCCCTTATCAAACCTCAGTCTGAAGACACCCACGGATCGAAGAAGGAGACAGCCATAGGCCTAAGTCTAAGTTTGACCCCAAGTCCAGGTGGTCTGGTTAGACTTCGCTTAAGCCTAAGCCCTACTTATGCCAAAGACCTTTACAGGCAGCATAGGTAAGCTTAATCTAAAGCAGGATCCTAAACGGCAACGAGTAATCGTCTAGGAATCAGACGTTCGACCTCTTCGGCTACATGAACACACTTCTCTTGGCCAACCACTGGTGGCAGAAGCTGGCCATTCCCGTGGTGATCTTCGTGACGAACATCGACTGCGACGAGCTAACGACCTACCCCGGACTGCAGGACATTCTCGAGGATGATACCCAAGCCGACTACGGGGACACGATTCTGATGAACAACGTACGCGTACAACTGATCTGGATCGATGTAAGTTGCCCAGCGTTAAAAGGCACTGGACTACGCGATAAATGGCAAGCCTCATTTAAGGGCCAATGCGATATCCCCTGATATTAGCTCTAAGGATGTTAGGAATATAGCCAGTGGGCGAGCAAATGGAAGGCTAGAACCCTAACTTAGCGAATGGGCCATTGCAGCAAGTTCTTTCTTCCGGTGTTGACATGAGCTTCAAACTAAGACCAAGAGCACGGGACATAGTTCGACCGACAGTTGCTTCTCGAGCCATTTGCTGCGAAGATGAAAGGGATCGCACCATCCGAACCGGTGGAAACAGGGTTACTTTGCTCTGTTAAGGACCAAGGATGCAAAGGCCTCAGTTGGGCGTAACAGTGCGAAAAGGGAGCGTCCAGAAAGTCCGTGACTGTCACAGGAGGGGGGGGGGGTCTCCGAGGGGTGTCATCCCTTCGTCACAGGGGGGGCGGTCCGAGGGGGGTCACGTGACGCTAAGCACTGGTTAAAATGGCCCGTCGCTAGGCAATCAGGGACCTAAATTTTGTACAGTCCGAGCACCTGAAAATTGCACCAGTTACTAACATTCATGTGCTGAAACACCAAACCAAAACCGAAAAAAACCACTAAATTATGATGGGAAGGATTTCGAAACCAACGTTGTGGAACAACTTCCATTTAGCCTGGCAATGACTGGCAGACGAAGTGCGACTTGAGTTCTCTGCTTACCTCCGGGCGTGGCTACTTCAGACTGAAAACGGTTCCGTCGTTGACCGCGCTCGTTAGGGACATGATCACAACCTGCCCGAGGACTGGACAACTGAGCACTACGCGTTCGACCACGGCTTCCACTACATCGACGTCCACTTCCACGACTGCAAGGACAACAGTGGGACCACCGACGTTGATGCAGCCCGTGAAAAAGGACAGCAACGGAGACTACCTATCCAATGGTACGGTCCATTTGTGGATGCTTGTCGTATTACCTCCCTCCCCCGATGTAATGTGGTAAGCGGTAAGCCACCGGTGGCGTGAAGGGAAAATCATCTTCCCAAACTCCCACTTAGCTTAAAACGCAGTGTGGTTTCAAGCAGCACTTTAATTTTAAAAACACATAACTGTATTTTGACGAAACAACTAGTGCCTTGTGCCCAATACGCATGCTAGGGGCCCTGCGACGCAAGCGTCATGTAGTGAGCAACTCAAGTCACTCATCATGAATACGTCAAGTTCTTGAAGGATCTTTATTCAAACTTCAGATAAATTAGCACGCAAAATTGGTTTTTCCCCTCATACGGCTCTTTTAATCTTTAGCGATGCCCTGTTCTAGGTGCGCTCATCGCCATCATTTGCCTCTCCGTCATCGTATTGACCGCATTTGTATGCTGCGGTTACCTAGCTGTTCGTCGTAACTATCTCAGTAACTGTGGCTCTTTCAACAAGGACAAGATCGTGCCGCGGTTTCCCGCGATTCCCGTGATTGCACCGAGTTTTCAGACGAAAGCGACTGCGCCGTAAGCTTAATATTAGTGAGGGATAGTTTGAGTTAGTTTATTTAGGCCTAAAGACCCGTGCGAAGTCGACGAGAAGCGGCTTATGGTTAATGAGGATGAAGTTCTCGGATCTGGTGCTTTTGCGGTGGTCTGCAAGGGCTGCCTTCGGGGGCCAACTTTACCCGGCGAGCGAACGCAGAGCACTTCCTATCGGATGAACGAAGTGGCCGTGAAGATGCTCAAGAAACAAGCGGCGGATTACTTTCGGTACGATTTATTTGATGGTACCCAGCAGCATAAGCCGATTTCATGAGCATTTAGAGGTAAAAAAAACGGCGCAAGGTTTTTAACCACTGCTTTTGGCCCCGTCCATAGCCACAAGTTGCCCATTTTGGAGAGGGCCGGGCAATCCGTCCACACGGGATTGTGTTTTTGGGAAAAATAATCAGAAATTGCCAAGTCGGTTTACATGGAAGATTTCTGTATACTTTCAAAAATTTAAACCCTAGGAAAAGTGGGAAAATGTCAGGAACACTTTATGAAAGAAACGGAATTTGGCCCAGTCCAAGTAAGCCTACCATATAATATATATGGTAGGCTTATATAATGCATGTCACTAGCCTAGCCAGCGTAACCGCTACAGATGAATCAGAGGAACAAGTGAACTTATCTCTCGGCCATTGTGTTCCAGGGTAGAACTGGAGAGGGAAATCGAATTCATGAAGACGCTCGGGTCGCATCCGCATGTCCTGCAAATGGTCGGCTACGTCTCGTCGGAATGCAAGCCACTGCTCTTGCTCGAGTACTGCCCCGATGGAGATCTACTTTCCCACCTCCGCAAGCATCGGGAATGCGTCAAACTCGTATGTATCGGCCATTTCCCAGGAACTTGCGAAAAACGAACTATTTAGTTTCCCGGAGAACCATGCACGAAACAGATCAATACATGCGTTCGAACGGGTGACCTGCTTTCGTACGCGTGGCAAATTGCGGACGGAATGGTAAGCAATCACGTCAAATAGCATCCACGTCTAGGACATTAAAGCATCATCAGGTCGACCTCTTAGACGTACCTCAGCGCGAAGAAGTTCATTCATCGCGACTTGGCCGCTCGAAATGTCCTCGTCAACAAGCAGTGCTTGAAGGTATGCACCTTCGCCATGACCCATAAAGCTAGCTCTATGGGTTAGTTCAGATCGCAGACTTTGGCCTCACGCGCTACTCCGACGACTCGTTGTATACGACGAAATCCGGGCGTCTACCGATCAAATGGATGTCACCTGAAGCGCTGAAGAGGGCCGAGTTTAGTACTGCCTCCGACATGTACGTCTTCTAAGGGTTGACGTTCCAAAAGGAGCGTTCAAAAAGGAACAATTCAAAGACATTTTTGTTGGATCGACATGAGCATAGGTCTTAGGCTAGGTTTTACCACATAGGTTTTACCACCACATCTTCGCCTCTAAATCACATGCCCCCTTGCCCCCCTCCCCTCATGATACCCCCCCCCCCGTGACAACCCCCTAACAGTTCAGTTAACTACAGTCCAATGCGAAGGGATGCACCATCGAAACTTGTCATATGGCGCCCGGTTGCTCTCTCCAAAAAATATCGCTGGAACCAAAATTCCGGGTGCCTACGCGATCCTCTCATGGTCATCACGGGATTCCTGGACTGTCGCCACGGGAAGCTCCGTTAAGTCGTTTAGATGGAGCTACGGCGTCCTTCTTTACGAGATCTTCTCCGCCGGAAACATGCCCTATCCGACGATCCATCCCAGCGAAATGCTCACGCATTTGGAAGCCGGAAATCGCCTGGAGAGGCCTGAACACGCATCCGACGAAATGTACGTTTTTCTGCTTCAAATATACCGTTTATTCACCTTCGTTTCAGGTACTCTCTTATGCAACTGTGCTGGTCACTGGACCCTACTGAAAGACCTTTGTTCGATCAACTGCGAAGCGAAATACAGGTCGTCTTGGAATGTGTCTCGCCAAGCTACGGCTACCTCGAAATGTAGATTTCTGGCAATACAAGAGAAACGCCTCGCAATGGCCCGTGCGCAGGGCCAGCATGACCACTTTTCTGATTAAGTGCGTCTTTTGAGATAGCCTCAGTACGGTCCCTTTGACGTCCGTGCACCGTTTCTTGGGCCGTGCATCAACTCCGTGAAGATGGTCCCTAGGCCCGGCGGGCAAGCCCGGCTCGGTCTTTAGGCAAACTAAGTGTGTGGCAAAATTTCAAGCACACTTTGTCAAATTCGCCAAATAATCTTTCCGGCTTCCTCTTTGTTGCATATTTTTAGGGTCTGTAGTGGATTAGGACGGAAGTAATTACATATACGCCAAAAACCTATCATGGTTGTAGGGCTACCTCCTTTTCAATTGTCAGCTTGATGTGGCCGGTCGGGCCTACCCAGGCCCAGGATGAAGAAAATGCCCGCCGAACCCAGGCCGGCCCGGGCCTCGACTAGAAGGACCGTTGCACATGGTTGCCGTGAATACAAGAATACGATGGCACGACGCTACATGAGTTTTGTACGGATAAGTCGTCGCACAACATCACTGTCGGATGGCACAATGGTTGTTTCACCAGACATTCTTCTCATACGGGTTGTCAGCTTGCCAATTCCCGGGCGAGAATTCTGTATGTTTTTTTTTGCTCGTCCGTCGAATAACTACGATTTGTAGGACGGCTCGGTATAACGGCTCACATTTATTCACTTTATCGCACGACGTAGCAGAAATATGGCAAATTACATGGTCGGAACAAGTCAACAGATACGGAATAAACAACTTGGCAGTGCTTCAGGGATCATACGGCCCTCTGTAAGAATAAACCACGCAAACATCGTTCTGTACTTACTTGGGTAACGATTCGGGTGCCTGTCGGGGTCACAAATTGCGAAACGAACAGGTATATTCAAATTATGCAACCTATCTTTACGGCACTCTGAAGCGTGGCCTCGTTAGTTCTCGCCGTCTTTGCTCACGCGGTGGCCGAGTCTGAGCCACGCGCCGGCGAAGTTCGTCTCGGTAGAGACCGTACCGGTCACCTTCTGTACGGACGGGTCATTCGCCGCGGCCAGAACGGCCGGATGGTAGGCGGACTGCGGTCGACGCTGCTTGCCGAGCAGACACTGAATGGGCGCAAAGTGGCAAATGCGACGGTACTTCTGACGTCGTCGCGACTTCACATTGCGTCGAAGACGGTCTTCGTCGTCGTTGCTGAGTTCGTGCAAAGCCGAGGAACGATGAATTGAGCTATGCCTGAAAATCAAAACCGTCCTTCCTACCAAGACCACGAAAGGGTGCTAAGAGAGCGCCCTTCATGTGTGTAGAGGCATGCCGGTTAAACGTGAAAACGACTGATACGGCTTGCATGTGACCTTGCTTGGCTGTTTATCTTGCCGTTAAGCAATTACCAGGCCCTACCTATATTCGATAGCTTCCTTCGCAGACAATCAGCACGTCTTGGCCAGTTTTAGACGTGTAATCTAAGGCAATTGGGCTGGAAAAGAGGGCCAACAATTGACGACTTCTCACAAGCGGAGGATGGGTTGTCATAGAATTCGACTCTGAACTGTAGAGCTATCTGGGAGCGGCTGAATTTCGAATTCCCCCGCGAACTTTCGAATCCTCCGCCAACGCAGCTTAGTCCCTGTTACTCGGCCACCGTCCATACTCAGGCTTAGGCTATTTGGATTTGGTTCAGGCATAAGCTTAGGCATTTTCCCATACCGTTCTCAGGCTTAGTTCGAGTAAAGTTTGGGGAGATTCGAAAGTTAGAGGGGGAAATCTTAACCAGGACGCTACATAAGCTGGTGTCGGACTTTCGAACACGCTAAATACGCGGCTTAGTCTCTCGAAAAAGCTATGCATTCAAATGTCCTCTGCGAGTCGCTGCGCTTACTTACGTTTTCGACACCGCCGCATTCGGCTGCATGAGCTCATGCCTGCTCTCCTGGTTCCAATGAGACTGCGCGGAAACACCGCTAGGTCGAACGTCATTCGTCTCTGTCGTTGCGTCGACGTGTCTGTGTTGCCTCGGCTGCGCTAGCGTAAACGGAACGACTGCAATCAGCAGTAGAATCATCTTTCCGTTGGTGGACTATGGGATTTCTTCGAGCGCTAAACTGTTTGCTCAAGAACAATCTTGGATAGGTCGTAATCATGATGATCGGACAGGACATTGCGCGTTCAGCCGCCTAGTTGGCAAAGTTTCACGAAACCATGAGCCAGCAACCGCTAATATCATACGGTCAGATGCCCCCCCCGGATACGTATCGAAAACAGCGCCTAATATCTTTGTCGCTATTGTTATTAAATAACAAATATCTACAAAAATTTTAGTCGTACTATAAAAATTAAAAATGTTTATCAAGTAAAGCGTTAACTATTTGAAAAAAACGCTCTAAAACATGTCGCAGTTTTTTAGAACAACATGTACTGGACCGTGGCATTAGCTAGCCAGGTTTTGGTTCCCCGTTGTGGCGTTGACAGCCAGTTCAGTTTTATACGTCCACTCGACGGAAATTACTGGGCGGGATACGTTCTGATCTCGACGCTGCGCATAGGTAAACACATTAGGTAGTTCACTCGACCGATTTAGCGACCCAAGTCATGGAGGCCGTTGACGAAGGCAGGAGTGCACGCGCAAAATACAACGTTCCAGAATTCATCGCGGAAGGGCGGAGAATTAAGGAAGGAATAAACCTTAAGCCGTAATTAATCGCAAACACATCCTAAAGCCGCAATCGCCCAACGGTAACGTGAGGGCCAACAAGGCCACGCCCGTTAGTACGTGAGGAAGGCAGCAAGAATAAACTTCGAGTAAAGGGTTCCAAACACGCAAGGACTGAGCAGGACGGAGTGTACAGTGTACAAGTGCGTATTTGAAAAGCTATCGACGGAAACAGAAGTTGAAACCCTTTGTGGAGCACCCTTTTTCCTCTTGTCCTACGCCGACACGCATTTTATCGTTACTTTAAAAGGATTGCCCACCTAAGGAACGGAACTGGTAGAAAGAGTCATCGAGAACGGAACGCGATGGAAACTTAAAACAATGTCAGTGTCACAACGTAAGAGTAAAGGCAAATTTGACTGAAAATTCCACCCTTCGGCAATGTGGCGTACCGAGGATCCGAATGGGGGGGGGGGCAAGAGCTTAGGATGGACCAAGATTCTGACCGCCAAAAAATCTCCCTTGGTCCCACCTTACCTACAATTTTCCGACGACCTTCGGCCCTTTGTCTATTTTCGGACCATCCGGATTTAAGGAAGGGGGGGAGGAGGGGGGATGGCACCCCCTCCCCCCCCCCCCCTCTCCGCCCCAGGGGTCGGTACGCCACTGCTTGGGCATGACAGTCATATGTGGTCATCAGCGTTCTGCATGAGCTGGTGAGCCCTGATTTGGGCTAAAACTCACAGAAATACACCTAGAGCAGGTTCTACATTTTAGTTTACATGGCTGTGAAACCTGGCATGTAAGCACTATTTACAGATTTAAGGCTCCGCAGAATCGCTAAGTCTGCGTACGTTAAAAGATCATACAGCCAATGTGAAACCGTACATAGGTATAACGCTCTTAGTCGCGGCGGTCCAAGACCTTTGCAAGGGAAACTTCCGACGCATTAGACTGACCTTCCTTTGAGCACTCTCTTGGCTATCTTGAATCATCGGCTATGCGAAGTTTATAAAGCTGCCATGAAGGCAGAGGAAGTGACGCTGCCGACGGTTCAAATGAGAACTATACTCGGAAACGTCCGTATACTCTAGCGTAAGGTGTGACGGGCGTAGTCGATGTCGACGCGACTATATAAACTCGTTAATATCCAAGCGGGCGGATATGTGCGTCGACGCGAATAATACGATTACGTAGTCGATAAGTTAGGCTAAGATTGCGACTCTGGAGACGCTAGTGCCCACTGGGGGGGGGGGTGTAAGAGTTAAGCCGAAACCCAATCGGAAGTGAGTACCGGAAACCACCCGCTACTTTTTACGATTAACCAGGGCGTTTTGCGGGTGTGCTCTCTGAAGGATACAAGAGAATAATCCGCTTCGAAGCATGAGTAATCGAGCGCGGCAAGCGCCGCAGAATTCTTAGAAGGCTTGCAACTGGTAAATGCGTCGAGCTATAGTATATTGAATGCTAAGACTTCGCCAGCCTCCCCCCTCTCCCATCCGTACCGACGGTCATACCTTACGAGCTCGGCGTTGCACTGAGCAAACTTCAAGGATATCGCAAGCTACCAATATTCTTGATATGCGTTTAAATTTTTTTAAAGTTAATTTTTTTAATTTAAAAATAAAGTACTTGAAGATTCAAACAATTTTGGACCAGCAAAACGTAAAACTAGTAACCAGGTTAATTCCCCTTTTTTTCAATTAAGCTACGTGACGCTATTACGGCGCCCGTTCCTTCCAGCACATAAGTTGCCCAAGGAGGGCGCCTCTGAAGTTGAGGTCGACCGTACGATAATTACGAGTCATACCGCCGTACCGTGCTTGCCAACACGGCGCCGTCTTCGGTACTGGTAGCTAGATCCACACTTGCACAGCCCGTGCCGTTCGTCGTGCCTTACTAAGAACATCGTGCCGAACTCCGTGCCGTACTCCGTGCCGTGATGAGCCACAAATGCCGTGTCGTTTACACTAAAACGGCACGGAACGGCAACGACACGGCTTAAAAACGGCATTTTCTGGCGCCCTCACGTTCTCCATGCCGTGAAACACTTCACCGAACACTAGACAGGTCACGTCACGGCACGGAAGTCGAAGTCTATTGGTAGGGTCTGCCAGTACGGCTTTATGGTACGTGGTATGGTACACGCCAATGCCTACTCAGGAGCTTGCAGATTTCGTCGTATGCTACAAAGCAAGGGGCTCTACCTCACGGAAAACGCAAGGAGCATAAGGTGATCATTGTAGCCTCGCCGATGTTTTTCGCATTCTAGGGAACATTCCGCGATTGCGCGTCCCACAATTAAGCACATTCGCTGCTCGCACCGTACCTTCCCGGACCGGAATATTCGCTTTCTTAGAATCGGTCCACTGTACAAGTCGGCGAACAAAGAAGCTCCTCGAACGCACCCGGCACTTATCGCGCGACATTGACGCATCCGCCGGCTAATGATTATAATTTTGCGCGACAGGTGCTCAGTCTCACGGATATTATACCTTCGAGACTAATGCCAATTAGTCGCCGGAGTGTGCCTGCGGTAGGGACTACGCTAAGATCATATCGAACATGGAGATACTGCGGGGTGCAAAAGTATGCAAAAGTACATACGATGTTGAAGACGTCCAAAAACCTGGAAAGTAGGGTGGTTACGTCATGTCCTTTTAGCCCCCCCCCCCGCCGTCGAACGCAAAAGTTACTAGACGCTTATTGATGGACGTGGGAGAGCATCGGAATGTTCTGTATGTCGCTGGGCACCTGCGAGCTTGCTTACTTGGGGGGGGGGGTTAAGGTTCGTGGAAGCTAGCTACGAAGTGGCTCATACAGACGAAGGTCGAAGGACCATTTTACGAGAGCGACATCCAATCCAGGACAACGGGCACTCAGTTGACGGGTAGTTTTGCCTAAAAGCACCCTAAAAGCACCGTTTTAGACCACATCACACAGGTAAGATTTTCGAAGAGTTGCCAGGTAGGCTCAAAATTCGCTCTCGCGTGCGTTTTGAATGTTTGAATGTTTGAATGTTTATTGAAATCAAGCGGGCAAGTCAAGGCACATAATGCACTTACAGAAAATGCCACAAAGACGGAAAGTGAAAAGTTGTGTTATAACAACGAAGAGAAAAGTTTGAGAGGGAATGCAAGAGAACGTAAACGAACAATCGAATTGGGAGGGCAGAGGGTGAGAGCTTGAGGAGAAGGGAAGGGCAGCCGCTTAAGGTTGGGAGTTGAGTATGTTGGTACGTTTAAGTCGCTTGATAAAGGAGGTTGTCGAGGGGGCACGGATAACTTCGTCGCTAAGTTGGTTCCAGGTGTTTACTGTTCGAATGAAAAAATTGTTTTCTGTTTGGGACTTGTGAACCCGCTTCTGTAGCTGAAACTTGTTGAACCGGCTTCTGGTTGACCGGACTAAGTATTTTGTAGGCTCAATGCTTACTTTTTTGTTGATAATTTTGTAGACCATTGCCAAGTCGGCAACTTTACGCCGATATTCTAGGGATTCAAGGCCGCAAGATTTCAGTCGGTCAGCATAAAGCATTGGTTGCAGACCGCATTTCTTGTAGGCTATCCGCGTGAAGTACCGCTGAA
>JNEY01000012.1:352568-487239 GCA_020875895.1 Aphelenchus avenae
AAATTAGGGCCCTCCCTCTAATTAGGGCCCCGGGGCCCTAATTAGAGCAACAGCCAACAACCCGTTTAAAAGGCAAGTTTGACTTACCAGGAAAACATGTTTTCTCGACGTTTTAGACCATGGGAAACATATTGGGACGAATGTTTGTGACATTAAAAATTTTTTATATTTTTTATCAACATTGAAGTGAACCAAAGGGTCCCCCCTTTGGTGCTTATTGGGTGGGTACCGCTGAGTTTTAATGCGTTTTAAGACACGTAGAACACAATAGGATACTCGCAATTATTTCCCAAAATGTGGATTTTTGATGAATCTTTAGTCGATTTTAGGAAAAATTTCGTCTATTTTTCGCGGGCCGAAGGCCCGCGAATTGGCAAAATAATTAAGGCCCTCCCTCTAATTCCCCCCCCCCTCTAATTAGGGCCCCCTTTGGGCCAGAGCAAAAAAAATAGGGCCCTGGGCCCTAATTAGAGGATTTACGGTATTAGGGTTAGTTTCCGAGGGTACCGCTTGTCAGAGAAACATGTTTAGGGTTAGTAATGCATTCAGTTTGAGCTCAATTTTCGGCACTCCAGCAAGTCTCATTGACTGGCCTAACGTTGCCATGAATCTGTTCATGTATTACCGCAAAACTATTAATTTCTCTGGGTGGGAGGCAGCTCCTTTTATGCAGTACTGCCAGCAAATCGACAGGCATTAACATTCTTCCAACGCCCCGCATAAAATGCTTTTTCGGTGCCAAAGTCACCCCAGGATTCTCCAATATTCTCACTGAAATTTAGAAAGTTTAAGGCATTTACATGTCCGCGAATTCAACTCTCTTGGCTCAGACGCTTTGGAAGCGATAAGTTGAATTAGTCCACTGTTATGCTGCGGTTAGTGATCGTTTGGACGCATGCGGTTTCCGCCGCGAAAGTTTGTGGGCTTGGCGCGCTCCACCGGCAGAGCCGCCATTGTTGGTTTATCATTCAAAGCTGTCCTCCTTTTTGCGACAATTATACCGCGTATTGGCCCAAAATCGCGCTTTTTCATTTCGGAATTGACTCTCGCTTGTTTGATTTGTGGTTTTTTTTAGAAAATGGACGACGACGCATTCGAAGGACTCACTTTTGACGACGATTTCAACGTCGGCGACACCGGGTACGCATTTTCCAAGCGATTGCAGGGAAAAGAAGTCGGCCTATGACTATCCTTGAACGACTTGCCCATAGCGTCCTCAGTTTCTCAGAGTCTGCTAAGTCTTCCCTGGACGTACGGGAAATTGAATTAGCGCCAAACTTCCTAGAAAAGCGTACGCTTCGTACTGAGTATGGTCTTTGCCAGTTTGAGCCTAAGAAAGTTAGCTTAAGATTCTAGTCCCGGTACGACTAATCAACGCTGCACATTTTGAGAGCGCATGTTTCCCACTTTATGTATGTCCAGAAATGGAAAGTCATCTTGGTATCCAGCCGTCCGGCTCATTAGACCTCCCAGTCTTTCCAGCGAAAGGAAGCAAGTCCGCTTTAGCGCTAGATCTTGACCTGTTACTAAGCTTGGTTTACGGAAATTCGTAAACGGTTAGCAAATCACTCTAGATTTTTTAATTGTCGCGGCTTCAAAAACCTTGAACTAAGAAATTGGTTTCTAGGTTCAGGGACAGGCTTGGACTTAATTTCAACGGGTACGGCGCTAACCAGTATTGCGCTCTTTAGTTGCCGTCTTATTGATGCGCACATTTTAGTGCCGAGAACGTGGACCCCGATGCTGCAAAGGGCGATGGCGTCGCGACGACTGCGGCTCGAGCTATGGAATTTGGCTCTGCGGCGGCGCTGTTCCGCACCGACCGCCCGCCGGGACACGACCCAATGGGTGCGTACTAGAAGGAGATTACCGGTCTCGAAAGGTACGAAAGATTGTTCCCTTTCAGACTGGCACATGCAGCTCGGCGACTCGGAGCTCGCCCGGAAACGCAAGCGAATGGCGGACGTCGAGGAGGCCGTCTCGGCAATCAGCGCCAAGCTTCTCGAAGCGAAGCGCCGTCGGAAGTCCGGCGTCGTAGCCGACGCGAACGGCGTCCTTCCCGCTGGTCTCGCCGGGGACGACGAGCAGAACCGCCCGGTGCCGAAGCTGCTGAACTACCCGCCCATCACCGGCGTCGGATGGGTGGGCGTGAGCTCGCCGGCTACGATGGAGCGCGGCTATTTGTCCCATCGCATTTGGAGGTAAGCAAACCGACGACGTCCCTACGAAGATGAGCTTTAAGCTTGGTAATAACGAGCCACTCTCCATGAGAATGAGCGGGGGGACGAGCTGTTAAGCATGATGTGAGGGTGGTGATAGTGGAGTTGCTCCGCTTATAAGTGGCAATGAGCTGCTCATCAAGGTGATGAGCTGTTCGCTGATGGCTGATGAGTTGACAGCGGCTCAGCTCGCGGATCATAGGCTCAGTGGCGGCTCAGTGTGCGCTAATGAATCAAGAGATGAACTGCCACAGCACAGAGCTGAGCTGTTCAGTACAGCGATGATAGCTGTACAGCACCCTGATGAGCTACCGGGCAGCTCCCGACGCGTACCGGCAGGCCCTCACTCGCTCGCATGCGCATGGTTGGCGCTACTCACACGATGATGAGCTGCACAGCAAAGGGATATGCTGCTCATGACTATTTGATACTCCGAATAGCATGTTTTACTAGCTTACTGGCCGCTTCTAGGCACCGAGCCCCGAAGGGCGCCGTCGAGCTCGCACAGGAAGTGGACCACCAGTTCGGCGACCTGCTGGAGACGCTGCGCAATGAGTTCCGCCAAGGACAGCGCCAACAAGCGGAAGAACCCTCTACCGACGGTGTTAAAGTGGACGAGGAAGTCGTCCACGTTGAAGCAGCGGAGAAGTCCAACGCGCTCTGGCTCGACAAGTACGCGCCACGGCACTTCATGGACCTGCTAAGCGACGACGTGCGTATCCTATCCTCTCCCTACGCGTTAAATTTCGGCTCAAGAAATGAAGCAACACTAGCATACCTTAAAAGAATTGGATAGGACAGCCATACTTGGTCTCTCGGACCTTATTTTAGGTGGAACCCGAGCGTATCCCGTGAACAAATGCTTACGGTCGGTCGGCACAAGACTAGGTCCAGGCATAGCTGCTTGACCTTCGGTAGCATAAGGCTAGGCATCGATTAGTTTAGAGTCCGCCGTTTAGGCCTGCTGTTTATTTCTATGCTCGGCTTATACTTAGACGCCCGTACCGTATTACGTACCGTACCGTACCAGCAGACCGCTCCGTCTAAACCTTCTAAACTTCGGGGAGATCACATATTTAGTTAACCTTCCAACGATTCGACCATGATTCATAGTTCAAGCAATGCGCTTTAGGAAGCGAACCGGCTTGCGGTGGTCTGGCTCAAGCTCTGGGACTTTTACGTGTTCGGCAAGCGTTTCAAGACGGAGCTACTTTCGGAGAAGGAGCAGAAGTTGCTCGAGGTGGACGACAAGAAACCCCATCTGCCCAAGCTGAAGGTGCCCGCCAATGATGGGTCTAAGTTAATCGGCCTAAGATTTAGATGCTGCTCCTGCACGGCCCGAGTGGTTGCGGCAAGACGGTGCTCGCGTCGGTGGCGGCTCGTCAAGCCGGCTACAATCCCTTCATCATCAACCTGAAGTACGGGTTCTGCACTGACGTTTTCTACTCACCCACAAGGGCTTCGGGAGAGAAGGCTGGGGGCTTAGGAAAGCCCGAAACCTAAGCCATCCGCGTGCTCCTGCTAAGCTTCTTGTCTTAGGTCCCAAACCTAAGTGCTAAGCAAAGCTTATAAACGAGTCTAGGTGCCGGCGAGACGAACCTAGGCATAAGATGGTCATTGCTCTGCCAGAAAAATGTTTGGAAGTTGATTACAGCTCACGATTTGCTTAAGCTAGCACTAGCAGCGGGCCAGTTAAAGTCTAATGTACGTCTACAGTAGTGTTCGGAACCCGTTCCCGTTTNGGGGGGGTCTTACCGATCACTAGTCTACAGCTCCATGTACAGTATGAACCACTTAGGTTTTAAGCTATGCTAGCCAAATGGAGGCCTAAATGACCTAAGCTCACGTTGCGGTACTAGGCCTATACGCGCGGAAATAGACCTATAGCATCAGTAAACTTAGCTTAGTTCGGGCTAAAACGAATAAGATAGGCCCAGACCCTTTATGTCTAAGACTTGAACGACTTATGACTAAGTTTAAGTTCAGCAGCCATTAAGATCTTCTGTTAAGGCTTAGACCAATATCCATCACAGTTAGACAAGAACACCGTCATACGCTTCTTTAGCGAAGTAGCCAACGTGGCGGACCTGACACGTCGGATGAGCGAGATGTCCGAGAACCGTACCATCAACCAGATGTGGCAGGCGACCGACCATGTAAGCACGTACCTCTCTGAAAGCCCAACCAAAACACGGTCGTCTTAGAGCAAGCGTCCCAATTGCGTGATTCTTGAGGGCGTCGAGCACGCCGGCCCGGACATTGGCCGCTTCCTCGTCGGCCTCGTGACCGGGAAGGCCGCGAAGGGACAGCGACGTTTGCCCATAATCTGCTCGTGTAACAATCTGTAAGCGCTCTGAGAAAAATGAGAAGGGACTAAGCCACATTTTAGGTACACTCCGAGCCTCAAAGACTTGCGAAACCACTGCTTCACCGTGAAGATTCCCTCTTGTGACAGGCAGCGCATCGCGAAGCGTCTTGAAAAGGTAAAGGCGGGGGACGACTGGGAAAGGGCTCTCAAAGCTTAGCATGCCGATAAGTTTTCTTCCCCCGCAATGGAACTGCTTAAAAACCTTGAAGCTTCCAGCGTGTCCAAGGCTCTGGGGGTCCCGGAATCCGGGGTTCACGTCCCTGTGGACTGCATCTGCTTGTTCAGTCAAGTTTAAGCAAACTGAACTCTGCTGAACCTAAGGACTAAACTATTGTGAAGCCGGGTTATAATTCAATTAAGTCGGAAAGAGGCAGTATTTACGCGGAAAAAATCGAACGAACGGAACTGAATTAAAGTGTAGGAAGTGAAGCGGCGATTTCGCTACGCTGTCCAGCTCGTTTTGCCCAATCTTTAGAAAAACTTGGCCCAATTTCAAGCAAGAATTCCTGTCATCCGTAGATCATTTTGGTTCAGATTTGCTCCAGCGAGGGCATCGACACGAAGCGGAACGTCCTGCTGGAGCTGGCGGACCAGTGCCACTGCGACGTCCGCCTCTCCGTGAACACGCTCCAGTTCACGTATACTGGCGCGAACCGCCCCAACGGAACGTCGAATGCCTCGGTAGGACATTGGAGATTCAGGGAGAAAGCAAATGCGTGGGCTTTAGCATAGCAAGATGACGGAGCAGTCGATATTCGAAGCCCTCGAGACGGTGCTGATGCTCGACCGGCACATGGATCGGTACGCTGTCGGGTCGTTCTTCATTTAGGGAATCGTTTAGCCGCGGAATTCTGAAGTCGGCAAAGGAGCGCTCAGAAGCCGTGCAGCACATGATGAGCCGTCGTGACGACCTCGATCGCTTCTATGTCACCCTCTTCCACAACGTCTACGACCATTCGAAAGTCTCCAGTTCGAAGGTAATTAGTTAGAATTTTTTAGTACTTAAACGTTCGATTTTAGTAGGTAGGTATTCGAGAAATAAACGAAGACAAAAATATAAAAAATATAAAAATCAGCACCTTTTAATTATTTACAACTTAGTAAATTTCAAATAACATTAAGTTCGTATTTTTCGAATTATAGGATCTCCGAATTTAGTTTCGCTACATCGGCGACCAATTCGTCCAGGCGGATCTGAATGCCTCCTTCGCGATGTCAACGCAGAGCTTCTTCATGTTCAAGTACCAGTCTTTCCCGGCCACGAAGGTTCATCTGATGGTGGCCGTCCAGTTCGCGAGGCGCCTCGTCCTGAACGTCACTTCTACGGTCCGTAACACCTGTCTAACACTTGGTCTTCCATCGTGGCTCGGGATCTGCTTCAGCTCGTGGAACCCTGGGGAGTAGGCCATGGCCCCTCGCTACTTAATTGCTAGTCGAAGACCGAAAGCCCCAGTTCCCCGGCTCACAGACTAGAGATCCCGGGGACCACTACCTTGTCATGCGTCGTGCTTTGGTGAGAATAAATGCCGTGTTTCCACTAGAGTTCGGCGCCCGTACCAAGGTACGGGCCAAACCCGTACCCGTACCCGCATTATACGGCACGGCAGGGTCCACCACGGGTACGGGTACGGCACGGGTGCCAAAAACAAGCCGTGTTTTGCCAAGCCGTGCCAACCCAAGTCGTGTTTTATGCCGTGTTAGTGTACACGGCTCGGCATTCTTGGGTCCACCACGGCACGGCTACGTGGCACGGGAGTGCGCATCACGGGTACGGAGTACGGCACGGGTGGGTCTACCACGGGTACGGGCACGGCACGGGGTACCAGCGCCGATCTCTAGTTTACACTAAGAACGAGGTGACGGCATGGCATAAGACAGGGTATTGTATGGCGTCGTGCCATCCTAGCGTCCCATGGTGATGGCGTCCATGCCATGATGCACTGACGTGCTCACGGCAAGACGCCACATCCCGCCATTTGTCTTCGACTAAATAGAAGGCTTCTTCATAATGCCACCGCCGCAAAGCCCATACGTCGGCCACGTTTAGACAGAAGGTTTTCAAGCTTTTCGGCCCCGCTGGGTTGTTTCACTGACCCGGCCGACAGTCCTGCCGCTGTGACAAAAGTCCTACACGACGTGAGGTTTCCTCCGCTAAGAACCAACGTTTGATTTATTCATGGAACAAATTCGGCCACTTTTCAGGTCCACGAGAAGCGCACCGAAAGCCACCAGATCATCCAGACCGTGCGCGGCGCCGCCGGGAAGAGCTTTGGGCGTTTCACCGAGCGAGACCTCGTTCTCTCCGTTGTGCCCCAGCTTCCGGCCATCATTTCGCCACCAATTCAACCGGTAAGAAGCGGTCCTTTTCTGGGAAGTGACTAATGAGTGCTTCAGCCCACTGCGCAAGTGTACGGCGCCAACGACCAGGTGAAGATCGCGCGCGTCGTTGGCGTTATGAGCTACTTTGGACTGACGTATGTGACGAAGTTCGAGGACGGCGTCGCCGACCTGCGTCTGGACCCGTAAGTTTTCGTGAAATCCATGCGTGATGACCGCTCTTTCTGGTAGTGATCCGTTCGGCATAATGCTAAGCCTATCGTCGAGCAGGAGTTGCTAACACGCTAATGATATGCTTCGTTGGGTGACGAGCGGTTACCGTAAATCCTCTAATTAGGGCCCAGGGCCCTAATTTTTTTGCTCTGGCCAAAGGGGCCCCTAATTAGAGAGGCGGCGGTAATTAGAGGGAGGGCCTTAATTAATTTGCCACTTCTCGGGCCGAAGGCCCGCGGAAAACTGAGGAAATTTTGCCCAAAATCGACAAAAATCGACCAAAAATTCAGTTAAAACGTGTAATGGCAGTGTTCCCTCGGCTTACCACATCTGGGAGGCACCAACCATCCGACTACCCAAGGGTCCCCCCCTTTGGAAAATTCCCGGATCCAAATTCTTAGCGTCAAAATTTTAAAATTTTAGTGCCCCAAAAGTTTATCCCAGAATGCTCGCCGTGGTCTAAAACGTCGAGAAAACATGTTTTCCAGGCAAGTCAAACATTTCTCAACAGCTTTAAATTTCCAGTGTTTCTAATTAGGCCCCCGGGGCCCTAATTAGAGG
Organism: Aphelenchus avenae; assembly: GCA_020875895.1. Lineage (NCBI taxonomy): Eukaryota > Metazoa > Nematoda > Chromadorea > Rhabditida > Aphelenchidae > Aphelenchus > Aphelenchus avenae. The sequence continues at coordinate 360,267 of JNEY01000012.1, forward strand.
GGGGCCCTAATTTCTTTGCTTTGGCCCAAAGGGGGCCCTAATTAGAGGGGGGGCGGTAATTAGAGGGGGGCTCTAATTAGAGGATTTACGGTATCTGGGCTAACCTGTTTTTGAACTTATCACTGAACTGAACTGTGTTGAACTGAAATGGGCCAGACACCAGTTCAGTGTTTCGTTTAATGCACGAAAATGTGATCCGGTCCGTTGAGCTGAACTTTCACTGGATCCATTTTAGTTCAGTGCTCGATAAATTCTAATTCAGTACAAGTGACATCACCAACTCAGACCAACAAGGCCGCATATTTTATGGGTTACTAATCCCTAACCGTGACACGTTCTAGAGCAATCGACATGCTGGCCGCGCTCCCTGGAAGCGGCGTGAAGCTGAACGCTGTCGGCAGCATCACGAAGAGACACATTGCTCGTCAGGTACACGCTTCTCCATTCGCCGTCAAGCCCTAAATCCCCTTGGCTTAAGGTCGAAATCTCGCGCATCAAAGGCGACCACTCTGCGTCGGCGGACGGCGGAAAGCGGCCCGACTTCAAGGTCCCAGTGGCGCCATCGAAAGCAGCGAGGATCCTGCGCCGATCGAACCCGAACAACGCCCACTTCATCTTCACCTACCATGCGGGCACCTTCCAGGTGGTGCAGAAGACGATGAGCATCCACACTTTGTTCTTCAAGTGATCATCTCACTGTGCATCTTTGACGCTTTCACTTTGGCGGTGTTTGAGTGGAATAAACTTCCAGCTTTTGCGCTTTATTCTCGTAAGAACTCGTTATCAGGGTTTTAAAATTCTGGAAAACCTCTGCCTCAACCTCAACTTCAACGCAGGTTGAGGCATTTGTCTCAACCTGAACCTCAACCTCTACATTGCACCGTCAGAACCTCAACGCCAACCTCAACTTTGAGGTTAAAGTTGAGGTTGAGGTGGGCGTTGTAGTGAAAATCATGCTCGTTATGCGTATTTGGACTAAGCACACGTGTATAGGGCAAGGGGTAGTACAGATACAGAGTGCATCATTGAGACTATGGGCATACACTTTCGTAGGCCACCCCTCTTACTAGGATCAGACCAGTGTGGTCAAATTAACTTGGTTTTTGGTATAATTGATGCGAAATTTGCACCCTACCAAAAATGCAGGCTTGTTGGCATAACTCCCTCCTTTTCCAAAACGCTCTTCGACAAACCCTCTCCACTCAGGCAGCTCGAATTACGCAACTAATTCGAAGGTCACTAGAGGAATGTGGTAAACACGGCAGGTAAATTGGGCGTGTAATTGCCTGCCCTTCGAAGGATCATAGCATCACATATGATCTGCTCTCTCTGGACTTATTCGATTAGGTTCAGTTAGCATGCCATAAATCCACCGTTTTTAAAGCATATGTTATGGAGGTAGTAATCCACATTCGTAGGCCTTAGGAGGACAGGTCCGCGCTCTTGAGGTTGTCTAAGCTCCACTTCTTGTCGTGATGGGCGTAGGTGACCATTGACATGAAGTAGCGCCGCCTTCATGTCCAGCTTTTTCCAGCATGCCTTCTGTCCGTATTGCGGGCGTCTATCTCAATCACTTAGCATAACAATCGATCCGCTCCCTCTGAATTTATTCGAAGAAAAGGCATCGAGATTATGGGCCATAAACGAATACACTGGTAAAAATGCTTTAAAATACGAATGCGAATAAATCGGATGTCATAGTGTGACCGTTTCCTCATATGAGGTCGGATCGCTAGCATTTTCCCTGTTGGCATGAAGGGCCTCGTCTTGCTCACTACCGTCGCCTTCGTCGTCCCCTACGCTGGAGATGCGTGTGCGGCAGGCGGCGATAAGTGTCTCTACGATCCGACGTGCCGCGCCGCACTCACTCAACTGATGGAGCTCTTCCTGAGCCCGACAAACGTGCCGCTGCTGACTCTCACTCAAAAGGGTCAACTCTACCAGCTAAATGCCGCTCTGACGCTGACACTTCAACAGCTTCAGGTACAAGTCACTAAGGCTAACCTTCTGTTCGGGGCTGATCCACTAAAGATCAGAAGGCGTGCATATGAGGCGGGGTCAAAAGCATTTGACAGACGGGTGTGAAAGGATTTAGGGCAGGGGGGGGGGGGGTGGGGAATCAACCTTTTCACAACCGGAAATCCGGGAGTCGGGGCGTTAATTCACTTCATAATAAAGAACTTAGGGATCCGGGCGTTAATTCAGTCCGTAATAAAGGAGTTAGGGGCTCCGGACGTGGCCGGTTAACACCCTTCAGTAAGACGGTTGAGCCTACCCGATATTTCGACCCCCCCCCCCCCTCGCCATACGCCTTCACACGCCCCTCCCCCCACTCTATAGGTCGCTAGTACCATATTAGGGCCGTACCATACTCCGTGCCGTACCAGTAGATAAGAAGGCTCCATACGGTACGGAGTACGATACGGTTAGGGTAGGTCGGTACGGTACCGATTATGGTACTTTGTTCCGCTCTGGAGTCTCGTAGGAGCGGCCATGCTTGTTGCGCTTGTGGCCCGGCACTCGAAGTTGCCGTATGACTTTTTTGACGCACAATAACGCCTCGATTAAGTCGATCCTCGCCATCTGCCAGGGAGCGCCGACGGTGACGATCTGCCGCAACCTTCTCCAGGCCATCCAGAAGCCAGCGCGCCCACCGCCTGCGCCAGTTTCCCCACGGCGTGTGCCAGTGTTCCCTCCACCGAGACGTGTTCTTCCGCCGATTGCAGGCCCTATGCTTCCGCCGCTCGGCTTCGGCGAAGGCGTTCTACCGGAGCCCATCTTGCCAATCGACGTGCTCATGTTTGGATAACTTAACATCGTTTCGGTGGATTCCTCTGGTCGAACATGATACTTTTACCAATGAACAGTGTTGCTTCGGAACAAACAATTTGCAGCCAATAAAATCATACGGGGCTAACTGCACCACCGCCTGATCTCGGGTCTCGGTTGGCATTAGTTGACGTTTGTCTAGATGCACGTTCGGTAAGCGGTCTTCTTTGTATCATCAGATGGGCAATTCCATCGTTACTAATCGGTTTTTCTAGCTCGTTGATTCATTTTTCAGATTTTTTCCAAGACAAAAACAAAATTACTTGCGACATTTACTTTGGTGGCACCTGGCGGCAGGTCTTCTACCCAGTGCTGGACCAGGTGGATCATCACTCTTCCCTGAGGCCGGACACCTTTCCAGTTTTCCCAGATGCAAACTGTGTTCCGATTTCTACAACAAAACTGTGTTACCACCCTACCGAGGCATCGCAAGTGTCCCGAATGTCTTTCCACGACAAATCAGCCGTTACGCCTTGAAATGCATTCGGAATCTTATCGGTAGTTGGTCAGTCATTTTCGGAAAGAGGAATCGGATCCGGACCCGAGAGGCCCTCAGCCCTAGTTTGATCAGCCTTCATGGCGGTTGTGGTGTTTACCTGGCTGATTTTTTTGCGTCGATACCTCGACCTTGAGCGGGCCTAAGGAACCCTGACGTCCATGCCGACGGCAGCAATTCAAAAGCGGACCACGCGGCCAGGATAGGCCTGTATGAGAGGCGCCGCCCTCTGGCAAACGTGATCCTGCTGATTGTGGAGAAAGGTCTCGCATTGTCGACACAATCTTTCGAAGACGCCATTTGCCTATCTGGAAATTATGTTCCGACTCTAGTCGCTGAAATCGCATGTGTTTTGCGGTGAAAGCGACACGTGGCAAGGTCATTTTGTTCCGCTTTTTTATGGCACAACCCAGAATATACAGCTGTTTGTCAACCACCCTTTCGAAGCATGCCTAACATAAAAACTTATGGAAAACATATAGCATAACAGGGCGTTTATGGAAACTTTCCTTGATAAGTTTAGCCGCTTCTTGCTAATTCTTGCCAAAATCGCTTAACTTAGCCAAAAATGCTAGGGCTGTTCCGTCGGTTCAAACACGTTTCATTCGAATCAGTGAGGACGTGAGTCCCGCGTTTTTTTCGTGTGCTCTTTCGGGAATATGGCCGATGTTTATCGTCTCTCTCGCACCTCAGCCTCCGGGTCCTTTACCTTATCTAATCTGGCCCTTTTATTTTGCGCGCTAATCATGCCCGCAGAGGCCTGGGGCGACCATAGGAGGTCTCTTGACAACGCCAACGCGGTCGCCGCTTGGTTCCCGTTCTTTTTGGCGCTCAACGTTCGAGGGCTTTGTATTTCGCAAATGCTGTTCCGTGATATTTTTGCAGTTAGCTTATGACCCTCGAAATATTCTTTATATTATCCTATGTATTTAAAATATTACTTTTATTTTATAACTTGTTTTAGCTTTAGCAACACCTAAAATTTTGTAGCAGGAAAGTCTTCTTCACACTTTAGGCGTGACGACGGACCCATCAAAAACAGCGCAACTGTACTCAAAGTGCGCATGAATCATGATTTATATTGATGTGTCCATATTCACTAAGTTATTTTGAGCAAAAAGCCCGCTTTCTTCGCAATCCTTTGCTTCTTTAGCACCGCGTTTCGTTCTGGGTATTTTTTGCCGACTGTTGCCGCGTATTTTGACAGTTCCCAGTGCTTTCCGAAGCCCCCCCCCCAAAGAAAAGCTGTAATTTAGCACAATGTCCGATAAACCGTCACACTTCAAGCCACAACCAATGGTGTCGCCGCCAGCCAGCGCAGCGCCACACAAAACTCCAGTCGGACGGAAGTGCAAGAAGCGGGCTGCAAAGCGTGAGCCTATCGCAGCATCCGACAGCGTTCGCACATCCGGTAAGTAGCCGAAAGATGGCACGTGACCTGCGGTGGAAGCCATGATTTGAACGTGGCCTCCATACTTAGGCCCTAGACTCTCTCAATGAGATCATGCTGCTCAGGCAGGGCATGAGACTTTAATGGAGAGATCATAAGCTTGAAGTGAGGCGGTCGATGAGTCGGGGCCAATAGATCAAGAAAGAAATCATTTGTTTAAAATTTTAATCTTTTTTAAAACCGAAAAAAGAATGTCAAACACTGTTTACATCAAATGAGATCCACGAATGCGTTTAAATAAATTCTGTATGATGCAACCTAGATCGGAGTCGGAATCGGCACTGTACAGTCGGCCATTTCTGTAATCGAACTCGAAAAGCGGAAACTTTTTTGACTTTTGCAATCGTATCGGAAACGGAGTCTGACCTATGAACGCCCAGCCGTTTTGCTCATTTACTCCACTTCGGAAACTGAGCTTTAAATACCGTAAAATGGCATTTAATAGTTCAATGCTTTAGACCACCTCACGCCGTCATCCACGACGGTATCGGCTGTCAACCGCAAGCGCTCGGTCACTCCGAGTTCGCTGAACGATTCTGTGTTGTCGACGACTCTCGGCGACAAAGACGAGTACGGCCGCGCTGGTCGAGTTCGGAAGGAGGAGAACTGCGTCAGCTACTATGCCTGGCGACTCGACCGCACACTCAAGTTCGTCTTCGTCCGCGAGTCGACCGCGTGGCAGGCCGACGCTTACGCATGTGTGGGCTGCAAGCGGATCAACGCGGAGTGTGAGTTTCCTCATATTCGGAGCGATTTGAGCGCATAAGTTATATAGGCTAAAGAGGCGACACACTGTCCCAGCAAGACCGGTGTCACCCTAGACGCCCAGGCGGCTTTTAGGCCACTAAAGGCCCTTGACCGACCTAGGACATCTTTTGATAATGTAGGCGGGGCGGGGGACTAATGTGAGGGTGAATCGGGGTTTAAAGGCGTTTTTTGGGACCGTACCCGGGCGCATGTCCTCCTTCCCCAGACTGTCATAAGATCCGACACACGATGGCCCTACGAAGACGTAGTGACGGCTTGGCCCTGTCGACTAGTGTTCGGGAAGACACCCTCGTGCCGTTCCCCGTTCCCGTGCCAAAAAAACGGTCCGTTTCCCGTGCCCGTTCTCCAAACAAAAATACGCCCAAAAAGCCGTATTTTCATGAAAAAAGTTCATCAGAGCAGCCATTTTGGCCATTAGCGCTTAAGGTATTGTGATTTCAGCTGTAGAAAAGAACAAAAATAATGGAAAACTTTTAAAAAAAGTTAAAAATTTCTACAAAATATGCATACTTTTGCGAATTTTTTCTTCACCAAAGGGTTCCCCGTTACGATCCACCCCCAAATGGGCGCAATTTTGAGGCAAAAAAACGGGTTCAAGAACGGCAGCCGTTCCTGGACACTCCCCCGTGCCGTTCCCCGTGCCCGTGAAAAACGGGCACGGGAAACGCGAACGGTACCGTTCCTCAGCCCGTCCCGAACACTACTGTCTACGAGATAGATGTCTAAGCTGTAGCTACCCATGAGCAACTTTCCCATCTGCTGTGTTCTCTTCCGGGTCCAGAACGCAAACACCAGAACGTCCGACCAATGGTGAGGATGGCCTACTTAGAAGAAGATGACGCATCAGGCTTACAAAAAGTCATACGGAGACCTTGGAACCAATACAATGAGCCTTGGAATCGGAAAACCCGCGAAATTCAATTTCTCAGATGCGTAGCATGCCTCAGAGTAATGGTTACCCAAACAATTTAAGGACGCCCAACGTTCGAGTGTCTTTCAGGGGAGACTTTCGCTTACGTCCGCGACGGCGTGTTCGTCGGCGTTGATCCATCGATGGGACACGTGGACCACATATGCCTCGAGAGCCCGCCGCAGGCAAAGCAGAGCAAGCTGACCGAGAAGACTCAGAACGATCAGACACCGGACGCCATCAGCGCTGTTAACCAGGAAGGCACATCTGATGGCGCTAGCGCGAGGAACGAGGAGCTCGAGGAAAATCAATCCGATCAGACGTCGGGCCCCGTTCGCCAGGATGCGGGAAGCAAGGTAATTGGCCACCTCAGCATTATCGGTGTCTTCACGCGTTTTCTATGGCAGACGCCATAAATTAAAAATTAAATACATTACAAATAACAATTAAATAAATAATATAAATTAAAATGTTTAGTAAATAAAAATGTTCAATTAAAAATTAAATAAATAATTAAAATGTTTGCAACTCATTTTTTCAAAATAAATCAATTTTCCAAAAGAACAGTAAATGAGAGCTAAAGTTATGCGTTAACCATTGCTCGATTTAGGTCCCTTCGCCGATGCCGCTCTCGCCTTGCGTCACGTGGTTTCAAGGGGCAGACGAGGAAGACGCAGACCCGCCACCGCAACAGCAGCCACAGAACGCCCAGGAGCTATCAGTGCCTGACGAGCAGGAGCAGCCACAGATCGACCAGGACGCGTCACTGCCCGACGAGCAGCAACGGGCACAGAACGCCCACGAGGCATCACTGCCCGACGAGCAGAAGCAGCCGCAGCGCCGCGCTGCTCCCGCGCGGAAGGACGGCCAGTCGCAGGCACCGCGCAAGAGCTACGGCCAGGCGAACTTCCTGAATGACGCGAGGACGCGTCTCCTCTACGCGAGCAAGCGATACAAAGGTGAGCTCCTGAAAGTCCACAGCTCCCGGGGATTGAGTGCTCGACATTTGGACGGTGGCGAGAGTGAGGTCTTAGTCACAGGTGCGGGATTCGATCAGCTTAGAGATATGGCTCAGACAGTCACGCGGCCGAGGCTGGGAAGGCAGTCACGTGGGAACGTCCGGAGAAAAAGCCTATAGTGTCTGTTGGCCAAGAGACGTCCAGGCCTTCAAATTTAGGTCCATGTAGATTGGGGTCCTGCGGCTTGGTGAGCGGCAAGCTTTTTAGCCATACGAGGGCCACTATATAAACTCTTATATCATTGTAAAAACAAGAAACCCCAAAACTTTGCGTATTAGGGGACTGTTGAACCTCCATAGTTTGTTGAACCCATACGCGTTGACCTCGCCCCTTGGTATCCTACCATTTGGGCGTTATGCGAATGAGGATTTAAGGGCTCGTGATTAGAGGCGATGATATTCCGGAACCAAGTGCTGTCGACGTTACGTGACGAACACTTTTAGGCGTGTACTTTCGGTTCAATCGTACCGCCGGCCCGATCGGCGAAGACAAACGCAGTTGGTTTATCTGCGCCGCTTGCAGCGGTATCATGGTTAAGAGTAAGTTTTTTTACTGAAATGCTCTCTTTAATGTTTAAGTTTATTTGAAACAACTTTTAGTATATTCATTCTTATCATTTTTATTATTTTTTAAAAGATTTTTTAAATTAAATTTTTTAAAATAATTTGAAAGTTTTTCTTCGAAAAAATGTTTTTATTAATTATTTGCACGCTCATACTATTTCTTAAAATATTTTAGAATTTAAGCATTGTCTTTAGAAAACCTAAGCTCGGTCGGTGTGAAGCGGTGCTGCATTGTCGTGCTCGATAACGGCCGCATCGTCGGTAAAGACCCGGATACGGGCACCAGCCACGGACATCTCTGCATGGAACCCGCGAAGGTGACCGAACTCGAAGGCCAGCGGCGTATCGTGAAGGGCAAGGAGAAGTCTGTCGATGGTCGCGTTAAACCGAAGAGGAATGTTCTAGCGGATAGGCCTGGGCCGTCCGGCACGGTAATACTTTCGCCTTTGGACTCGAGGGCGACTAAACATTCGATTTGCTTTTATGAATTTCGACAGCCGAGAATTGGTATGGTTTTCTGTTATAATGCGTTGGTTTTAAAATGTAAAAACTTCAAAACTTTTTAAAATAAAAAATAAAATGTGTACAATTAAAAAATTAAAAATTAAAGTATTTACATGGCTATATACAAAAAAAGAAATATTTAAAATTAAAGTGTTCAGTTTATTAAACCTGTAGTTCTAGAAATCTGCAAAAATTTTTCCTGTTCACCTGGAACCTTTTTAGAAACCGAAGAAGACCGATGGCCGCTCTGCCGCCGCAGCGCCCAACGTCAAGCAGGAACCGACGGCGCCGTCTGCAGCGGAAGGAATCCCTTGTTTCGAGGTACGCCTGGGCTCAACTGGTCAAAGGGTGGAAAGCACAGTCATGTGGCCTTGTGTGGCCCGTAACATACTTCGTACCCTACCGAGCCAAGAAATATGCGGTGACGCAGCGCTAAATAAACTGAATAGCGCTTTAAGTGTTTACGATGACCGTCAACAGTTTTGCCAGCGTCGTATCGAAAAACAAAGGTGCTTCTTGTTCTGATTGTGTCTTTGTCCTGCGGTTTTGGTGCCTAGTATAGATCGGCGCTGGTACCACGTGCCGTACCCGTACCCGCGGTAGACCCACGCGTGCCGTACCCGTACCCGCGGTGCACCCTCCCGTCCCATGTAGCCGTGCCGTGGTGGACCCAAGAATGGCGAGCCGTGTACACTAACACGGCACAAAACACGGCTTGGGTTGGCACGGCTTGGCAAAACACGGCTTGTTTTTGGGACCCGTGCCGTACCCGTACCCGTGGTGGACCCTCCCGTGCCGTGTTGCTGTGCCGTATAATGCGGGTACGGGTACGGGTTTGGCGCGTACCTTGGTACGGGCGCCGAACTCTAGTGCCTAGGTCCTGACCCGGGTACCCAGGAAAAAAGCGCCCATCCTGCTCTGCGGCTGGTTTAGGGACGAAACAATATGTTTAGTCGAACGCTGTCGTCGGCAATCCGAGCAAACCTCACGGTGCCGCACCGACGACCTCAGAGCCGACTTCGACTAGCACCCAGGCGGCCCGTCCTGCAGCCGCTGACCATGCCCGCTCCAGCCAGGCGCCCAAGAAGCGCTCTCGCCACGCTGCTCCGCATGCCGAAGAGCGTCGTGACATTCTCGATGTGGACCAACTGATGGCGGACCTTTGCGCGACAGCGGGCATCAAGCAGGAGGTCAAGGAAGAGCTTCTCGACGAGGTCTTGAGCTCAGGCGAACGCGGTGCTGGAGTATTCGCAGGTAAGACTTGCGAGTTTCCAGACTTGCGTTCGCAAAAGAGGATGAGTTTATCGTATTAATGGAAAAATTAGTGAGCTGTTAAAAATATACTAAGGTGTAAAAAGCTACGGAAACTCGCCAGAAACATTAATGTAATAACCAATTTTTCCTTTAAATAACGACTATTTTTGTCAACATGACTAAAATATTCTTGCTGAAATTTAATATTTTAATCTTTCCCAGTTTGACAGTGCAGATTGAATTGAAAATTTTATATATATTTTTCTTACACTGTGATTTTTTAAATATAGTGTACGGTTACGTTTCCTCATGAGCGCAATTTTAGCATTCTCTGTCTAATCGACAGCAGTCGTAGATGACCACCGATCAAGCGAATGGAACGGATGCATAAGCATTCTTTCAACACCCTCTCATAATCAACTGTCCTATGCTTCAATACCCGCTTACCTACCTATGAATGTTGAACGCTAACGATGTCAGTAAACCTCGGTTGTCTCCTCAGTTCAGCTTGTTGTTTTTGTTGCTGAGCTTGCTTGTCCCACTTGAAGCAGAGTACACAACACGATACGACGACGTATTTACCATGGTGTCGTCGAATTCCGATAGTTTTGCCGTTCTGAATTCGAATAAACACATGTATTTCGACACTCCGCTTGGGCACTTGATTTTAACGTCGTGCCGTTAAGTCCCGTCAAAGCAAATTCTCAGAATATTCGCAAAAAACCCGGCGGAAAATAACGTTTTCAGCGCTGGCAGCAGTCATATTCCACAGCACTTAAAGAACTCCAAACTAAGTTTAGTCCTATCCCGATATCCCTCCAATTTCCGAATTCGTCTGGTTTTCCGTTTCGGTTCCACATTCCGAAAAAGAAGACTTTCGAGTTCCTACAAACCATGCCAAATTTTCGAATTTGATTTGGCCGTCTGCCATGCCTTTTCTGCCATAACTGCGCCCATAGAGCACCTAGACCACTCAAGTAAACTAAGCTCAACAAACATTGTTACGCCTTACTTATCGGCGCAAAATATGCTACTAAGAAGCCCAGCACTGCTGTGGCACCGGCCTATTGCTCGGCATGTTATCACCCCGTAAGCGCCCAGCGGTGTCCTTGACCGGCCGCAAATCACCGACGGAGTCGCAACAGCTGACCGACGGCCATTTATCTTCCGAACAGCAGCAGTCGTCGCGAGCATCGAGCCGTGCTCCATCGGTCGCCGGCTTTATTGGCCTCGAACGAGGGTTTCTTCGGTGAGGCAAAGCGTCCGCCGCGCTCGGATTTTCGGCGTACTGCACACTGTTTAGGCCCACTTTTCTTAAACAATGCCGCCATGTCGGCGGTCAGCTTTCCCCTCGTAGCTCGAGAAAACTGATCGGGTACGTTCTGCGTGTCCATGTCTGTTCTTCCGAATAATGTAGTTTCCAGCAAGAACATCCTCTGTGAAATGCTGTCGATGGCAATGACTGTCGCGGCTATCCTACTGCTGACGGCGACCGTTCAAGGTTCTCATGTGACGAGGCAGGTTTTTTTCTAGAGGCCTAGAGCATGAGCACTAGACCTCGTCGCATGCACCCCGTACGCGTAGCCGTACTTTTTACGTTATAAAGCGCCAAAACTTCTAGAAATCCAAGTAAACTAAAGGTTTGATACCATTAAATTGCAAGAACGGTAGAGTCAAGCATAGAAAATGATGTGATTTAGGCAAATTGGACTCGAGCCGTGAAATAAATGCAGTGAAATTCCTAGAAAATTTGCCGTGCAAAGGGTCCTTCCTGAGAATTTGTACGCTGTACGGGTACGGGGCCGTACACAGGGGGGGGGGGGTACGTGGCCCGTACAGCCGGCCCGTACTGACCCCCACCCCCCGTACCGTACAACCGTACAGAAAAGTATGGGTACGGGGTACGGGCACGGTCCGTGTAACGGTACGGGTGACGAAGTCTAATGAGCACTGGCCAATATCGTACCTGTGTGCTCCTGTGCTCCCCTGCTAGACGTCGGCACCTAGAACTTCAAAAATACCGGTTTCATCATTCAAAAAGGGCTAAAATTTGACACTGTAGAAAACTACCCAAGAGGGACACCAGGGATTTCGTGCCGTGGTATACGGAAAACGGCACGGAACGGATCCGAACTTCATTAGGCAAAATAGGTTGGTTTGGTCCTGCTCTATACACCACATGAAAAATGTTCTAGCTGGCCGCTTCATGTGCTTACCCTAGCCTAGGTCTGCATATTGTTCATCACTTTCCAGCGTCCTACTCCCGCCTTTGCAGACATCGACGCGCAGCAACCGCGCGGAAGGAGCGCCTCTGGCCGGACGGAGTGATTCCCTTCACGATCAACGAGACCTTCTCCGGTGCGTGGCGGCTTTGCGCGGCTGACAGTTGTGTATAGGCGATCATAGACGGCTCTTTCAGTCCGCCATGAACCACTGGATGAACCACACCTGCCTGACGTTCGTGCCTCGCGACCCGGTCGTCCACAAGGACTACATCGTCTTCACGGTGGATAAGTGCGGGTAGGGCGCGTGTAAATGGACTGAGTGGAGCTTCGACTATATTCCAGATGCTGCTCCTATGTCGGAAGGCGTGGAGACGGCCCACAGATCGTCTCCATCGGGAGCAATTGCGAGAAATTCGGCATCGTAGTGCATGAGCTGGGGCACGTAAGTGATAGTTCTTCTGGCAAGTGATGGGTTTTAGTACGCTATGGGGGCCGGTACGAAGGGGGGGGCTTCCTGTTGGGAAGTTTAATACATCCGAGGTTCTAACTGGGATTCAGTCGAAAAAAAACCGAATTACCGCAGTGTACACCTCAAGAACACCAAATTTATAGTGTTTTTTCGGTCGGGATTTCACGCGAATATCGATAGTATCGTCTAAGAAAGACTGCGACTTTCTAAACCAGGTCGAATCCAACCGTGAAAACAAAACCGATGCGAGTTTGAATATCAAAAAGCCATCGAAGTTCAGAAGTCCAGTATCCGAAGTTTTCGTTAGCTGCTTCTGACCCTGCTCTGGGATTATTTGAGACGACCAGTGCTGATGCGAAACGGAGTTCAAAACCTCCTAGCATCAAAATTATGGCGCGTCACGGAGATATCGGCGAAACTCGGCGAAATCAAGACCGAAAACAGATAAAAAACATGTCGATGGGGCCTAGCTGCGTCAAAAAACGCCCTGCGATATCGTGATTTCTGGGCGGCCGTAGGCCCACGGAACGGTCTTGAGCATAATTATCGGGCATCTTCTCTTAAGGTGGTCGGGTTCTGGCACGAGCACACGCGTCCGGATCGCGATAAGTTCGTCGACATCTTTCACGCCAACATCGACGACGGGCAGGACTACAACTTCGACAAGGCGAAGCCCGATGAGATTCACTCGCTGGGCGAGACCTACGACTACACCTCCATCATGCACTACGCGAGGGACACTTTTGCGAGGGCCGTGATGTTGGACACGATCCTGCCAAAGTCGACCGCCGCCGGCCCGAGGCCGCAGATCGGTCAGCGGCTGCAGTTGAGCGCGGGCGATATTAGGCAGACGAATAAGCTCTATTCGTGCCCAGGTGAGATGCAGTCGGTCACCTCTGTTAAAACATCAGAACTGGACCGCAGGCCAAAGCGTATCGCAAATCCGTACGATTTTTTTTGGTTCTAGTTTTGATCGCGAAAATTTAGTAATATATTATTTAAAAAATTATTATAGGAAATGTTAAATAAAGTTAAAATTTAAACAAAAATTATTTCTTTATTTATTTATTCTCAACGATATAAAAAATTAATTTTTTTTAAAAATATTTATTACTGTATTTAAAATATACCTACCTATTATTATAAAAATTAAAAGTATATAAAGATTACCATCTTTCGAAGACCCATCTCTACAAAAGTTTTAGTAATCCCCGTGTAAATTTCATGTTTCATCAAACATACAATTAGTGCCCCACGTCTTGCACACATCGGTCAGGGCTTAGCGGTAGCACGTTCCTTTTTCTCCTTCTTAAACGTCCGCTTAGTTCAAGTGCTGTAAAGTACGTTTTCAACCACATTGCCAGCTTTAGCCTGCTACCACACGTATCTGATGAGCTCTGGGGACTTCTACCTGCCCGAAGCGGGCTCGTGCGTATGGCGTATTCGAGCGGCATACGGCGAGAGGATACTTGTCAACGTCTCTACATCATTTCTACTCGCTGACGGATATTCCTGCAGCGACGGAGATGATGCACTGTCGATCTATGAAGGAACGGGGAAAGAGGCGAAGGGTAAGGCCCGAAGAAATTATCGCCCCGAGACGTAACGTTGCCAAAATTTCATGATGTGGCAAAATGGCCCATCAAAAGCTGCGTGTGTAGCGAGGCGTCGATGACAAGTTAACAGATGTATGCCGAAAATATGGTTAAAAAGGCGAACCGCTGGTCGCACTAAGTGAAATTTTAGGCTGAAGTTTTCTTTTTTCGAGTCTTTAAATAAAATTAAATATAATTTAATTTATTCTTATTGTATTTTATTTTATTTATTTATTTTAATTGCTGCGTCGAATCGTCAAATATGAGCCGGAAGGAAAACTAGCTAAGCATTTATTCAATAGCAGTCCTGCTTCCGGTGTACCTGATACGAGTACAGCCAGGGTTCTCCCATTTCCACCTTTTTCAGCCATTTCCATTTCCGAAATCTCCACCATTTCCATTTCCATTTCCCACTAGAGCAATTTGCCGCCATTTCCATTTCCATTTCCAAGCCATTCATTTCCAACAGTAAATTTACTGCTAGAAATCGTGTTGTAAGCATGCAAGGTAAGAGAGAAACGGATACTCTTCGCACAATTTATCGAGCTTCCTCTACCTTACTGGCTCCCGAGATAACTTCTGTTCTTCTGACTTGGATTTGCGAGTAGCTCCAAGCTAGCTGGGTGTCGGCCTTCGTTCAAGTAAAGCCCTTTCTTCGACACTGTTTTTGCCCGCCGCTAGGCGCCACCAGAGCGAATTTTTAGCATAAATGAAAATTTTCGACTTAAATTTTGTTGGTATTGCCTGCGTGGGCTTGATTTGCGCCCAGTTTTGGGACGCATGTTTGGTCGGTCCGGGCGGTCCGGGCGGTTGGTCCGTCTGGGGGGGGAGGGGGGTGGAGGGGGTAAAGACGGCACGGGTGGCCGGCCCGGAGTGGAGGTTGGGAATCAGCTTTGACCGTCCGGCCCGGGGGTGGGGTCAGGTCGAAGAGGGGGAGAGGGGTCGGGTCGGGCTGAGTGGTCGGCCAGCGGCTGCGGTGGGTCAGCGATTTCATGGCGGTCGGGACCACCGATTTGACATAAGGGGGGACCCTTAGGTAAACAAAAAAGCGGAAATGAATGGCATTTTTTTCTTACCATTTCCATTTCCCACAGGCCAATTTTCTGGCCATTTCCATTTCCATTTCCCACTAGCGTCATTTGCTACCATTTCCATTTCCATTTCCATTTCCATTTCCGGGAGAACCCTGAGTACAGCTACCTAATTTAGTCACGTGGTGCCAATCCGGGGGCTTCCGAACATACCAATCGGTGGGAAACCTTCTCGTCCTTACGCTGCGAAGCACGTCAAACCGTCGACATTCGCAGCCGTTGGGCCACTTCCGCGTCATTTGCGGTGGCACCATTGATGCCAGTGAAGGGTTGTTGCAAAGCCCTTGCTTTCCCGAGTACTATCCGCCCGACCAGGACTGTATGTGGAACGTCACAGTGCCGAAAGGGTACCGAGTCGCCGTCGCGTTTGACTTCTTCTACGTAAGTTGAAGAGCGTACTCGAATCCCAAGCTAGGACGTAGTTCGAAGCATTTTTTAAGCTCGAGGCCCATAAAGAGTGCGCCTATGACAAGCTCGAACTCTTCGAAGGAAGCTCTACGGAATCGAACCTGCTTGCGAGAATGTGCGGTCAGAAAACGCCGGAACTAGTGACCACCAGAGCGTCGAACACGATGATCATTCGATTCATCAGCGACGGTTCGATTCAGAAGAAGGGGTTTCAGCTGCGGTTCATGAAGGGTACGCATCACAGTTTGAGCAAAGGACGATTTTATACTCACTCGCGCTTTTACGACCGATTTTGACCCCCCCCCCCCGCTCCCTCTCCGCCGATACCCTAAAAAAATATTGCTGGACCTGTACCCCCCCCCCGGTTTTAATGTAGATGACCGACATGAAAATGTTCTTTCGCAGAAGAACCAAATATGAAGCACTTGTAAAACTTGTGGTCGATGTGGTCCTTACCCGAAACCATAGCCGCGCTAATCAATAGCGGAAGCTCGCACGAAACAGTGTCCCTTTCAGAAGTCGACGAGTGTTCTGCGAAGCCGAAACGATGCGAGCACGTCTGCACCAACACGATCGGATCGTACAAGTGCGACTGTTTCAGTGGATACTCGCTTCGGACGGACGGGCACACGTGTGAAAGTAAATCCCATTAAAGAGTCCCTAAGCTTGTCCGCAAATTCAGGCACTTGCGGTGGTATTCTAAAGGCAATGAACGGCTCTTTCACGTCTCCAAATTTCCCGCAAGAATATCCGCCGAACAAGAGGTGCGTTTGGGAAGTCGTAGGTCCGAAGAACCACCAGATCTTCCTCAACTTCACGCAGTTTTCACTGGAAGGCATGAAATACGCGTGCGCCTACGACTTCGTACTAGTGGAGAAGGTAATGGGAACTAAGGTCCAAGACGTTAAGCTTAATTTCAGTCCTTTGCTAGAAGATTGGTCAGAAAGGATTATAAGCTTCGTGCCAGTCTTTAAATAAACTTGTGCTCGGTTCGCATCTTTGAGCTCGTCCTAAATTTGTAGAATAAAGTAGGTCTAATGAGAGGCCTAAGAGTTTATTTAGGCCGGACTATTAGGCCTAATCAGCTTATGCCGTAGCAAAAAGCGAGGCCAGTCGTCATCCTTTTGCTCTAAGCCTGTAAGACAAACCAGGGTTCCCTGCTGGCTTAGGTATCGTGTAATCACTAGCCATCACCCGTAGGCATGGACCTCGTCCTCGGTCTTGTCACCACAAGCCTAAGACGCACTCCTAACATCATTTTAGACCAAAATCGGTGACGAAGCCAAGTTTTGCGGAGACTACGCCTCGCCGCTCAACGTCGTATCTGCGTCGAATCGGCTTCGAGTCACTTTTCAGTCCGACGCATCCATGGGGAAAACCGGCTTCCATGCGACTTACACCGCTGATTTCGACGAATGCTCCGAGAATAACGGCGGATGTTCCCAAATTTGCGATAATACCCTCGGCTCCTTCGAATGCCGCTGCGAAAAGGGGCTCAAGCTGGCGGAGGATGGACGAACGTGCGTGGAAAGCGAGTGCTCTCATCAACTCTATGAGCCCTACGGGTCGCTGCACTCGGACAACTTCCCGCTGAACTACCCGGCGGGGAAGAACTGCACCTGGCACGTGGTGACGACGCCCGGACACCGCGTCTCACTGGTGAGCAAATATGTACAACATGGCTTGGCGAGAATCGGCGTCGGTCACCGGACATTTGCGAAGAGGTGTCACCGACCATTCAGACCAGGGAATAACCATCCTTTACCGGGCATTTTTTGAAACCTAAGTCGGTACGTTGTTGAATCCTAAATTACCTAGGCCTGTAGACCCACTTGCTTTTAGGGCCCTCTTCCTCTTAGGACATGCCTGCTATCGGCTGCCACCACCTCCCCCCCCCCCTCCAATCCCCGTCGGGCATAGCGAAAAGATGGGCCTGCGTCTGAGTAGTCGCGTGCCTTATCGCAAACCTCATGTGCGGTAGCACGATTAGTAGCACGCAAGCGTGCTGCGTACGCATTTTCAGAAATCTACGCCTGCTACGTGCATAATGCCCTTTCTTTAGACCTTTCACTCATTCTCGCTGGAAGAACATGCCGAATGTCGGTACGACCACGTCGTCTTTTACGATGGCGGCGAAGAAAACGCGACCACCATCCTCGGCAAATATTGCGGTAACGAGCTGCCATCGCGCGTAAGCACCTCGGGGAATGAGCTGCTGCTAGTGATGCATAGTGACGCGTCGATGACGGACGTTGGCTTCAACGCTACGTACAAGTCAGGTACCGGAAAACGTCCAAAAAATAGCTCCATTGAACAATAATAATTCGTTAATATTCAATTATAATAATAAAATTAGTAATTATTATTCATGTTTTCATTTATAAATTCATTATTAATATAGTCTTAATTCATCATAATAATTAATAACAAAAAAATCAATAATTCTCTCAATTATTCTCTCAATTCTCTCAACAACAATAACGCTCAATAATACTCCCCCTAGCCCCTTCCTCCCATTCATCCGTACCGGTCCGGAATCGTCATCAAATATTGGTCACTTTTGCAATCGGAAGCTTTTTTAACGTTTTAAGCGAATCGGCTCCGGATCTGTAAGGCGACCAGCTCTCCGCCATTTGTCTAAAATCGATCAATTTTTTTTGCAGAATGTGGCGGCAGATTAGCGGCAGACTCGACCGTCGGCTTCATCTACTCCCACGCTCGCTACGGGGACAGCAAGTATGACAAGTCGACCGAGTGCCGATGGACCATTTACGCTCTGCAGGGCCTGGGCATCAAGCTTCGATTCACGCATTTCGCGTTGGAATCGGAGCCGCACTGCGAGTACGACCATGTCGTCGTCTATGACGGGCCGGAGAAATCGTCAAATGCGAAGGTCGGGAGGTTCTGCGGCGATAAAGTGAGTCTTAACGATATCGCTCAGCTAGATATCAACGTATGCTTCACCGTACCGAAATCCCAAAAGACGTCTCATTCAAACCGCAAGTCTGAATCGTCGTAATTTCAGTCGTTTAGAAAGACGTATTTGTAAATGTTGAGCTGCTTTGTAAGCCGTTAACTCGCTCAAAACGATCAGAAACTAAGCTGTTACCGGCTGTTTCAACGGGCGACGGCCGTGGGCGTAAAGCCGCACAACCTGATCAGGGTTGCTTTGTGGCCCGCAATTGCGGTCCTCTCGTCGATCCTTAGCCTAGTCGATGCTCTGCTGCGCAAGCTGGATCCCTTAATTCGACGAGTCTTTGCAGGTTCCTGCCGTCATGGTCTCCACGTCGGACGCGGTGATCATCGAGTTCCACTCGGACGACACCGTCGAACACAAGGGCTTCGTCCTCGAGTACAGCACCACTGAGCCTGCCCCGCTGTACGCAGTGAAGACGACGCCCAGCCTGCACACGAAGCACGAACTCATTGTACACTGACAAACGTTTGATCCACGTAACGCAGAACAACGCTCGCCAATAAATAACGAGAGAGACTGACGTCGTAGTAACCTCTTTGGTTCAGTATGGCGGAGGGGACTAAATATCGGGAACCGTACCGTATTACGTCCCGTACTCTAACGTACTGCCGTAATGACAGCACGGCGTACATCAGTACGGCGTCTGAACCCTAGGACGGCAGCACGGTGAGTACGGCCACCGTACTGGAAGCCGTATTGCACCAGCGGGGGGTCCTCTAACGACACTTTTCCCATAGTTTTCACCAAGTGTTGGTAGGTACAACTGCATACCTATGCTCGACTATTTCTTACATTCTATAACATAATTTCTACTATTTTTCGGTATCAGAGAAGTGTTTCTGCGACGTTCGATTGATTTAGATGCTCTTTAGTGTTACGGAGTACGGCTGCCGTACAGAGTACGGTATGGCAGCCCGGTACGGCAGGGTCCAGCCCGGGAGGGCTACTACGGTACGAAAACGTTTTTCCAATCTTTAGTGCGGACCAAGCGGCTACTTGGACTTCTACAGCGCTTGTTCTATCGCGTCGTAATGAAACACCGTCACACATTTTCTGCGGTTTTCAAGTGCTTTGCCGACCTATCATTGAGCAACATGACAGTCAGGACGGGGTTCAAAATTATCTCTGCAAATCTGTCCTATCCTTATCAATCTCCTGCCTACAAACTGCCCGTCGTCTTTCCCAAAAATCGCTTCACGATTATCACACCTTGTTAGCTCTGATACCACGCCTCACAGAGGCTCACCTCGTTACGGTGGAGAACGCTTTATCCCTGAGCCGTGGAGCGGCTTGCGACAACCTTACACTCGGAACGGTTGGAACGAAATCAATCAGTAAAGAGAGCGAGAGAGAATAAAGTTAAGCGGAGACGAATGTTGGCTGTGTAAGTACGAGGGGAACAAGGAAAGAAAAGTGAGCGGGAAGATAAGTGAGTAAAGCGGTAAAATACACATGAGATTTCCGGCGAGTTTCGCGCATCACTTGGCCCGCTTCGCCGGGGGTCCTCCGCCGCGCTTGGCGCTCTTCGGAGTGGTGCCGATCTTCACGCCCGACGCGCCCTTCTTGGCCTCATCCGCCTTTCGCTTCAGCGCCGACGGCTCGGTGGTCTTGA
Source organism: Aphelenchus avenae (assembly GCA_020875895.1). NCBI lineage: Eukaryota > Metazoa > Nematoda > Chromadorea > Rhabditida > Aphelenchidae > Aphelenchus > Aphelenchus avenae. The sequence goes on from JNEY01000012.1 coordinate 380,437, forward strand.
CGCCGACGCGCGTGAAGAAGGTGTCGATGCGACCCTGCGTGCCCTGCTGACGGCTCTTCTGAAGTCGCACGAGGCCGTTCCGGATGCGCTCTTCGCTGGAAAGAATGAAAATTATAAGGCTCATAGTATCAACTGTGCAGCAGGTTTGGGCACATTTTTCTGAGCACCAGGACCAGGACCTAGACCTCCCCCCCCTCCCCTAACGCAGATCCAGGGCCAGGACCTGCCCAGCCCAGCTGCTACGATGAGCTGATTCGTGCATCATCACAGGCCGCTCGTCTTCATGGTGAACAGCAGGAATCGGAATCGGCATCGAAATCGGCCGTGATTGGAATCGGGAATGGGGCTGTTCCAGTGAACGATTCCGCCGATTCGTTTCGACAAATGCGTTTTAGCCATACTTCTTACACTCAGAGCTTAGAACCAGAATCGAACATTTGCGAGTCGGAGCCGCTTTTAATTGCTGAAATTTGGTTGGAATCCGAACTGTGCAGCGCAGCACTCCCGAGCAGCTTATCCGCATGACGAGGAACCTTGTCTCTAACTCACGTCTGGGGCGCGTTTTCCTGGGTAGCAGTACGACCGTACCGTATCGTACAAGCCGTACTACGACACGGCTGTACGGAACGAATTGGGTCAGCACGGTACGACGTACATTACAAGTGATGTCTAGTATGGCAGTACGGTACGGCTTCGAATTTCTGGTATTTTTTACGTGGACAGGCCGTACTGGAGCCGTACTGTACCGTGGTACGGCCCGTACCGTACTCAAATCGCCGTTATACGGCACGGAAGGGATCGGTACAGTACGGGGTGGGTCAGTACGGTACGGGTGCCGATGCCCAGAAATGTTCGTCGAACTGCGCCTGAAGGACACTTTCAAAGGTAGCGACGGACGTCAATTTTCTATGACCAGGGCCAAGAGCATAGGACCAGGATCAACGCCAGGATCTGCCCAACCCTACTCTAGCCCAAGCTACTCATCACTACGCTGAGCAGCTCGTTGCGACGCTGCTGCGCCGAAACTTACGCAAAGTGCTTCTCCTGGCACAGGAACTGAAGAATGCCCTCCTCGTCCGGCGCCGTCCAAGCGAGCTAAATTTGGACCAGAATTACGTATTTATATTGCAAGTACATACCTCAACCTCGTCGGCCTTCATGATTTCCGGTCCGAGGAAGAGCTTGCGAGCCGCGGCGAATTTCCAGTCCTCAGGCGGCGGGTACTTCTAAATCGAAACGTGAGGCCATAGACTAAAGAAGCTAGTGCTTAATATCGGGCTGTCTCTAGTCTAAACGTAGGCGTACAATTCATCATCACACGGACATCCGAAGTTGTCTTCACGCAGTTCCAAGCTGCTCGAGAAACTGGGCGGCTCATTGCTCAGATTCGATAGCTTCACACGGATTTCCGGACGGCACATAGGCAACTCATTGCTCAGCTCAGGCCGGATTATCTCTCGATGCCGAGCGGCCCACTAATCATATCCGAGCTTTCCGTCATCCTGCTCGGAGCAGCTCATTGCCCACCTACTTACAGCTCATCGCTTAGCTTATCCCCGTACATCCACCGGCTTGTTCCGGTGCCACCAGCAATCGAGCGGCTCATTGTAGGGCTCCGCCCAGAGGCCCATCCCCTGTATCCGACAGCTCATGGACTAGCTTCGTGCCGCAGCCCACCGGCTCACTTCTCGCATCCAATCGGCACCATCACCCCTATCCGAACTCCTTCTCCGAACAGCTCGCCATTAATATCCATGTTGCAGCCGATTATGTTTTTCAGCCAACAACGTTGTTNCGGCTAATCCAAACATGGTTGGCTAGCCAACTACGTTTTTGGCTGGCCAACCGTGTTTTCAACGCCGTTGGCTAGCCAAGGATGTTTTTTTGCTAGTCAGTGCCGTTTGTTTAATTATATCAATAAATAAGTGTACTGTAAAAATATCGTGTTTTATAATTAAAAAATACAAAATTAAATAATCATTTAAATGATTTATACGTAGTATAGATGTGACATTCTAGCCAACGGCGTGCGAAATGGGGAGCGGCATCACTAGTACCTAAAAAATTTACATCGGTGGGCACCTAGTCGGCTTAATGCTTAAGAGTGATGGTAATAGTAAGTTAGTAATGCCAATTTAATCTTCAGAAGGCCCGCAAAGTTTAAGAAGCCATCCAGAAAGTCTGTAATCATTACATCACCTTTTTGACTTCACCCACCCAATAGTAATCAAAACTAGATGAGGGGCCGCCTACGGCGGCCTGTTTATGAATAAGATGCATTGTCATGACAACAGTAGTCTGAGTTATCTCAGTGCTCTGTGTAAAGGTCCGAATCCGTTTGAGTTCAAGCTCTGAGTTCAGGTCTGATATGTTTTGCGATGTGTTCGCGATTACAAACGGCGTTACTTTTATTTTTTTCTTTGTTTTATTTTTCTTAATTAATTTTTTTATGTTATCAAATACATTATAATTTTATAATATAATTTAATTAAATAAACGCCACTGATTAGCCAAAAACATCCTTGGCTATCCAACGGTGGTTAAAAACACGGTTGGCTAGCCAACCATGTTTAGAGCGTGGTTGGCTAGCCTAAAACATCCTTGGCTAGCCAACGGTTGGCTAGCCAAAAACATGGTTGGCTAGCCAACCATGTTTGAAACGGGGTTGGCTAGCCAAAAACGTTGTTGGCTAGCCAACGGTGTTTTCAAACATGGTTGGCTGAAATTTTGGCCAACACGTTGTTGGCTAGCCAACAACGTTGTTGGCTGAAAAACATAATCGGCTACAACATCCACAAGGCTCATCACTTAGTCACTCATACATTCCTGGCTCGCTCGTACACACACTCGCAACCAGGAACCGAGCGGCTCGCAACACGGTATCCTGCAGCTCGTAGGCTACCTCCGAGCAGCTCATCGCATTGTACATCAGCCTATGGATCAGCTCAGCACGACTCATGACTCCATTCAAATCCTCATCGCTCTGCTCAATGCATCACTCCATTGGGTTCATCTCCATGCACTAGCCAACCCTGAAATCGGCCGTCCGTCCTTACCTTGGAGTCGAGCTTCTTGAGCACGTTCTCGATGGTCTTGTGCTCGCGAATCAGCTCGTGCGCCTTCTTCGGGCCGATGCCGCGGATGGTGGGGCAGTAGTCGCAGCCGAGCAGGATGCACAGGTCGATGAACTGCTCCATGCTCATGCCCACGTCGCGCAGCAGCTTATCCAGGTTGAACTCCTGAAATGTTAAGGTGAATGAGACAGTACAGGCTCTTCCCTAGAGCTTATACTTAGACGCCCGTGCCGTATTCCGTACCAAACTCCGTACCGTATTCTATGGTACGGCGCAAGTCCATTATGGGCTTCCGTTCGTACCGTACTGGCGCGTACGGAGTACGGTACGGAATCATTTGCGGATAAAAATGCACTAGAACGTGCCGTAGTACAGCTTTAATAGGGGCCGTAGTACGGCTTTGATAGGGGCCGTACCGTACTTTACGCTGCGGAGGACGGTACACGGCGGATAGTACAGTACGGACTGCGGTACGAGGGGTAAGTACGGTACGGAGCACGGTACGGCGGGTGTCACGGCTAAGTCTGCTAGAGCTCATATGCCTTATAATGAGCAGCTCAAGCTCATTGATGAGCTGCTCACTCTTGCCAGGAGAAGCTTGAAGAGGAGAAACATTCTCACCTTGACCATCTGGGTCTGGTTGCCCTGCGTCTTGCTGAACATGTTTCGAAGGAGCACGGTCGAGCCGAACGTCAGCGCATCCATGTCTTCCGTGGCGGTGGCGAACACCTTGCCGGACTTGACGAGCTCCGCGCACTGAGCCTCCGCCTCGCACGGCGCCTCGACGACCGGCACACCCATGAGCTTGAGCAGGCGGCGAGCGTCCTCGTTGTGCTGCTTGGTCACCTGAATCACTGTCAAAATTAATGTGAGGAGCAGACGAGACTGAGCAACTAGTGGGAGCACTAGAAAGGATCGGCTAAGGAGGAGCATTAGTAAGGAGCCGAGGAGGAGGAAGACTAGTGAGGAGCTTTAATGCAGGAGTAGTAACAAGCAACAGTGGAGGAAAACTACTGATGAGCAGTCAACGAGGAGCGTCCTGCATGGACCGACGGGCAGTCTATGAAGAGAAGGTGTGAGGATAAGAAGACAAGCTATGAATGAGGAGCCAAGGCGGGTACCTAGTGATCATTCTCAAAAAAAACAATTTCAGAGGAGCGGTCAAGGAGGAGCATTAGCGAGGAATCGTCGAGGAGGAGTTCTTGCAAGGAGTAGTTAAGCTGGAACAAAAACTGCCGAAGATCAGTCAGAGGGGAGGATAAGGAGCGTTCAAGGAGCAGACGTACAGATCGGAACGTGATGAGCACTACTGAGGAGTTAGCTAAAAAAGGAGCACTAAGATTAAAGAGTAGAGCATTAAGGAGTGAGGAGAAGCATCAGGGAATACTAATGAGGTGCATTAAAGAATGGCATTTGTAGAAGCGGCTAAGGAAGACTCTAATGAGGAGCCTTTAAGGAGGGGCATCTGACGAGGAAGCTAAGACGGACCTTCACCAGCCGGCGGCTGAACTTCTCCACGGCGACGGCGTCCGCGTTCTCCTTGGCCACCTCCAACTGCTTCTCGGCCTCCGCGCGACGCTCGGTACGCTTCTCCAGCTCGTCGGACTTGAGCTCGGGCGGCTTGCCGTCGAAGACGAACACCGGCTTCACGCCGTTCTCCATCATCCGAATCGTGCGGTAGAACATCCCGCTGAGGTGGCTAAAACGAGGGCATTAGTCAGTGGTAATTAAGGCAGTTGGTGAGAAAGTTTCTGTCCTAGCAGCTCATCACCATCATCGGGCTGGACACGCTTATTAGCTTATCAGTGACGCGTCGAGCCTCTCATTCCGATCTTAAAGTACAGGCATTCAAGCAGCCCTCACGCTTTTCCGAGCAACTCATCCGCCGGTTCCGAGCGGTTCATAGCCGAGCTCCGAGCAGCCAAGTATGCTTTTCCCGAGAATCCCATCGCGATGGCTTGAGAAGCCCATTAGCGGGCTCCGAGCGGCACAGCATCACTGACTCCGAGCAGTTGACCAACTCGGCCCCAGTTCCTATCAGCTCATTTTTCGAAGCTGTTTATCGGCTTAGGTAATCCGAGCGGCTCGCTGCACATTTACAAGCTGCTCACATTTACAAGCATTCACGGCTCGAGCAGCTCACCATCGATTACCGAGCCGCTCATCATCATCTTCCGAAGAGCCCGGCACCTATAACCGAGCGGCACGTCAGCCATGTCTTATCAATTCCACACAAATATCCGTGAAGCTAGTCGGTATGTCCTAAGCAGGTCATCACAGAGCTCTGTGCCGCTCAGACTCACTCATGCCGAGCAGTTAACTCGCTCACTCCCAATTCTAGCAGCACGTTTTCCGTGTATGCTCATCACTTAATCCGGGCAGCTCGTTGCACAATTACAAGCTGCTCAGTTTTCGTGGCCTGCGCAGCTCACCATCGATTATCGAGCCGCTGATTCATCATCTTCCAGTGAGCTCGGCACTCATCTCCGAGCAGCACATCAAGCATAAAAGCAGCAGTTCCTCACAACTATCAGAGAATCTCGTCATCACCGAGCTCCGAGCCTCTCAGCATCACTTCCTCCGAGCAGTGGATCAACCAGTTCCAGCAGCTCGTTTCCCGGCTGCTCATCGGTTTACTCCTGAACAGCTCGTCCAGGGGCCCATCCGTACCTAGTGGCCTCGCCGTCCTCGTTCTGCAGCTGCTGGCCGTCCTGGCGTACGGCGATGAGGAACTGGTAGAGGCACATCGACGCGTCGATGGCGATCTTCTGCCCGAAGTACTCCTTGAGGGGCTTCTCGCGGATGCAGCCCGGAGAGTTGTCCGCCGCCCACTTCGAAAGGCCGAGGATTCCCATGGCGTAGAGAGTGCTAAAAGGGCAAAATTAGCGAACGGAATCGTCACCACTTAAGTGAGTAAAAACCTTAGCGCGAAACGACAGTGCTAAGGTTTATCCAAGACACTGATTGAGCTTTGAGTTGCGCGAACTCTTTTGTCAAATGCAGGCATCTGTTTACGGAATATTTCCGGATATCGTGAAGCAGTATGACCCAGAGCTATGCCCAGCGTAAAGATCACGGCAGTAACGTAAAACTCTAGCTCTTTACGGCAAGGGTAAAAGTCTCAACATACGTAAATACCGTTTACGGCAGCGAAAAGCTATTCTCCAGTTTCTACAACAAAAATTTGTGAAGATAATCTCGCGTGAGACGCAAAAATCCAGCTATAATCGACTGTCTTCGCTCAAACATTCGACAACATCCGTAAAAATCCACGAGATGACTGACGCAGGCAAATACTCTTTCGGACGTCCACGCGTTACCAGAAAGAAACAGCAGAAGTAGACACGACTGCAGGGCTTCAGTCGTCTATATCATTAATTACCAACATTCAAACACTCATACCTCCAAACTTAGAAAGTAGCAGAAAGAAAGACACTAAGGTTGGAACAATAAACACATTTCCTTGCAGAAACCTTCGAGAAACCGTTGTATTTTAAGACGCCACGGTGCAAGCACGGGGAATTGTTAACCGTCTGGGCCTTGTTCACATTAATCCCCGGCAAATTAACATTACAAAGATCCAATTTACAATATTTATCTCAAAAAACAAGCAATAATTACGCCTAAAATCCATTTCGTATGCGAAACATTCGAGAACGCCACGGAAATTTAGGGACGCCACCGACGCCAGCGCGCGTCATTTTGAATGTGACGGAACGCCAAAGGCTTTCAGGTCACTGCGGCGGAAGAACCCAGCCGGCCCGCACCTAATAATAATGGACAATAATGAAAGTGAAAAGAATGCATTCAGAAAACCACGTGACCAAAAGTTCGAATTTTCGGGAGGTAACCGGGGAAGTTTGTGTACACTAACACTACGGTCACAATTGATTGCGGCCGCAAAGGCCGCAATGCGCCACCGCAAAAAAGGGTGGTCACAATAACCGCCGCTTTGCGGCCGCAATTCCGCCGCCGCTTTGCGGCCGCAATGCGGTGGTTATTGTGACCACCCCTTTGCGGCGCGTTGCGGCCGCAATTCCGGCGCCGCTTTGCGGCCGCAATTGCGGCCGCAAAGGGTGGTCACAATAGCCCACCGCTTTGCGGGCGCATTGCGGCCGCATTGCGGTGGCGTTTCAAAAAAATTTGAAAACTCCGCCGCAATGGCTGCCGCAATCGAAGTTCACCAAAGGGGGGACCCTTTGGATGAGCGAAAATCGACCATCGCCGATTGACTTCAAACTTGGCCATGATGCTAACTATGTTAAACCCTTCCCAAATATGTAGTTTATTTTCGAAAATACTGACTTTTTTCTCGGACCGTTATTATTGAACCAAAACGTCCCACAGTGCTCTACTAACATTTCTAGCGTGTTTCCAGCCCTTTAGAGCGTCATCGTTCATTATGCACTCCCCAGAATTAGTTGAAAATCACTGAATGCGGCCGTTGCGGCGGCAGTCCATTGTGACCACCCTTTGCGGCGCCGCAAAGCGTGGCTGCATTTGCGGCCGCAACAGGGTGGTCGCAATGGCTTGCGGCCGCAATGACCGCAACCGCCGCAATGACCAGCAGTGCGGCCGCAAAGCGGCGGTGTTGCGGTGGTGGTTTGATTGTGACCAGGTGGTCACAACTGATTGCGTCAATGCGGCAGTGCGGCGTTGCGGCCGTTGCGGCCGCAATCTATTGTGACCGTAGTGTAAGAGAACGCTTCTCGGACTATTCGGACTCGTAAAAGTGAAACTTGCCGAAGGGCAACAAGGGGATGATCAAACTTTCGGGAAAACTGCAAGGGCTATGTTATGCTTTATACAAACGCGAGTGTGTAATCATGCGTACCAAGCGTCATCAAATCGTGCGTACTAAACGGTACTGCATGCTCTCTGTAGATTTAGCTGAGCGAAGGATCGGCACGCGTACCGTATTATGGCCCGTACCGCCGTACTATCGGTACGGCAGCACGGTGCGGGTGGGCATCCAGTACGGCAGCACGGTACGGCTTGCCTTTCCCGGTAATTTGTAAAGAGTACGGGCCGTACTGGTGCCGTACCGTACTGGCCGTAATACGGTACGGGTGGGTCAGTACGGTACGGCTGCGGTTTGCGATCTTTAAGCTGAGCTAAAACGTGTGCTCAAAGTGCGTTCCCGTTCCGTTTCCGTCCTCAACCAGCTCCAGTACAATACCTATGATGCGTTCCCTTAATGTTCTTAATGTTTTTAGTGTGATGAACCGATCGGATTTTGAAAGGTTTCTGCTCAGACTTAAGCGTACATCCCAAAGTTCAAGACACACGAGCCGGACAGATTCGTTTCCGAGACTAACTGTTCGGAAGACACTGACTGTCTCACTTTCTCACACGCGAGTTTAGGCGCGAAACGTTTCAGGAAAGCCTACGGCGACCACTGATTCCGATTTGCGGTTGTATTTTACAGGAGATTTCCCGTCCCAGACTAAAGGTTTGACATGCGGGTTAACCTCCTTCAGCTGCGCGGAAGCAGACGTGGCGTTCTGCGGTCAGAAAATGGCTGCAAATCAACTAAAGTTGGCGCACGCAGGTCAGTGATCGCGAGACCGTTTTCGTTTCCCGCACGTTTTATGACACTGAACGGCGGCATCCCGCTATCGGTCGAGGCTACTTGAGGCGCGAAATTGGCTCCTAAAGTCACCATCGATTCCTTTTGCGCTTGATTTGTCTGGGGAGCTATGTCTGTGACCCTTTGGCTTAGGACTTTTTGCCATTCTCCTACTTACTCCTAACTTTCTTTAAAGGTTTTGGTGATTTGGTACTAGCTGATTTACCCCAAAAACCTAAAGTTACCCTTCCGTCCTGGAAAATTGTACCTCTCTGATTTAAGGTACGTTCTCCCTACCTTCGTAAAACCCGACAGCCGCGACAATGAAGTCCTTCCGCAACGTTCTTCGTACGCGCGACAGCGATGGCACGCCCAAGTCGAGCAGGTTGCGCCCCGATGGGCGCATTTCCCCTTCTCACAACAATGTGCTGCCGCTGGGAATGCCGCCGGTGACGGGGCAATCGTCGGCCCTTTATGAGGTGAGGATTCGGGAGCCGCCGGAACAGCATTGTCATGCATTGCCCTCTGATGATCCGGTGCTACCCATTAATAGTTGGAGGAAACCCCTATAAAAATGAGCTCTTTTTTCAGTGCGCTTCACGCTCAAAAATGGACGTCTCTTCCGCGAGAGTGGACACTGGCCGTGTTGGCAGTGGTGGCGGTGATGCAGGAAGTTCGAGTCGTCGGAGCACCGGCCGGGATCGTCTACATGGATCATTGGAAGTGGTATGTTGCCTCCATCACTTGCAACTTGCTAGCAGTAGTAGCCCATGACGCTGTAGAGAGAGCTTCGAGAAGACATGTTAGGGTGCCAGAGCATTTTTGGACCACCCCCTACGACTCGCGAACAGTTGCAACCATATCCCTGGACCGCGCTACCCTCTCCGAGGCTCGCAAAGCTCTTTATGCATGCGTTATGATTGGCAAAAACGTACTATGATCTTAGTTAAAGATGCTTTTGAAGCTGGGCGTCGAGGGCCCTGAAAACAGAATTAAAATTCAAGAGGCCTAGTCGATAATTCAAAAATATGTCGAAAATTTGCCAAGCTATTTGCTATCTTCGCGGCGTACCAGTTCACTGAGAGACTGTGAGCACGTGACACCCCCTGGCTCTCACGCTCTCAGAGCGGATCTCGTGTCTCTGAGCAGCTGACTGCCATGCGCAAAGAGCTCGTTAAAAACAGACAATTATATTTAGACTTACAGCCTGCCCTTCCTGGATAGTCCCAAAATGCCGTCGGCGGCATTTCGAAGCATTACCGGACAGACACTTACGACAGAGATCAAACGACTTGGATGGTCTGCCTTTGCCAAGAAGTACATCGTCGTCGACTGCCGGTACCCTTATGAATATGCGGGTGGTCATATTAAGGTTCGCTAAATAGCTTAACTGAATTTTTCTTAAATGAATTCTGAATTATTCTAAAAATAAAATGTCACTTTAAATTACACCTTCAAATAATATTTTGCCCACCTTTAATTTAATCATTTTTTCAAAACAATTCCGAAAACTTTATAATTCATTAATAATTAAGCGAATTAAATAATAAAAAAAAACCTGATCAAATAATTATATTAAAGAAGCTGTCTGTCGACCATTTTGAATGCTTTGAAAATAATGGCCTCAACTGTTTCATTTAGTGCGCCATCAACGTCCACGACAAGTCTCAGTTGGCACCGCATTTCTTTCCGGTCCATGACCGGATCCCAATTTTCCATTGTGAATTTTCCCACAAGCGCGGCCCTACCATGTAAGTTTTGAAGCACGAAATAATGCGAATGTACCCAACCTGTTTCAGGGCCGAAGCTCTGCGCGACTTCGACCGTAGAGTGAACTTGGATCGCCATCTCGACGGGGGTCCTTCGGTCCACTACCAGGAGATCTACCTTCTGGAAGGCGGCTACAAGGCGTTCTTCGAGCAGTTTCGAAATCATGTGAGTAACGTCACTCTTGCTCGTGGGCAGCAGGAGGCTGTCGGTCACTTTTTATCAGCGGGCAAAAGGCCTTGATAAACAGAATGCCTGGATTAAGACTACCTTGATATACTGCCTTCCTAAACCGCTTGGACCGTTGTGTTGCCGCCAACGGGTTTATTGACGATAAAAGCAGTGACTCTGATTTTATTTCAGCAAAACTGTAGCCTGAGCTATCCTGGCGTTCGTTGGAACCAGAGTTCTACTAGCCGTAGGGTCTCAGAGATAATTTGATCATTGGTTTCCCCGTCCCAGGCTCCAGTTTTCCTGGCAGGTTTACCTTGGACTACCTGGCACTCTTACGCCTACGTCACCACTGCATTGTCCCGCCTATGCTCTTTATCAGCCTGGGTTCTATGCTCTTTATCAGCCTGGGTTCTATGCTCTTTATCAGCCTGGGTTTTCCTGCGCCAGCAGGGTTGGGCAGGTCCTGGTCCTTAGGCTCTTGGTCCAGATTCCGGTCCTAGTCGTCAAAAATTCCATGGTGGTCGGCCCTGGTCCTGCTATTAGTCCTGGTCCTGTGACCATGGGGTCTAAGTCCCGGTGCTGGTACTCAGCAAAAGTGTGCCCACCCCTGTGCCCATCTTGGGTCCCGACTGTATCTGCCACCACCATCTATATTCGCACTTCAGGGCCTTTGCGAGCCGAACGCATACGTGGCGATTTCTCCGACACGGCACAGCTGGCTCGCTACAAGAACCATCTCAAACGCTCCGTGCAGGCGTCGCCAAAGAGCCGACTTCGGGCTGTCGGACGAAAGATCCGCGGGATCGCTATGCGACCACTCCGCTTCTCGACGTCGCCGCCGAGTCCCGTCGCTTCAAAGAAGATGGTATGCTAGCTAAGGGAACGTCCAGAAATTATGTTAGCTAACAANTTAACACTCCCTTGACCCCCCTCCCCCTATGTTAACAATGGTTAACAAATTGCTGACCCCCCCCCCCTCCCCCTGTTAGCGAACATAATTTCTGGACGTTCCCTAATCGAAAAAGATCAACATCCTTTTTTCTTTTTAGAAGCCCACGACTCCTGCTGGACTGTCTGGCAAGACCAGCGCTCGGAAGTCCCATGAGGACACGCCCAAAGGCACGAAGGGCTTCATGCGTCCGCTCACCGAGTGGTACCCGGTGAGGAAGCAAGCCAGAAGTACGTTATTAAGTTGATTTTACTCTGCAGGAGGCTGCGCTTTTAGCCTTCAGTCACCAGGGTGGGCAAAATTCTTTTTATTAAAATATAACATAAAAATAAATAAGTTTAAAAAAATTAGAAATGTTTAATAAAAAAGTAGATAAAACCCCTTTAAATAATAAAAAATAACCCACAAAAAATTAAAAATAAATAAAACCTTGGGACGGGACTTTTGGTCCCGTCATCGTGCCACCAGACCAGATCCTAGAACCGCCATTGCCTCGTTTTGTCAACAGTTTCTTGCACCCGTCCTTTTTAGCCTCTGCCGAAGCTCGACACAAATCGTCCATTCACAACCACAAGCCTGACAAGGCCGAAGGATATTCGAAGACCCCGGCGGGCGCTCTGAAGCGTTACGTCTCGGAGCCCATCGTCGAGCACCCTGTGACGTCGGACGACGAGGATTCGTTCGAAGCTTCCAACCCACTGCCTGATATGGGACGACTCAGCTTCGACTAGCTCAGCCCGTCATCTCGTAAAATGCGTACTCATTGGCAACCCTGAACCTTCCATTTACTTTACATGCAATAAACAGAACACTTCTCTACGTCATACCCAGGTACTGCCCGTCTGTTTAGGCTAGAGATCGGCGCTGGTACCTCGTGCCGTACCCGTACCCGTGGTAGACCCACCCGTGCCGTATATTGCGGGTACGGGTACAGATTTGGTACGAGCGCCGAACTCTAGTTTAGGCTAAGCTAGCTCAAATCTAGCTCAAGGCTCGGGAAGCTCAGCCAATAGCTTATAAACTAAACATAGGTTGTAGAAAATCAGTTAGACCTCGGCCAGCCGAATACAGGGCTTAAGCAAGAACACTGAATTTTTTTCCTAGCTGCGACGTCTGCTGAATCGGTCCTGACGGGGACGAACTTTTTTTATTATGCCTTCGGCTTCTTGAAACAATAAAACGCGACTGATTATCAGTCAAATGGAACACGGAATGCTTTGTCCTAATAATATGGCACCGAAAACAATCGGTAGAACCCGGCTATTTCGGCTTTGCCATCTCCTCGCCTCGCTTGGTGCTTGCGTAGACGGCTTCGATGAAGGCGGATCGAAAACCTGAAATACTCGCATGAAAGGATGGAGGATTTCCCGGGAAGATACCTGCTTTCTCGAGCTCCCGAATCCCGGCGATAGTGGTCCCGCCGGCGGAGCAGACGTCGTCCTTGAGCTTTGCCGGGGATTCGCCACTCTCTAGGACCATCGTCGAGGCACCCTAAAAATGAATGAATGAAACATGAAATAAGTTGGAAGAATTGAAGGCTTACCAGGACCGCCCTGGCCGCTAGTTCCGCGGCGAGGTCGCGACTGAGCCCCGCGAGAACACCACCGTCGGCTAGCGCCTCGATCATCGTGAAAACCTAAACATATAGGCTTCACGCTAAGTCGCTTATCGGCCTAGCTGCCTTAGAATGCTCAACTGGCATACGTACATAAGCTGGTCCGCATCCGGAGAGCGCGGAGGCCGCGTGGAAAACCTGCTCCGACACCGGGATGCACTTGCCGATGGTCTCGCCGAGAATTTGCGCCAGTTTGCTCTGAATTACACAGTAGAGCAGAGCACGATGGGATGGTCTCGGAACTTACCCCGTCATGCTCACGGACGAGTTCCACAGGCGGAATGCAGAGAAGCAGCACTCCGGCGCGCACCGCTGATGGAATGTTCGGATTCAGACGGACGATCGAGCCCGTGTAGCCGACGGTTCGGAACTAAAACACATGTGAGAGTAAGTACGAGCCAGGAACAAGCTTGAGCCAGGATGGGATCCAACCAGGGACGCTACGCATGCTATACCTCTATGCGCATCCGATATCGCTATGTGCACGCGATACTGATCATGCGGTAGCGCTATGAGCATGTGAACCACTATGCGCATGAGGCATCGCTATGCCGATGTGCGCATATGATAACATACGATACCTGCACGATAAATGTGTGCGCATGCGATAACGGGGTGTGTATGTGATACCACTATGCGCAGGTGAACCACATGTGAGCCATATGCGGTACCTGTATGCGCAAACGGTGCCGATGTGCTGCGCAAGGGATACGTGCATGCGCATGTGATACCGCTATGTGCATGTGAACAACTATGCGTAAGCGATACCTCGTTGCGCATGCGAGAACACAACGTGCACGCTATACCACTATCGGCATGCGATTCCGCTATTCGCAAAAGGGCGATCCTGGCATGACTAGGCATGCACGTGAACCAGCAGGGAGTATACATAAGCCTGTAATAAGCATTCGAGATCGGGACCCGTACCGTACTGCGGCCCGTACCCGTACCCGTATAATACGGGTACGGTGTACGGTACGGGGGGTTCCAGTACGGTACGGTGTACGGTACGGGTGGTCAGCCCCGATCTCTAATAAGCATAAGCCAGAAACTGCCGTGGTCCATGGACGTTCACAGGCCAGGTACGAGCCGGAGGTCGTAAGTACTGCTCACCTGCGCGTACAAAACCTCGAGCTCCAGGCCGGCCAGGATGGAGAAGACCCGGCAGTTGTCCGCCTTGTAAGCGTCGCCCGCGAACCACGCAGCCCGGTTGATCTCGCCGAGGACCGTTTGGAGCATTTGCGGCTTCACGCCGAGCAAAATAATGCCTAAAATTCAGGAACGTTTAGGCTAAGAAACACTTCGTTACCTTCCGGTTTGACGGCTGTGTAGAAAACCTGCTTGGTGTAGGCGTTGGGGTAGCCTTCGGCCTGAAATCCAACGTCAATTCCAAGGAGATCCCGAGGGCTACATACCTTCCACTTATCGGCGCTCGCTTGCGACGACGTGCATATGGAAATTTCTTCCTTTTTGAAGCACTCTGAAAAGAGAATATTAGCTCCGCACTACGTACACTTCATGTAATTATTGCGGCTTATACTTAGCCGATTTTAAGCAAGATGTTGCGGTGGGTTTGCTCCAGAGAAGGACCTTTTCCTTAGGCATTTGTTAGCAGAAAAACGGTTCTAAATCTGGAGCAAAATTGGATGCTTTTGCGATATTTCTAGACCTAAGATTAAACGACTATAAGCAAGAAATGTCGGTGGAAATCTCGCAAATTTAACTACGTCTTGCGCATTTTTCAAGGACTCGGTCAAGACACTTTTAAGCCTGAAGTTTGCCCAAGACGAGGGTAGCTCTCAGCGTGATTTCACGTGCCTCCTTTGACGAATCCTTGCACCAGAGCCTTGGACATCTTTCCGCCGCCGAGGACGACCAGCTGCTTGCGCACTTGCGGCAGCAGCGCTTCGTACGCTTGCGTGAAGTCCTCCGGGATGCCCATAGTTCTGAAAACATTCTGTGTAAAGTTATTCGGGATTTATTAGGGCAAACAAATAATTTGGTAATTTTCACGTCGTCAGAGTATCCTCCACGCAAGTCCAAGCCGAGCCTTCGAAGGAAGTTTTGGTCTCGACGCGATCGCCTGCCTGGCACGCGAGGCTACGATAGGCCACTCACCAATGGTTTCCACACAAGCCGAAGGACTTTCTACTCCGTTTCTACCAGACTGAAAAGTGCTCCTGAGCGACGAAAATGGTAAGAACAACACCCGAAGATATTGCTTAAACCAGCGGCGCTTTAGGGCCGCGTGAAGAAAACGCAGAAGGTGCGCAATTCGCTGAAGAAGATGATCAAGCCGACGGATGAGCGAATGTAAGCGGAGAAACCTTTGCCCTGCTCGATTCCTTAGCCCTAGGATAATATTCGAACTTTAGCCCCGAGAAGGACCGCGTCATCCGGAAGAAGAAGGTGGACGAGCAGGCGCTGAAGATCCGCGAAGCGTAAGTTTTGACTGGTCATATGAAATGATTGAGAGCATCAAGCGCCACTAAATCCGTCCTCGCAAGTCGCCATCTAGCAGCCTCTTCTTGAGTTTTCTTCTAGTCTATGTGGTTCTAGAAGGGAGCGTTTTGAGGGGAAAGTTTTCCGGTAGTAATCGCTGTTTTATTATGAACGATTGTCCACTAGGCTCATTAGGTGATCATGCTCTTTCCTGCTCACTATAACGGGGTTCGCTATAGGCTGCTTCACAACGGCTTCGGTGTAAGTGCCCACCTGAGTTCAGTACTAGCTGCTTACAATAAGAGGTGATGAGGACATACCGAGCCCTGATTGGCAAAACGGCACGGACAACCACCTGTACTTGCTATGACTTCAGGATTGTAAAGCTTAAAAGCCCATATTAGCCCCTAGCCCATCCGAATAGCACAGTCAAAAGAGCCCACTATTAGCAGCTATCCATTCTTGGCGACCCACTAGTGATGGCTCATCGCTGCTTACTAAAAGAGGTGATGGGGACATCCCCGAGCTGATTACGCAAAAAGGCACGGACCTCCACCTGTACTTACTATGGCTTAAGGATTGTAAGGCTTAAAAGCCCATCCGAACAGCAGAGTCAAAAGAGCCCACTATTGGCAGCCTACCCATTCATGGCGCCCCACTAGAGATAGCTCATCGCTGCTCACTAAGTTACTTGTTTTCACCTTGCGTATTCAGACCACGCACCTCGTCGGCGATGTTCCTAAAATACAACAACCAGCTCGGACCGCCGTTCCACGTGATCGTCGATACGAACTTTGTCAACTTCGCGATCAAGAACAAGATCGACATCATGACCGGCTTCATGGACTGTCTTTACGCGAAAGGTACGTTAAAAAGTTTATCGTAAATATGGTATGCCTTGCTTTAGTGATCCCGTACATTCCGGACTGTGTGCTCGGCGAACTCGAGAAGATGGGCCGTCGGTTCAAGCTCGCGCTGAAGATCATCAAGGACAGCCGTTTCCAGCGCCTCCACTGTGCCCACAAGGGCATCTACGCCGACGACTGCATCGTCCAGCGTGTGACGCAGGTGAGAGTGACTCTGAAAAAGAAAACTGGAGGAGGCGGTGGTTCACTCTAACCCGGGAATACGGGCCCACAGCTGGGCCGCTCACCCACTTAAAGAGAGAGAAGCAAGAGAACAAGCGGCTCAGCACTGTGCCGAGCTGTAAGCTTCCTACGAATATGAGGCACTACCTTACCTTAGCTAGTTGCTCAGCGGAAGTGACCTTATTCTCACATTTACTGAGCGTGATGAGATATGGTGAGCCGGTGATGCGGCTCAGCACGGTCGTGTTTCTCGTACTAGGCATACTTAGGTATGGAGGACTTGAACCACGAGCTGCTCCTCGTGGCAAGTAGCTGCTTAGAGCTGACGAGACCATATAGTTACACGCGCATACCGCATGCCGTGTTCTGCGGCACGGTGTACGGTACGGCGCAGGTCCACTACGGGTTTGCGTGCGGTACTGGCGCTGTACGGAGTACGGTACGGCATCATTCTCTGGCTGAAATCCACGGTGCAGGCCTTAGTATGGCATCATTAATAATGTACTCCGCACCGTACTCTACGGTACGGAGTGCGCTACGAGGGTGTCAGTGCGGTACGGGTCTGTCGAGTCTAAGTACGAGCCCGTATGCACCACGATGGCTTCAGAACCTGCCTAGCATTCGCAAGAATGGAAATCTTCGATCCGGGCATAGCATGGCATTAATGTGGACCGTACTCCGCTCCGTACTCTGCGGTACGGAGTGCGCTAGGTGTCAGTGTGGTACGGAGTTTGGTACGGGGCTGTCGTGTCTAAGTCTACAAGCCCGTATGCGCCGTGATTGCTGCAGAAACTGCCTAGCCTTTGCAGGAACGGGATCGGTGCATGGCTGAGAAGGTCCCGGGTCTGGTCTTGGGAAAAGATCCACCCATCCTGCCGCAGTGTTCGTCATGTTAGCTTGTCGAGCTAGCAAATGGTGCTCGAGTCTTTAGATGCCTCTTTTCTAGCTCGTACTGACTACGTTCATTCTTTCAGCACAAGTGCTACATCGTCGCGACGTGCGACCGCGACCTCAGAGGACGAATCCGCAAAGTGCCCGGTGTGCCGATCATGTACATCCACGACCACCGCTTCACCATCGAGCGGATGCCGGACGCGTACGGAGCGCCACGACTGGGATGAGAAGGACGTCGCTGTTGTTGCCATCGTTGTTACTTCGTTATTGCGAATTTGCCTTTGTTACCTTCGAACTAATAAAGAAAATTACTTACGGCCTCCGAGACGTTTTGCCGTACCGCAAAGGCCATCTGTTTTACGAAGCACTAGCGTGTCCGACTAGAACTCCGCCTAGAGTCCGACTTTCAAAGTTTCTCCTTCCTCAAAGGATGTGCACGTGATAGCGTGCTCGCCATAGCATGAAAGTAGTGGCCTCCCGGAACACATCCAAATCCCCCGTCTGTGCAAAACGCGGACGCTGTTCTCCGACTTTCCACGTATGAAAACGCCAAAGGCTTAATCTGAGGAATTTGATCCTTCTTACCCGCTATAGGGTCTGTGCACAAGCGGGATTGCTATCGCATGTTAACAGAGCCTCCCCTTAATGATGCCAAACGATGCTACTTTCGGATTCTTCGTCAAAAACTCCCGGGACAGCCTTGTCAATGATGGTCCATGCGCTGAAGCTTTCTCAGCAGGACGCTTGCATAGCAATCGGTACCGGTATTCAACGTGTTCATTTAAGTATGTTTAATGTGTATGGGTAAAATCTGGCTTCACCATACTTTATCCAAGAACAAATTAAATCATACGAAGATTCACGCGCTAATACCACCTACCATTGACTATGATCATTAGTAAGCAAAATAAATAGGAACGGTCGGCGAGGCTCAGTTCATCATCGGTGCTGGACCCACTTTTGTGATCGTCTTCACGCGGTATCGAGGCTAAAACCAAGTAACTATGCCGCAGTTGGGGTAACTAAAGCCTACCGTGATGTTCATCTCGGTGAAGAATCCCCTCTGTGTGATGCACTCGTCGTGAAGCTCGCTCACGCTGCATTCGTCGTACTTGATACCCTTGTCCATCAGTGAGCAGCGGTATGTCTTGCCGCCCTCCTTGACCTCTTCGCCCACGTGCATCGGTCGGTTGTCGTCGATCTGGCATCCTAAATAGCGTTGCAGTCATGTACGGATCCAAGCGACGGTATCAGTCACGTCCTGCTTCGATCATTTCGAGTATGCCTTGAATGCATGTCCGATGGACATGCATTGTCCATTGGACACGGAGATCGCTCGAACCATGGACATTGTCCATGGCTCGAGCGATGCACTTAGCTCAGGCAAAAAAGGCTACGATCCGAGGCCTTCCTGTAAAGTAGGGATGGTATCCCCCTGTTCTATAAAGCCGCAATTTCCCTAAATAAGGGACGCATACATACGTAAACCACGTGTGTATCCGCTTTAGCAAAACAAGCGTTCCGGAGGGATGCACGGCTGTTCTGCTCGCCTATCTACCGCTTCTGACACTCTCCCTGACTCACCAGTGGTGCACTGAACTAGGGCTCTTTCAGGCATTAAACTAGGCCTGTACTGAATTAAACTGCGTCTGGATGAGCTTTTTGCTAAATCAGTTGAGCTCAGTGAACTTGCAGGTTCGGTCAAAATGTTGTCCCTCTCCCTTGGGCAGCTCTGCCCTGGGCAACGGGGCCTTCCTGTCCCAGAATGACCTCACTAAGTTCCGGACACTCATTAAGTTCTGGATGCTGCTCACTAGATAGTTTCCCCGGCGGGTAATGCACTTTCCCGTGATATGAAGCTACGAACGTACCCGACACATTTGAAAATCCGTTGACGCATGCGTAGCGCATGTGGCTCACGCCAAAGATCGTGCCATGCTTGCCGGTGTAGCCGCCAAAGTGGCAGTCCTTCTGGCAAAAGACAAGACTCAGCGGGACGAAGAGAGACAAACAAGACAGAAACCGACGCATCCTTCCGAGTACTGACGCCTTTCACTGCGTAACCGACGCCTTTCTGGGACAGTTTCGGGTAAGTGTCTCGGAGCGCACGTTTCTCGGTTGGGACGGAATTCCAGGCCGCATTCCAACCGGTTATTTTCGGTGCGTTTTTGGTCACTCGGGCACGCCTGTTGACGCCACAGGCAAGTTAAAGTAGACGCTTTGAGTAGCGAAAATGTTATCACTTGTCAGCGTTGAAAACGACGAGTTGAACGCATTCTCTGACGCCTTCTGCATGCTATGAACATCGTGGGCTGGACAACGTGTTCTAGGCCACGTTTGATGACGTTTACGGACCGCCAAGGTCTACGGACCGCCAAGGAGACTGTTCGACGTTGCCAGAACATTGAACGCGCAGGCAAAACAGGCACGAATGTTAGCAGTGCTAGAAAGATTCCACTTGCGACGAAGCACCTCCTCCATGTTCATAAAGGCCATAAATGGCGTAAATACGGCCCATTATAGGGGTTTTTAAATAGAATAATTATTTATAAGTCATCACAAGTCATAAAGTCCCCAATGACAATGCGAAAACATTCGAAGAATTGGACCGTAGGCTTTTAAGGCATAAATCAAGTACTCGAGCTGCTTATAAATTGTCAGCGCCACTAGATCTTTGCCAACACGCATAACTTACATTACTAGAGTGTCGCAACTTGGCTGTGTTTTTAACAATGATCCAGTCTTATGGGCTCCTTAATAGTGCTTGACTCCATTTAAAGGTGCGTTAACTGACTTGACTCTGCATAACGTGGTTCCCAGTCGCACGCACGCGTCGTTTGCTAAGCGGCGGACGAGGTCACTTTGTGTAGGTGGCAGGCGTCGGGCGGCGTCCCGAAGCAGTTTAAAGCAGTTGTGAACATGTGCTCTCTCCGTGGCGAAAAGTCGTTCCCGACGACTTCAAGTTGTTTGTCCGCATCATTCTTTGCTCTCTCCCGTTTTAATCCCACACTGTTTGGCACTTTGGTTTTGAATAGCGCTCTAAAGTGGATTAAAATAAAGACCGCCCGGTCTTTGAAATCCCTCATTGATCTAGGAGAATAACCAGGGGCCACTTTGCCAAAAACAAATAAAAATAGCGATTTTACATGAAGCCAGGGCGCAGAAACTTGTCCGAATGCCCGCGCAAGCCTGGACCATACAGATTTAATTTAAGTGTCCGATTAGGGCCGTCCTCCCCCTTTGGGAACCACATCCATGCGATGGATTCCACCCGACAGAAGCCGTCCGAGGTCGGTGCTCGGATGTGGAAATCGGTCCCTTATATCACCCAGTCGGTTAACCGTTGCCTTTTTTAACTGTTACCAAGACATTGTAAAATTATTCTGCATTGTTTCAACCGAGGAAATTTAGCGATGTTCGCGGACAATCAGCAGCGAAGCGGAGAGAAGTGCGCCCTGTGCCGGAAGGAATGCTCCACCGCTGACCGCACGGTCGTCGAGAAGAAAACCGGTATGCCACCCTTAGCTCTACTCTAGAACTTAGCGCTAGCACCCCCGTGCCGTTACTTTACCCCCCCCCCCCCGCCCCCTTACCGTTCAGACCCTCCCTGCACCGTTTTAACGACCTACGGAACACGTACAGACAGCGGTTTTCCTTGCAGGTCTTCAAGCTTCCTTGTAATTTCGTAGAAATAGAGAGGGCAATATGATCTTTTGAGCACTTTTGCAGCACTTTATGGACTGTTTTTCAGTGTTTCACACAGAAGTTTGGGAAAAGTTTGCTAATATCGTACGAAATCTGCGAAAAATCCACTCCGTACCGGTCAACCGTACCGTTTTAACGGCATAACGTATTAGTCATCTCTAGTTAAAACATACGCTTTTGTCTTTGCCCTCAATCTCAGCGTGGCCATAATTACTTAGCGGAAACCATTTTAGTCCACAAGGACTGCTTCAAGTGTGGCTACTGCGGCGCAGCTCTTCAGCTGGGCTCCAGCGCTCAAGACCACTCGCTGGTGCGGTTCGGCATTCCGTGGTACTACTGTCCCGACCACATGCACCTGCCGCCGGACGAGAAGAAGAAGAAGCTGCCGAAAAAGTAAGGATGCTGAGAACTGCAGTACGTCGACAGCTAATTCTGATTTCCTGTCGACCTTCAGCAAAATAAACTTTCTGTCAGAGGCTTGTACACAATATGAATGTTAAAATACTCCAAAGGGAACGTCTAGAAATTCCGTGACGGTCATCTTGCCATTTTTGACCCACCCCCTCCCTCTTGGGACGCTGCCGTGACTCCCACCTGACGCCCTCCCCCCTCCTCTCCGTACCAGTCACGCTTAAAATTCGGTAACAACGTCCGTACATTTTTTTTTTCTATGAAGTATATTGTTGAGTTCGGCGCCCGTACCAAAGGTACGGCCCGAACCCGTACCCGTACCCGTATAATACGGCACGGCAACATGGCACGGCCTCGAAAAAAGGCGTATTGCACGGGCCAAGCCGTACAACGGGCCGTGTTTTATGCCGTGTTAGTGTACACGGCTTGTCAATTTCTTACCCACCACGGGTACGGGGTACGGCACGCGTGGAGTCACCACGGGTACGGGTTTGGCACGGGGTCCCAGCGCCGATCTCTAGTATATTGTGATATTATGCTTTGAAGTAACTAGCTTTGGGCGCCCATTACGAGGCTCCTCAGGAACGGCACGGGCCCGTCTGTTTGGACGCCAATAAACTTTTAAATACTTCTATGTTTGCCGTTAAAACTCGTAGTAAGCACTAGATCAAATTATCATCAAAGTGACCTCGTAGAAAAAGCGTACAAAATATGGTCCACCGCAGGTGATACCAACGAAAATTTAGTCGAAAATTTGACAAATAATAGGGCAAAATTCGTTGGTCGTCGCCTAGCGGCGAGCCATTTGATCTAGTGCCTTAGCGTCGCGTGACGCCCTCCCTGACCCCACCCTCCCCCTGGTGACGCCCATGTGACGTTGGTCCGAGACCCACTCCCTCCCCTTGTGACCGTCACTGAATTTCTGGACGCTCCCAAAAGGCACAGGAAATACACTGAAGCAAAAAAGCAAGACGTATCTGCTAGCGTTAAGCTACGGTGTATACGAGGACCAAAATTGGAAAATAATAACCGACAATCTCGGTTGTCAGTAATCGTGCGTGAGCACAGGCGTTCATCATAGGGAAAGCTTGTTATTGGAGATCCCATACATCGAAGTAGCGACGGCGCATCGCCAGTATTGCAAAAAACCAATGGAATAAGGCATATATAAATGTATGACTGTGTCAAACTGAATTGTTGTGACGTCAAACGATCGCCGAGACGTAGCACCAGGTACCTCGCTTCGATGCCGTACAGTACCGGCGGTTGGACAATGAGAACTCGGGTTTCTCCTCTGCAGCGCTGCAGATGACCCGGAACGCTTGCCCATCATTGTTCGCAGAGAGAGCGTGCTGAATGGAGGCGGTCGAAGCAGACGCATCCTCGGAGATGCTCTAAAATTGCTTGGGAATTATGCGTGTTTTCTGAGCTACGTTGCGTCAAAGTCAAAATTCCGCCGATCGCCTGCCGTCGGGCCATTTCGTCTAGCGCCATATTCGAAAAAAACGGGTTCGAACTAATCAGAATACCGGTAGTCGAAGCCATAAATGCACCGAAGCTCCGGAGTTACCGACTCCAACGTTCGCTTCTGCTCCCGTCTTCCCCCGCGGTCGTCTGTACATCCATCTAACGCTTACTTCGTTAATTACGTCCAACCACTCCGTCATCGGACATTCGTCAGCCGACATGTCACTGAGGTTCAGAATCGGAAGCTTTGCGTTCACTGGCGCCGCAGTCGTTGCATTGGTCGCGTTCGCAGTTTGCAACGCGAATGTTGCGTCAGTCGCGTTTACAGGCGGCACCAAAGTCGCATTCTCCTTTGCGAGTAGCGCTTCCGCAATCTGAACAGAAGTCTATACTTCAGGCAAGTCCAGCTTGACCTCCTAGTTTTAGTTGGATTTTACTTTGGAGGGGCTCCTGATTTTTATTAATTAAAATTAATTTTTATTTATTTATTCGTTTTTAAAACAATTTATCTTACTTATTTTAATTTGTTTTCCTTAATGACTGAATTTTTTTTTATATTTTTTAGTTTATTGCCTCCTGGTAGCGCAAGGAAAACGTAAAATTTTTGTTAAAGTCTTTCAAAAATTTTGCGACATTTTATTGGTACTCACCTCACGCTTCCGTCGTCCGCATCCGCATGGAGGCGCCGGTGGTGGTGCACAGCCACAGCCTTGTCCTTGAGCGCCGGGTTGTTGAGAGTCGGGAGGAGCGAGGCCCAGTGCCTGGAACGCCTTCAGGAGGAGCGCGAACGGGCTCAAGTTTGGCACGCCGATGGAGTACGCACCGACGAACGCTTGCAAGCCTCTTCCCACTAAATATTTCAGGGTAGAGCTGGGCGAGATGGGCATCGGAAGGCACATCCCATACGCCCATTTTTGAGTCAGAATTTAAGGCTAATATGGTCGGTTCTCGGATTTATATCCACCATTTTATTATATTATATTTATTTATTTTATCATATTTATTATACTATTTATTCATATTTATTTTTTCTCTGAATTTTTATCCGAAGCGGACACAATTTTATGCAGTTAATTCGGCAAAATAACAGCGACAGTACTCACCTCCTCCCAGCAGAGGATCGAGAAGGTTGAAACACGCATCAGCGCTTTGGGCACTGAGCAAAATCACAACGAAGGTAAGGGCCAAGGCCTTCCGGGACTGCATAGCGGCGATGAAAGATTTACAAATGCGCATTAGTCGCGATTGCGCAACCGCTTTTATAGTGCCGGTGCGCAGAGGAGCGCGCAAAAACAATGCGGGATTAGGCCGCGAACGTTTGTCCAGAACGGAAGAAGCTGGTCAGTGTCCACTATTTAACGCGATTATCGCCGGATGGACAATGTCCACGGATGGAATCAGGAAGGGAGGAAGGAGGTGAAAAACAATGTCGGCGTCCTGGCGCGCGATGGACGCATTCGACCTTGCAATAATATCACTAAACTTGCAAATTCGCAGAAGCAATACGCATTTGCCGACGGGTCCTGTCTTCACTGTTTCGGTGAAGTGCTAAGTTCAGTGAAGAAAAAAGGAGTGAAGTGAACTGAAGTGAGGTGAACTGACCTGAAGTTGGCCATACTCACTTTTCACTTCACTTCGCTACCACAAAAAATCCACCTCAACAGTGTTAATTTTCCGGTGAAGTTGAAAGTGAATTGAAGAAAGTGATTGAACTGAATTGAAGCGAAGTTAACTGAACTGAAGCGAAGTGTAGTCGACCTTACTTCATTTTCACTTCATTTCACCTACGCAAAAAAAGCCACTCCATCGTAAACAGCGTTCGTCTTTGAAAACATTTATTTTCTTAACCATCGAAGTGTGCAGGAATAGGGGAATGGTCTGATCTTAAAGGATCTAAACATGGACACATTACTCCTTCCACAATGTCACCATTAGACAACCTCGAGGCATTACCATCCTGAACCGTTCTGTGCCGTTAACATCGGTCTCCTGGACCAGACTGTACTTCCGAAATATAGCCGAATGGACTACCGATCCGATCCGGACTAGTGGGTATAATAATTTTAAATGAAGATCCATTTTCCATCTGTCCAGTGACACCTGTTCGCACGCCAACAAACCAAAAACGGCACAGAAAGATCACCTGCTTCATCCAGTTGAATTCCCTTTGTTTTGGGGCAAAGGATGAGTTTCTGACCAAGGGTTGACCAAAATGCCATTTCCATTTCCTTTCAATTTTCCAGATCAGCTTTACACTGCAGACATTGTTTTGTTTGTTTTGCATCATTCCATGTGCGAATCGCAATGTTGCAAATGCGACCTAAAAGTGTTCAGCGAACTCGCTGCCTCGCCACGTTAATCCGGCTGCGAATGCCTTCCCGAACTTCCTCCTATTTCCCGAACAGGTTTGCGCAGCCGCTGAGCTTGCGGGATCTCTGTCTGAGCTAATTTCTCTCGCCTGACATGTGTCTTTGTGGATGTGTTTTGCATTTGCGCGCCGCTAATTAGCGCAAGAATAACGTGGTAAAAGTACATTCGCTTCCGACGCGCAAAAAGCACGCTTATGTGAGGATTCCCTAACTGTCTTTTTGTGTTTCTAGAGAAATACATCCTGCGGTGTTTTCCTAATAGTGTTCTTTGTGTTTTTAGAGAAATACAGTCTGCGGTGTTTCCCTAATAGCCTTCTTTGTGTTTTCAGAGAAATACATTCCGCGGTGTTTCCCTAATAGTCTTCCTTTGTGTTTTTAGAGAAATACACTCTGCGGTGTTTCCCTAATAGTCTTCTTTGTGTTTTTAGAGAAATACACTTTTATTATCGCACGATTAACAATTAAGAAAAACGTGAGCGGTCCAATGTCAAATTTTCTAGAAAGACAGAAAGTCTGCTGATTGTATTTTATCGGGCACAACTCGATCCACTACCCCATTAAAGCGACGACGGTGCATCGAAACTGGTCATTCGCGTAGTTGCAGTAGCCCTCGCCGTTGGTGACGAACTGCATCGAGTGGGCCGCGGTGGCGTCCTCACAGGAGACGAAGAACTTCGTCTCGAAGGTCCGCACGAAGGCTCCTTGAACCGCGAACTTAGTCGACTCGACGTCGCTGGAGAGGTTCTAAACTGCGAATATCAATGCCTGACAAGGACGTGTTCAACGGGGGGAGGGGTAGGTTTAAGGGGGACCCTTTGTTGAAGAAAATTTTTAGAAAGTTGGTCATTTTTTGGCGAAAAGGGCTCTAAATTGGCTAATGTAGCCCAAAAACGCTATTCGTTTAACGTTGTTTTTAGCCAGTTAGACCCGATTTAGACCCATTTTAAACCCCTACCCTTGGCCCTGCCCCACTTCCCCCCCGCCTCTATCATGGAATTCTGCATACGACCCTGCTGACTGACGTTGCAAGACCTGTGCAAGTGCTCTATGCAAGCGTTGCGCTACAGGTCATTTGCATACCTGCTCAATCAGCGTTGACCATTCCTTCTGTGGACACAGGTCGCTTGCTTCCGTCTTCAGCTGCTGTTCGAGGATCTAAAGGAATAAGGTTGAAAAGCAATAAGAAGGAGTAATATATCTGCGGTTGGGTATTTTAAAATAGTGTAGCTTACCGCTCTCTTCTTGCGACCGCAGCTAGACGTGCAAACCGGGATGCAAGCGGTGCCACCTCCGCAACCGCCACCACCGTAGCCACCTCCACAGCCACCACCGCCGCCGCCACCTGAATGCAAGATGGTCACTTTCCAGGCTTATACTACGGTCTCTTGTACTGCAGATCCGCACCGTATTCTACGGCACGAGTACGGTACGGCACATATTAAAGTCGTACTGCGGCCCGCACATTTTTAGCCTGCGAATGATGCCGTACCGTACTCCGTGCTACGCTAGTACGGTTCGGTACGGAAACCCGTGCCGGACCTGCGCCGTACCGTACCCCGTGCCGTAGACTACTGTACGCAGTACGGCACGGTACGGACGTCTAAGTACAACTAGGTTGGTATGTGCTTACCGCAACAACAGCCGCAGCCGCCACCACCGCCGCCACCGCCGAAGCCGAATCCGACGATCTCCTCCACCGCCAAGGTTAAGGCGAACGCGACGAGGAACACTTGCGAGGCGCTTAGTCGTGTCATAGCGAGGAAAGGGATGTCCAACTGATGGTCACTTTCTCGCGGCTTTCCCTTTTATAGCGCGGCGTCGACGGCGATGGAGTGCCCTGTCGCCGCTGAATGGCGCGCCTCTCCGCGCCATTCAGTGCCGGTTTTTCCGAGGGTTCATATCCGCGTCGGGATGACTTCCCGCGACACGCGATATGACAGCTCTTTCTTCCGCCTTCCCGTTTCCCTCATGCCTTCCCGGATCGCGGCTAAATGGCGCGGTTTTGGCGCACAATAATTGCGGCGGCGCATGCGCGCAAATGGCGAACAAAACGCGTTCACTCCGCTTCGGCGCCGAGCAAATCGGTTTCGCACTCGTCGCGAAATCGGAACTCCTTGAGATTGTTGTTTTTTAAGGAGTGGAACGAACGCCGGGAAGAGGAAATGACCCTCTTAATGAGGGCGCCACTTTTGACGTAATTTCATCCCGCGACGCTGGCGATTGAAATGGAAAGCGAGATCCATCGGAAGTGAGCAGGTGCTTTTGCTCAGGACGGAAAGTGGATCAAAATCCATCCTTTCGCATTCGAAAGACCCGGATGGCATCGGATCTCAAGTATGCCTTGACATTGACGGAATCGAACTCCAGCTGTGAAGCAGCTATTTGGCTAATCCATTCGCCCGCCCATAACCCGCTTAACCGGACTTTTAGGACGGAGTGTGCGTCTGCAAAAGTCAGTGCACAACGGAATGCGTCTAAAATTCTGGGGAGAAGATGCGCCAGAATGTAGTTCGTGCGCCTGCAAATCTCAACCTAGTGTCCGTTATCACCTGGAATGTATTTGCAAAAGTGCGTCAAATTGCGAATGCGGAAGAAATCTGCAAATGACGTACGAAACCCACTTGCCACTTAGGTACGAACTTTTTTTGAAATCGGTTTTGCATGAGAGCATTTGCAAGTTCAAGTGCCACCCGATTATGCTTGTATTAACTCGAATATGCGCCTACTGCTTAAAGTCTGACTCAACTAAAGAACCACGCCAGAAATCTGGACTGCATCTTCGAAATTTTAGGTCTTTTTCAGCGTTTACTTGGTCAACACTGGACGCACTAGGCGTCCCTTCTCTTTGACAACTTGAAACAACGCATGTTTATTCAACTAAAACAAAACAAGCATAGCAGCTAGCTACTTGCACAGTCCGCAGGTCTTTGCGCAGAGCTTCTCTCGGACCTTCTCGTAGAACAGGAGCGTACAAACGCCCTTCCACACTTTGCATCTAAACGTCGTCATTTTCGTCATTAATATAAAGGAGACTCCTTGTATGAAACTCACTTTGGCGAGCTGTCTTTGCATTCCTTCTTCTTTTTGCACTTCTTCTTCTTCTCGCTGTCCTCCTCACTGCTGCTGCTCGAGGAATCCTTGCTGCCGCAAAGGCCGCAAGACTTTGCGCAGTGCTCTTTGCGCACTTCCGTCTTGTAGAATGGGTTCGTGCAAAATTTGGCTTTCACCCAGACGAAGCAGCTGAAACACGGAGTGTTTTGTGATATACAGCAACGATCGCTTAAAGGAGAGCTTGTACCGACTAAGTTGCTCAAACTTAGTTGCTCATGGACGGTATAGCGGGCAACCCCTTGAGCTCCGTTGTTGAACTTAGTCATAGTGACCCCCCCCCCTACCCACAACTGAATGACCCCCGCTCACAATCAAAACTAGTGCCAACGTATGGAACGGCTTCTGTATGGATTTGAACTGGTAAGAAGTAGGGTAGTTCGCTTCAGGTGGCCTTAACTTCATACATTTAAGCCGATGAAGCGCTGGTAATGTCTTACTTACAGCGGATTTTTGTCCTTGCACTCCTCTTTTTTCTCTTCGCACTCATCGTCCTCCTTCTTCGGCGTTGTGGGAGTCGTAGGCGTAGTGGGCGTAGTCGGAGTGGTAGGAGTAGTCGGTGTCGTAGGCGTAGTGGGTGTAGTTGGCGTTGTGGGCGTCGATGGAGTGCTGGGAGTGGACGGAGTGGGCTTCTTCCCATCCTTGCCACCTCCTCCGGAACCACTGCCACCTCCGCCAGAGCTGCTGTCACCTTTGCCTCCTCCAGAACCACCGCCACCGCTTCCACTCGAACCGGGACTACCGCCACCTCCACCACCGCCACCGCCGGAACTGCTGCCACCACCGCTTCCCGAGCCACCGCCTCCGCCACCTGCTGCTCCGCTACCGCTACCGCCACCTCCGCCGCCACCAGCAGCCGATCCTCCGCTGCTTGGGCCTCCGGGTACAGTGCCACCACCGGTTGCCTCGCCACAAAATCCACACGTGACCGGGCAGTATCCGACCATCAGTTTATGGTAGGCCTAAAGAATACTCTGTTATAGGGAGACTAAATAAAGCGTAAGCGGCTAGAAGAGGCAGTAATAAGCTGAAAACGCTTCTGCGGAAAATTCGATGACCCAGTGGGTGGGACCACCTGTGACTAGTTAACCTACCGGCACGGTGCAGAGCTTGGTGTACTTTGAGCAATCGCCTTGGTCCTTGCATTCTAAAACGGCATGGATTTGTGTCCCTTAGGAATCTCATGTCATGTCGTACTCGGCTTCTTAGGCTTGTCATCCGACTCCTCTGAGGACGAAGAGGAGAAGTCCTTCTTTTTCGTTGAGGACTTCGGAGTGGTCGGAGTAGTCGGAGTGGTAGGCGTAGTCGGAGTAGTAGGCGTAGTGGGTGTTGTTGGAGTGGTCGGAGTAGTAGACGTCGTTGGAGTAGTCGGAGTAGTCGGAGTGGTAGGCGTTGTTGGAGTTGTTGGAGTAGTGGGTGTGGTCGAGGTAGTAGGAGTAGTCGGTGTAGTAGGGGTGGTCGGAGTAGTCGGTGTCGTAGGAGTAGTGGGCGTCGTCTCCTCCTTGGACTCCTTCGATTCGGAAGAGGAAGACTCGGAGGATTTCGACTTAAACAAAAAGGCATCTAAAATGACGTCGTCTGGTCGCATCCAAATTATTCGCCCAGAAGCTCTAGGAAAATTAGCTCACCCGCCGAACTATGAGGTCCCAATATGCTTGGCAGGAGCAACATGAGGAGCAGACATAGTGTGGAGGTAGTTGTCGACCGACTCATGATCGAGGCGGGACGAGGTACTCGAATGAATCCTCTCCGTAAAGCTCCACATATTTTATGCGCATTTCAGCCGGTATTCCTGGAATTATCCAGGATGACAATTCGAAGGAATGTTCGACAAGGGTGAACACGCAGCTGCGCAAACGTCATGAAACGGACCTTTGCTCAGAGATAGTCCCGGACACGTCGGAGGGAGCTACGAAACTCGAACCACGTACGACCGGGACCACTTTTCCGGGTCACCTACGCGCATAGGACGCGATCGTTGTTTTGTCCTCGCTGTTCAAATGGTCTCCGAGGACTGCAACAGCAAACAGCGTGTAGCGCTTCCATGTTGGTTATGGCGGCGGATGCGGTGGTGGCGATGTTGCAGCAGACACAATGCCGACCTCTTTGAGGATGCGTTTCCGGTAGCCGAGCTATGTGAGAGCTGGTTACTGAATGAGCATCGCCCATTCAAGCAGTCAGTTAAGCTCAGTACAGTTGCGTTGAGTACAGTTCAAATGACGTTTTCATTCCACCCAACTACGATACTGTCCTGAACCACTCTGTTTGTCAACTACCAACTAGATTTCCGGGCCGAGCCACGGACCGAGCTGCGTTGCAAATTCGCTGTATTTGACGCCCGAGCCGAGCTCCGATGTGGGGCAGTCACCACGAGCCGAGCAGCTCGGCTCGGGGCTCGGCTCGGGCCTAAAAGCTACTGGCAACAACCATTGCTGAATTATATTGCCGACTCAAAGCGCAACAGAACTGATGCGAACGAAGCTGAATGACTTGGGATTCAATAAAACCGAAGTTCGTCGAGGAAATGGCTCATGCATGAGGGAAAAAGTGAATGTACCCGCTATTATATGAGCTCGTCTGAACTGAATCAAAATGACGCTCCGATATGCAGCTTGGTGCACTTTCGTCGAGTACTCCATAGCGCATCGACACGACAATCAGCGGACGCGAGTTTCGACGATTGCGTCACCAGATGGTCAGCGTATCCTACGACAAGATTCTAGGCGAAACGCGCTCAAGCCGCTATTTTCATGCTTAAGCGTCAGATTTCACCGTCATTGATGCTGCCTGTTGTTTCACGAAACAATTCTGTTCTTATCAACGTTCCGGACGGGGCTCTATTCAAGGAGGGTGGTACTGTCCCACAAATACAATATTCCGCCAAGCTTACCCAGTCGCGAGAATCCCGTCAAAACTGTAATGCAAAGCACCATTTAATTTGCTTGCACGTATACGCATCGACGCAAAGCTAATTTTAGAAATGAGCGAGTGACTTCGCTCATTTGCCAAGCAATTCAGCTAATAACAACGGAAATTTCGTCTGAATCACTCGTCTTCCTTGGAAGCCGTACACGACGATTTTCAAACGAACGGCGGTGACACAGTTATTGCATTAGCGTCTTTGACGGGGAGCATGCGACGCATAAAAGCGTCTGCGCCAGCTTTGAATAGAGCAGTCTTTTACAATGTGGAAGGCCCTGCAGCTGCTCCTCGCCCTCGCAGGACCGCTGCTGGTCGCAGCATGCGATACCGTCGTCCGCATCCCACTGAAGAAGGCTCCGTCCACTGTTCGCCAGACCCTGACTGAATTCGACTCATTGGATCAAGAGAACGCGCAAGAAGTGGACGCGGCCTTTCACGAGAGCCTTTTTGGGACGCGCCGTCTCAGCGATGCGTCTAAACCCATCGAATACCTGAAGAATTATATGGTAAGGGTTTGGGTTTTTCTTGTTAGACCAAAGCCGTACCGTACTGCCGTACGGTACGAATGGTACGGACCACCCCAGGCCGTACCGTAATCGATACGGCTCGTACGGAGAGCCGTACTCGTAACATCAGTTCTCAGAAATACCCGCTTTTGTTTCCAAGGCAGAGAACTTGTTCAACACAATGGGAAACGGCATAACGTCGGTTTGTTAGTCTTAAAGCTACAGGATAATGTTGATGAAACGTCGGGAAAATGTTATACAAGCGTCCCCCTTTGGTGTAGTATGGGCTTGTGTACAGCCCCTTACTGGACTGTACTGTCTGCGCTGTACTGCTGCTATCCGTACTGTGAGCCGTTCCGTACTGACCCATCCGTGTCGATCGATAGTACGGCAGTACGGTACAGTACGGTCCTGCTAAGGAATTCGTTGAAGCGATCAACGAGCCGGGAAAGGCATTCGTATAAAAAAAATACGACGGGATTCTCGGCATGGGATTTCCGGAAATCGCCAAGGCGAACCTCACGCCCGTCTTCAACCAAATGGTGGAACAAAAGAAAGTGTCGAATGCCGTCTTCGCCTTCTGGCTCGACAGGTGCGATTGATTAGTCAAAGACCGAGAAATGCGAAGACATGGGGGTTCAGAACAAGTGTGTCCTTCAACGGTCTCGATTTTTTTCTGAACCCCTAAGCCGCCCTTTAAAAATATTTTACTAACTTAAATAAATAAATTTTGAATTTAAATATTTAAATAAAAATTAAACAAATAAATAAGAGTGCCAAAAGTCTGCGTTGACGTCGCCTGCGGCGGGCTTTTTTTACGTAGTGCTAAATGTAGGAATTTCGGCAATTTTTTCTGTATTCTGATCCATCCGATTTTATTCGAAAGTCCTCAGTGGAAAACC
The DNA here is from genome assembly GCA_020875895.1 of Aphelenchus avenae. Classification (NCBI taxonomy): domain Eukaryota; kingdom Metazoa; phylum Nematoda; class Chromadorea; order Rhabditida; family Aphelenchidae; genus Aphelenchus; species Aphelenchus avenae. The sequence continues at coordinate 413,399 of JNEY01000012.1, forward strand.
CTGTGAAGTCGGAATTGCAAGTGGTTCAGAAATCCGGCACATCAAGTCGGCGGAGAAATCACCTTCGGCGGCACGGACCCTCGCCGCTATGTGAAACCACTGAGCTACGTCCCGTTGACGGAACGCGGTTATTGGCAGTTCAGAATGGACTCCATCGAGGTCAACGATCAGACGGTTGCGTGCAAACATGGATGCCAGGTGCCACAGAGGCAACTCCATCACACTTACTCGTTCTTAGGCCATCGCCGACACCGGTACTTCTCTCATTTCCGGACCGAAGCACCAAGTGGCCGCTATTCAAAAACACATTGGTGCAGTTAAAAGATCGGATGAACTGGTAAGAATTACGGCTCGTAGGGAGTAGATAGAGCCATTATAAATAACAGAAAAGAATACGGAATAAATGTTTAAAACGAATAAAATGAATAGAAGCGACTTCATTAATTCGGAGTTTTTTTTGGATTTGTCACAGTGTTCCATCGCTCCCAGACGTCACGCTGAACATCGGCGGCAAGTCCTACACTCTTCGCCCGAAAGACTACATTCTTAAATCCTCGGCAAAGGGCCAGACCATATGCATCTCAGGCTTCGATGAACAGCCTCCAAAGTCGAAAGCGCTGTGGGTTCTCGGCGACGTCTTCATCGGGCGCTACTATACGGTCTTCGACTACAAGCGGACTCGCGTGGGATTCGCGCAGGCGAAGGACGGGCGCGGAAAGCCCGTGGAACCGGCGGTAAGAGCCGGAGACGTGCGCTTGACGTGGTTTGTTTTCAGGTGGTGGACAGTCGTCGTTTCCTTGAGTTTATTTCCCCGAACAACGACGCCTCCGGCTTTGAGTTGGACAGCAGTAGTGAAGAGATTGTAGGGTACGGGATATCGCTCGAATGATTGTCGCGTTGTTGTGAGTATCCTAAGTCTTAATAAATACGGTTAAACGCAGTATATAGACATCACGTCGTTTATCCTCTTGGTGGCTTGATAGAAACGAACTGGAGGGAGACTGGCATGCGGTAAGCGTGCACTAAAGCGGTAAGCGTCTACAACGGCTGAAGAGTGAATAAAATTCGCCTCAGGCCGCTATACGCGAGGATGATGTGCAGCGTGGCCTCGGATTCTGTCCGGATTTTTTGCTGATGTCAGCTCAGACGCGAAGTTAAAACCAAATTCAACATTAAGCTACTTCAAAAATCGCATTATGCAAAAATGGCGCTGAAATCGTGGACGATGGCCGGGACCGAGTCCTACTGCCCGGCATTCCGAGAGCTTGCTTGTCTGTGCTATTCTCGATCCAGATGCCGTAACTGTTCGGAAGTCCATTTAAGTTGCCGCATTTACCGCTAAATAAAACAGCAGTGGGATTTGGATGCGCGATCGCGCGACCACGGGTGCTGTTTCAGCACTGTTCTCAGTGAAGGTCGGCAGTCGTACACATAGTACGGACAACCGTATCGTACTCCTTACGTACGGTACGGAGTATGGTACGGGGTGGGTCAGTACGGTACGGAGTACGGTACGGGTGGACGTGAAGTACGGCAGCACGGTACGGCTTCGATGTTCTGGCATTTTGTAACGAGTACGGGCCGTAATACGGGCGTACCGTACCGTATTACGGCCCGTACCGTACTGTACGGTACGGAGGGGGGTCAGTAAGGTACGGAGTACGGTACGGCTGCCGGCTGCGGATCCTTAGTTCTCAGCGTAGCAGCACTGTGTTTCGCTGCAAGAAGTGTGTGTTTTCGTGATTTTCACTGAGAAACCGCAACGTCAAACCGTCGCTTTCGGGAGAGCAAAGAATTTTGTGTGCCTATCGAATTACGCATTCCTCCAGCCGCGTGAACGTACGTCGCAGCCTGATCAATGGGGCTAAGTGCTCCTGGATGACTTTGCGCGAGCGGCGAACCCTATGGTCTTTCCGCACGCTTTTTCGAGAATTCGCTGCAAATGTTTATGCGTCCCGTCCTCGGTGCATTACCCGGCCGTAATCGCATTAATGACGCCTCCCGCTACTTTTTGATGCCTGGTTCTTTAGGAATGGGGCCAACTTCGGACGGAAATTGGGTGCATTCTCACTTGCGCACGAATTCGGTCCCACAATCGAAATGTTCCTAAGCTTACACTCGATTAGATAAATTCACTGAACCGAGGCAAAAATACCAAATATTTCCAAATCCGGTGCATTTTCGGCATTGCCAAATCGGCTTCAGTCCAACAGGTGGATGTTTTCAAGTTCCCACAAGGTAAAATGGCCATCCGCTAGGCGCCCACTGACGGAACTTTGCGGTTTAATGGTAAATGTTCACTGAATTTCGCTCGCTGCCTTTCTGTCTGCCTTTCAACGCTTTCTCAACGAATTTTCCCCTAAAGGAGCTGTTTTGCCTTGTCTATTTGTACTGCTTTGCGGTGCATCCGAAGCAACGCATGACCAACATTGTGCATGCATTGCACTAAAGCATTCCGCTAGTTTTTAATTGCCCCTTTTCGGAGCATGTTCCGCTTGAGATGTATGTATTTCCGTTCCAAAAAAAGCAGCTCAGACCGGAACGTTTAGAATGGTCAGCAGGGTGCTAAAGTTGTTCGTTACCGTCTTCGTGGTAGTCGCTGCTCAGATCCTGAAGCTCTACGAGAAGATCGTGCGGCCGTGGCGACGGCAGAAGGATATCAGCGGGAAAGTAAGTAAAATAAAATAACGCTAGTAGGCTCATATGGCCGCGCTAAATCCCTTTCGTTTCGTGCCGATTAAATTAGAGGAAGCATGAAGTGTGCGGAAAAGCCTTTGCTTGATCGTCCCTGCCGGATGCGACTGTTTAAAACGAATCGTTTTTCGAGACACTGTTTCGCGTAGTTCCAATCGTTCCATAGATCCTACCGTTTCGTGCCAATTTCAGCGGGAATCTGACACTTTTTTTTTGAGAATAAGGACAGAACAGCGACACAGCAGAATAATAACAGCGGAAAACGACACGCGAGGGGTCAGAACGAAGGCGGAAATGTCAGGGTGGAGGGTACAGGAGACCTACATGCCAGGGCTGCGGACTAAAATTCTGGACACCGAGACCGAGACCAGACCGCCCGAGAGTCTCGGTCTCGGTCGAGACCGAGACCGAGACATGGAATATTTTTCTTTCATTCGAAGCTTCGTATATCCTTATACACTAAAGGGCTGGAGCTTGTCGATCGCCAAAAAGTTATCGCTATTGGGTAAAGTTTGGTAGCATCCGATAAGGCTTCTAAAGTTATGTAAAAGTGGTAAGTTTCAGCCAAATCGGTCGTCTAGAAAAAAGTTATGACCGATCAAATTCTTTTGATCAGATTCTGAAAATATCGTTCATTTCTGAAGTCGGTGTCCCACGGGGTCTGGCAGGGTTTGGGACACGGCTTCAGACAGAAGCAGACATACTGACAGTTCGGTCCCATCAGGGGGTTTTTTAAGCATGGTTATTATGAATATGACATTCGTTGTTTAAGGTGGCGTATCCGGGGGTCAGGGCAAATGAGGAGGGAGGGGTAGCGGGTGGGGGGGGGGGGTCACTAAGCGGATGGACGTCGGCCCAAATTCAAAACCTGGCTACCACTTTGAGTTAGGTATCATTCGATTGCCCGAAAAAGGGTTCGTCTAGCCTGGCCAAAGTTGTATAAAACAGAAAATTTTGTATTTTGCGGTATACTTTAAACAGTGTTTCTACGCATGCTGTTTGAAACACCGGATGCCATAGCGCCATTACACATAAGTTGTCTGCTTAGTACAAGTAACCTCGGTAGCGGCGCCGGCTGCTAGTTTTGAGTATAATATTCGTTTTTCAAGGTCGCGTACCCAGCCGCTAGTCCTTTATTAAACACGAAAAGTTCCAAGATATCGAGATCAAGTTGGGTTGAAGCTACTTGAGCAGCTAAACTGAGCAAGTTTTAGTTGGTTCGTGTTGGATTTGTTAGAGTTTGTATCGATATTCGAGAATTTTTGAAAAAAGATAATGGAATACTATAGCCCGCAAAATCATCACGCGGGACGATTTTCTCTTGACCGAGACCGAGACCAAACCCCCCGAGAGTCTCGGTTTTCGAGACCGAGACCGAGACCCGCAGCCCTGCTACATGCGCCGACTCATGCTCAGAACGCAGGACGAACACCCGTTAAGGAAAACTTATCCTAGAGAGCCCAGTTGATCCCACTGGCCTACGGCGCTCCTTGCAGGTTGTGGTGCTTACCGGTGCCGGAGGCGGCATTGGTCGAGAGCTAGCGAAGCGACTCGCTCACAACGGATGCGTTCTCGCCCTCTGGGACATTGCGACGACGAACAACGAAGCTACCGCAAGAATGTGTCACGAAATGGGCGTAAAGGTAAGGTGCTCGAAGCTGGCCGACGTTAGCGCAAGTCTTCTATGCATTTGGCATTTAAATTTCGTCTTGGATCCTTCTCTTGACGCTTTAACGTTGCTAAGAGCTCTTAGACGCGTACCGCTTTGCATGTTCCCCTTTCCCAGCCATTTTCCAGCAAATGAAGTTCTAGGACGTCGATCGGTCGAGATCGGTTTAAGCATAATTATTTATACCGGTACTGCGTGGTAGGAAAAAGTCGCAAAATCGGTCTAAATGCCACAACATGGCTACAATAACGTTAAAGACGACATGTTTATCTTTTATTTACTTTTTTGAACCGTTACGAGTCAAATCAATATGCGCACAGTCGCTTAAAAATTTTGTAAAGCTCAAATGCGCGCTACTAGAGGTAGAATCTTGTTGACTGATTGCACACTTCAGGCGCACGCCTACACCGTTGACATATCCGACCGCCAGCAGGTCTACGCCACCGCGAAACGCGTCCGAGAGGACCTCGGACCGGTGGACATTCTTGTAAGAGACGCGAATATTTTTTCGTTAATGCCCTGTCTTCATTAGGTGAGCAACGCCGGAGTGATCAACTTCACGCCGTTCCTGCAGTCAGACGACGAGAAAATGAGCCGCCTCATCGATGTCAATGCGAAGTCCCTCATGTGGGTAAGCGTCACAGCCTATAATATCGCAAAGGCAGCCTAGCAGTTTTAGGCAGCCAAGGCTTTCGTGCCGGACATGCTGGAGCGAGGCTCAGGACACTTAGTCTGCGTGTCCTCAGTGGCCGGAGTCATCGGCTCACCGCGTAAGTCGTGTAGTGAATAGTAGCGTAGAGGAAACTAGGCTTTTATCCAGGTAGGCACTCTCCATGCGAAGTCACTCGGTGATTTAGTCTCTCCCGTCTAAATTCCGGCACATCTTATGCCAGCGTTTATGCCAAATCCTCTTGCTTCATGGTAACGATTTGCTTTCCTTCGTGGAGTCAACCCTGGGCATACCGATTCCTGCCGGGAAGAGCGAGTAGCTGTGGACAGTGCCGAACCTGAAAGCTGAAGGCTTTTTCAAGAAAACAACAATGGTTGCGGAAATCTTAAGCTGAAAACGAGCTAAGCTCCTGGGTAATAACCTCATAGGCACCCGGCGCATACAGAAAAGTGGTCGGGATCTTTTTGCTCAAGGCCCATAGGCCCTTTATGAGAGGATCCTTCAGTGCTTGTCGACTACTCGATGTCGAAGTTCGCTGCGTCCGGCTTCATGGAGGCGCTGCAGCATCAGCTCGGCGACCAAGGCTACAACTGCATCAACTTCACGACGTTCTGTCCCATTTACATTCGGACGCCTCTGCTCGACACATGCGAGTAAGTTCAAGTCAAAAGGCTGAGCGCCCTCAGGTCCGTCCGATCCGATTCCAGACGGTAGAACCGATTCCGGCTGTCGGTTCCGATTTCAAAACAAAGCCCACTGCTATTCGATGCCGGTTCCGCTTCGAGTATCAGCAATTTTCATCGTGCAAAGCGTTCAATATACACTAAAATAAACATCGGCATCATACGCCCGTACCTCACTCCAGGGCTGGGCGGTCTCGGGTCTCGGGTCTCGTTTTAGTCTCGGGTCAGGGGGGTAAGTCTCGGGTCTCGGGTCTCGGTCTCGGTCCCTGGCCAAGTCTCGGCCCACTTGAGTTTTTTTTTATTTTCTGGGCTCATCAAAGGCCCGCCCAGAGCGAATTTTGACTATATTCTGCAAATTTTGACCTAAAATTTCGTTGCTATCGCCTGCGGCGGACCTATTTTCAACTCAGTCTTCAACATATTTAGACCATTTTTGCCCAATTTTCGTCTAAAATGTTGTTCATGTGGCCTGCGGCGGGCAGTCTCGGGTGTCTCAGAACTGAATTTTTGTTCAGATACGAGACTGAGCCAGGTCGAATTTTAAGCGAAAATTTGGCAGTCGTAGTGGGAATTTGCTTTGGCGGCGCCTAGCGGCGAGCCATTTTACCTACTGCTAAGTGGCGTAATTTTGACCAATTCTTTTGTCACTTTTCAGGCAAACTTTTCGTCTTTCTAACATAATTTTCATGTTTTTTGCCACAGATTTTCTCCATAACTTCATAAAGTTAAATTAATAATTAAAGAAGGTAAATAACGCACCTCCTAAGCCAACTAAAACGTCCCACATGTCATACGTTTGAGATTCCCAGCTGTGGACAGCTTAAAACCTGATTTTACAGGAGCGGGTCTCGGGTCTCGTTTTAGTCTCGGGTCAGGGGGGTTAGTCTCGGGTCTCGGGTCTCGGTCTCGGCAACAAAGAACACTCTCGGGTCTCGTTCTCGGGTCTCGGAATTTCTAAGTCTTGGGTCTCGGGTCTCGGTCTCGGTCTGCGAAAAAAAAAGTGCCCAGCCCTGCCTCACTCCGTACGGTACAGCGGGCCAGATCAATACCGGGTTCGGTTCGGAAGAGGTCAGTACGGAACGGAGTACGGCACGGCTACCTGTTGCCGATCTTCAATCCATGGATACCGCAGAACTGTACGATTAATTCTCGGACACACGAACCGAGCCTCCTTGAGGCTCTTGGTGGTTAGGCCGATAGTCCGCGAGCTTGTGGTCAGCTTGCACCAGCTAAAACAGTCGGTATTTATCGGCCTGAATTCCACTCCGATTCCACAAATGACCTGTATTTGTTGACTGTTGCGATTCGCGGCCAGCACCAGCGCGGCATCTTCCTTAAAAATATCCGACTTGAGAGGGATTTTACGGGTCACGATCCTCCGTTTAGGTACGCCGAACAGCTCCACCCCCTTCTAGAGCCGGACTTCGTGGCGGATGAGATCGTCTACGCGCTGCGAACGAACGCCCGCTTGGTCATCCTGCCAAAGACCGCTCGTGTGATTTATGCGTTGAGAGGGTAAGCATTCACCATTCTCTTGCGAACGTCTTTGCCGCGCGTGAAGTTTTTTACGGAGAGAGAGAGGTGTTGTTTGTTTTAGAATCATTTCCTGGGAGATGTTCCAGTCGCTTATTCTCAGCCGCCACCGCAAGAAGGCCGACGGACAGAAGAGTGCGAAGCGCCAAGAAGAACAAAGAAATCTGTCGGAGTAGGCCTTTGACTATAACTATTAGGTAACCTTCATGGAATCGTCAATAAACACCTCATCTCTTCCTACGTAATTGGCGTCCTTTGCTCAATGCGACCTGGCACAACCGACCTGTTCGTTGGACACGAGATTTGGGTAAGACTACACTTCCCCCCCAGAATAAGTTATTAATATATACTTTATATATACTAAAACATTGTTAAAACATGTTTAAAACATGTATTAAGCGAAGAAAACAGAATGCCAAAATCCACTTGGGTCGCGGTCTGGGGGGGGGGGGGAGTGTAGTATAGCCCCCCAGCCATACTACACTTTTCCCACCCCAAAGTCTGGGGGGGGAAGTGTAGTACAGCCGAGATTTGGTTCATTCCACCTAACAAGGATGCACCTGAATTCAGGCTTCAGGTGATTTTTTGGTTCAGGTTGTTGAGGCAAAAAACATGTGTTCTAGGTAGCTATCTTTGAGCATCGCCTGGAGACGCTCAAGTTTAAGGGTTCAGGTTTTCAAAAATCAGTTCAGGTGCAGCATTGTCACCTACGAAAGCGATATCACTGAGCCCACAGCCAGACCAGCGACATCCCTCCCATTTCAAAGCTTTTAATTCAGATGTTCTCTGCTTAGTGACCTCTTGACCTCCATTAGCTCGGGAACTGATTTGACGAGCAGACCGAAGGCTGTCACACTCTGTCAAAATTGTGGACGCCTGCTGCTGCAGTGCGCGGCATGGCCATGCCGAAGCCATTCAAAGACCTTCGCATTCTTCGTTCACCGAACCAAGAGCGTTGCAACAAGCACGCCACATTAGACATTTCCCACGAGTATTTCGAAAAGAATGGTCGTTAAGCTAGTGAATATGAGCCCGGCAATCATGACTCCAACAAATGATTTGGGAAGGGTCACGCCTTCGGAAGCCCGAATCAGAGCCATGTAGCTATAAAAGACTCGAAGATTCTGAAATTTCTCAGTGCGTCGGAATCATATCTACCGTCATGCTTGCTGGAAAAGCTGCAATTCTCTTCGTCCTTACGGCCATCAGCCTCACAAATTCAAGTACGTTTATCGATGCTAACGCCTCACTCTTCAACGGTTATGCCTGTCTTACGTGAACAAGTTTTGCCTTAAAATGTAATTTTCGAGGAGCAAATCCTTTAAAATCCGGCTATATATTTCATGGCTATCGTATAAAAATGCTCGCTGTAAAAGTTTAAAAAAATTCTTTAAGAAGAAGTTCCAAAGGCCGTGGTTTAGCATTCACCGACTTCATCCACGGCAAGGTGTGCGGCGAGGTGCATCTGCGCAAATATGCGACGATGGACAACGTCACTTCCGAGATCGCGAAGATCGGCGGCTTCGAATGGTAAAAACTTTCAGTCCCTTTAACATTACTCAAAGCCAAAATCCTTTGGCTTAAAAATGTCCGTGAATTTTTAAAATAAAAATAATAATTAGAACAAATAAAATAAATTACCGTATTTCTTCAAATAGAGTCCCGGGGGCTCAATATTTCATAAGGTATTTTCTCAGAAAAAAATAAATTTTGAAAATTATTTTAAATTTTATTTATCCTCAGTAAGACTCGCTCTCTGTTCTAAAATTCTTCTGTTATCGTTACCTACCCAAATATGGCCTTAGAATTGAAGCTCGCATACCCCAGATGGGTATCTAGAACCTTGAGGGTGGGGCTCTATTCGAGGTGGGGCTATATTCGAAGAAAAACGGTAAATATAATAAACTTAGTCCTTCGATAAATTCACCTTTAAGGGGCCTTCGCTCGAACTACTCGTTCTACGTCGATACGCGCGTCTTCGTCCACTGGGTGCGGCCGATGTTCGGCAACTTCGAGGTGAACGCCGAGGTGACCTTCTTCGTCGAGGAGGCGCCCATTGACGGCGGACTCTACTACAAAACAGTAACTTCGAGAGGAAGTGAGACCTTAAGCGATGCGAATTTAGCTAAACGTGCCGTACAAACAGTCGGTGACGTTCGGCGCCAACAAGACCTACATCGAGCAGCGCTTCCCCAGCGTCCGCTACTACCACGACCCGTACCTCTCGGCGGAGATCTGCGTTCTTCCGGCGGCGCCAGTGTAAGCCCCTTCGAAAACTTTTACGTGCCAAGAAGTACAAGAATGCTAATAAGATGAAGGGTTATGGAATCTCTGATCACTCACGAAAGAAAAATTTTAATGAATGCGCTGGGCGACGGTCACACTGCCCGAGGCCTCTAAATCAAGGTTGGACTCAAATTTTCCCAAGGGCCGAGACCTAGACCCTTTAGACTTCGGTACCGGGCCACTCAGCCCTACCCAGGACTTCCACTTAGAGTCCGAGCACTTTTACTGCGTGTGCTAACATTCGATACTAGCGTCCATTACGATGAAGAGATAAATGAAAGAAGCCCGTTTTCCGTGAACTTCGGCCAAAACCACAGGAAAGGGCATGGTGGCTTTTGGTTTTGAATAACATGTCCCTTTTTAAAAAGCTTTAAAATTGTTCACCGCTCGCTCCTAACCACTTCAAATCTTCCGTTGGGATCTGTCGAGCTCACTTCTCGATTTCAGACTTGGTGACTTTGCCTCGCCTTCTCGTGACCGCAACTTCGCCCTCGTAGCTGGCAATGATACCTTCTTCATCAACCACGGGGTAAGTACTAAGTACTCCAGGGCGTCGCAGGGCATTCACGGTCCGTTTTAGTATCTCGCCACCCTATCCGGCACCTTTTCACGACAGACGCACAAGAAGTACGAGAACGGCAACTTCAAGAACGGCAACATCTCCGTCGCTGATTCCATCGAAGGCGCGGAGCTCCAGGAGTTCCTTCATGTCATCCATCCGTCCCGGAAGCCTATCACTGGTAGGATGTCTTAAATTAATTAATTTAATAACTTCAGTTGTTATAAACTTTCGAACTTTATGATCAGAAAAATTACCGATTTTCTCACAGATTTTTCTAAAATTAAAAGGCGCTTTTGATGTTCAAAGCATTGTTTTAATTCAGTTGCCTTTTTTGTTTAATTTAGTTTTAATTTTTGCTTATTATTTTATTGATTTACTCGTACTTGTTTTTGTTATATCTGCTTAAGTAGCTTGCAATTCTAGGCGAGAACATCGAAAGCCTGCTGAAGGTGAACAAGTTCTTCGAGATCAAGCGGATGTGGGACGACTGCGAGGAGTTCCTGTGGAAGACGGTCGATGTGCCACTCGCTCGACGTCTTCTTCTGGCTGACAAGTACCAGCGTGAGAGTCTCTTTGTAAGTTATGTACATTTTAAAAAGTTTCTTAAAACAGAGTTAGCAAAAATTGAGACTTTGTGCCAACAAATTTTATTAAATGGTGCCTAAAATATTAGACCGAATTAATTCTTTGTTCCCTAGAACCGCCTCCTGACCCTCATGCGCGGCAAGGAGGACGTGAAGGACGCCATGCAGACCGAGTTCAGCTCCGAAGCGATGCGCAAGATCCTCACCACGATCTCCAAGTTCGATTTCAGCCCTAAATGGACCGACGTCTTTGCCTGAGCGCCACTGAAAGATCATCGTTGTGTAATAGCTTGTTGACTCTTTGTTATGCCCTACATCATAACATTGCCTTCCATTTTTTCCTGATAAACATGGTCGCGTTAGGGGTTCGATCGCGTCACTTGCGAAAGCCGCTTGTCTGGCCCGCTCTCTTTACTAAATATCAACCCTTAGCTTAAACCAACAGGGACTCATTCGACGAAGAGGTCCGGAAGCTAGATGGCCACAGGGGTGTCCAGGCCCGACTAGGCCTGGCCCGGCCCGATCGGGCTTTCGGGCCGGGCCAGGCCAGGCCGGGCCGGGCCTGGGGGTCGTCGGGCCGGGCCGGGCCGGGCCGGGCCTGGAATTTGAGTGGCCCGATCAGGCCCGACCAGGCCCGAATCGGGCCTAGCTCCCCAATTCTGAACTTTGTTCTTCTTAAATGATGCAATTTCAGGCATACTTGTCACAACAACATGCGCCCCTATATTGCTATTGGCTTTATCCGCGATAAAACGATCGACAAGGGCTGTTTTATGACGGTAGCCACACTGCCTTGCGAATTTTTGGCAGTATTTCCGTAAAATTCTCGATTTTTTATCCTTCAGGCCCGATCGGGCCCAATCGGGCCGGGCCGGGCCGGGCTTGGAAATGTATAAGCCCGATCGGGCCGGGCCGGGCCGGGCCTGGCGGTCGTCGGGCCGGGCCGGGCCGGGCCTAGGATTTTTCCGGCCCGTGGACAACCCTGGATGGCCATAGCTCAGTAATACTGAACGCTGACTAACGTAAGAGAAAATGTTCATTTCACCTAAGGCGGTCGGACTTTAAAATTTACTGAACCACCAATAATGCCAAGGAAATCGCTAGTGTCACCAGCAGCAGGCTAAAAGAAAGTAAACCGCTTCGTAATGACTTCTGTGGTGGCACCGGGTGTAGCCAGGAGAGGTCTCATGGTAGGACGCAACCATTATTTACTGACGTTTACGGAAAGTCCAGGATTTCGAAACTTAAGTACACAAGGACGTCATTTTTCATGCTGTTCCCTTAGCCAGTTGCTGGTAGTGCCAGCAAAACGAGTCCGCTGAAATCGGATCCATTATAGTCTAAAGATTTATGAATATATGTATGAAAATTAGGCCCGCTGCAAATGTACGCACAGGCTTACTCATTTCTTTGATTGCAAAAGGGCCTCAGAGCTTTGACAGACATATGATCACACTTCGCCTTTGTCCCTTGTGTGGATCTGCTCGATCCGTCCTGGTTAGTCCAGCAGAGCAAGTTCATCAAAAATAGAGTTTGGGAGAATGGCCAGTTTGCACGCGAATTATCACACGAAGGACGGCTTTTTCAGCACAGACCAGTGAGCCTCTTGCTGGACCGAGCATAGCGCGCGCTTATCGATCTCCCGGCAAGAGTCTGAGCATGTGATAGAGCCCTTTCACGTGACTTCCCTCTTAGCCAGGGAAATAACGGGGTCACAGGCCTCCCTTAAATGCTTCGCCTCTAAATTTTGTAATGAGCAGTAGAGAGCATTTTAAAAGCTTTTAATCACGGCTGGAAAGTTTTGTTTCCTCGACCCCATGGTTTACCAGTAGAAGAAAGCCTACGAAATGAATTTATCTTGCGTATTTTGTGCATTTTGCTTTTTGTTAACGTTTCCGGGCGGAATTTACTGTTGACCTTGCAGCTCATAGTTTCACATTACGCGATTCTTCCATTTTTCTTCGTTACGGAGCGTCATTCCTTCTGGGACATATGCCAAGATTACTATGGTCACTGTACCGGCTTTTGAACTTCCAAGTCAGCAGCGCACGCGCCCCTGGCACTAGTTCGGCATGGTTATCGCTCCGTCATTGTGCTTCTCGTTTCTTTTTGACCCTAGCTTTGGGCGCTACCAAAGTCAACAACAGTCCCCATTCGGCCATAAGCGTTCTGTAGAAACTCGCATATGCAGCTCGCTAAAAACCCTTTAGCAGTCCCACTTCCTGCATAGTCGCCAAGAACGCTCGTCAGCGATCTAGGTTACCACCAGCAGCAATTTTGGAACCTTCTTAAGTGCCGGGTCCAGACTTGAACGAAGATGTTCCCGACGGACTCACTTAGGCGCGCGGCCCGCGCAGTCTGAAGAGCATGCGTGCCTGACTCATGCGCCTCAGCCAAGCATGAACAGGTCCCCAACGAACCCTCCGTTACGGTGCCCTAGAAGCGAATTTACATCATAGCCGGTAGCTTGACAAAACGGATATCGGAAAAGTGACTGCATGATACGTCTTCCATTAAGGCAAAAACTTGATAAACAATAGCGAACATTCCTTTATTCTTTAAATTATGCGTTCGCTTTGTTGGCAAGGTTATCGACAAAGTCAGAAGGCAGCCTTTGCGTCCGCCCGAAGCCATGTACACAGAATGTCTTTGCATGTTTATCGCGACATTCAGGTCCGCAAGGTGCGCGGCGACATCACTTTACGGTTCTTCAACATGGCTTTCGTGGAGCCTCTCGAGCCTCCTTATCTCACCTTTCCGGGAGCTAGATGCTGAATCGAGGCCTCTAAGACGAGCAGCCATAGAGGTAAAAATCACGCGCAACAACCATAGTATCCGCCTAACGCCTCTGAGTACGTGCATGCGCAATCTTTTCTTAAGCATCCGAGTATCAACCGAGGAAAAGTACTTGCGTCACTAACGTCGCTATTCTTCACCTCACCATAGGAATTGCTTCCTTCGCGCTATAGGATTCACTGCAAAGCTTATTGCAGTGCCGGTTGCCAGCTGTTTGAACGCACGAGTCGGTCCTTGAAGGTTTTGGCAACAAATTTGCATAACGCGCGCTTTATATGAGTGGTTCTTTGCAGCGGTCGGCCATGTTGTTCTGCGGACTGAGGGCACCGCCTTGGTCGCTTAAGAAACATGTTGTTTATTTGCCTTCTTGCGTTGCTTATGCATCAACAAACAACTCGTTGGGCGCTCATATTTAGCCTTTTCCCTGATGGAGCCTCCACCGACGACCAGTTCCCGCCTTTGGACGACACTTTCCACGAGGCGCAAGTATTTTGGAACGGCCATGAGGTAAGGATAGCGTGATTCTCATAGTGTCGGAATATGCCCCTCTGAAAACAGTCCTTTGACTTCCCTTCCATTTTCCCCCTATCCGAAGAATTTCCCGAGTCTTTCCCGGGAAATCCCTACAAATTTGTCCCTTCCACTCGTTTCGTAACGCTCTGCTTCCCGGCAGAAATTCATTCCGATTTCATTAATGCAAATCGATAAGTACGCTTTGTCTTGTCCTATCACTTTCGCGCGTTTGCATTTTCCTGCTGGGAAAGCGCGCTGGTACGGCGGATCGCCGCCGCCGCCGTCGTCTTCGTCGCATCCGCCACAAACGCCCTCCCGGTCGGGGTCATACGGGGTCGCTTTCGCTTCCGGCTGGCTAGCGCTTGCACGTGCAAAACGCCAGAGCTCAGTTTTGCAAACGCGCAGAAGCAAACATGATGTGACCAAACTGACGCGTTAGCGACGGCTATCGATACTTATTCACTGTTTGCAAATGCGCGAACGTTTTCGCTTTTCGTTCCCATCAATAGCGGCGATTTTCACTTGTGCCTATTTGCCTAGATTGTTTCCCGCTTGCAGAACGAGGCTGCTTTTGTTTGCGAAAGATTCCCCTGAAAAAAAGCGGAAAATTGGTGGTCTAAGGCTTGTAAAAACGCTCAATGCCGAGGGCTGTATTAAAGCAATATCTCGCCTAGTCTTTCCGAGGCTCGGAAAACGGTTTTGTGTTTTCCCCGAGAAGGAGCCTCAGGACCGGTTGATGACTACTTTATCACTCGACAAACTTTTACACGATGCGCGAGTAGAGCCCCTTATAGCTTGCTAGCAACCTTAAATCTTGCCCACCTTTTACTGTCTTACTAGACTTTGACATGACACCCCCGTACCGCACTCCGTACTGTACTGACCATCCCGTACTACCGTATTCCGTACCCTAGAATACGGCACGGAGTACGGTGCGGACCATATTAAAGCCGTACTACGGCCCGTACTCGTGCAATTTTAGCCAGAGAATTATGTCGTACCGCACTCCGTACTGCGACTGTACGGTACGGTACGGAAACCCGTACTAGATCGATGCCGTACCGGACTCAGTCCCGTAAAATACGGTACGGAATACGGTACGGCGCGTACCGTAGCACGATCGTCTAAGTCTATCTTACAAGGCATCGTTCAAGCGCTGGCTTTTTGCACTGAGTCCGTTATTCTCATGCGAGTCGCTGTAGTTACCCTCGCTCCTCTAGTTCGTTAAACCGACGCCCTTTTAGCACGATCGTGAACGGCGTAGTCCAGCGTAAGAGACCGACGATGGACGACGACGAAGCAACGAAGGACGCAAGCCCGCCGCCGGAGACCATCGAGCTCCCGTTTGACCTCGTGAAGGACCCGACGGCAACTAGCGCCAACAATAGCAAGGTACAGCGACCCAAGTCCGCGGCGGCCAAGCGTAGCGGCAACGGAGCCAAGAAGGAGCGTTGGTTGCCTCTGGACCTGTCACCGCCTCAACTCGACGCCGTGGACGATGGGACGAGGTGAGCCCCTCACTGTGGGCCAGCATACGGTTGTGGACCCATTGTAAGACGAATAATGGCTCCTCAAAACGGACACCTAAGCCAAGGTTATGTCTTTAGTCAACACCAGGCGATGGTCCATCATAAAGCGGTGGTCCATCATAAGGCGATAGTCCATCATAAGGCGGTGGTCCAGCGAGCGGTGGGACAGCACGACGGAAGTGGTCCAACATAAGCGGGGGGGAGGTTCTGCATACGACGGTGGCCCGTTATAGCGGTACGGTCGTCCATCATAAGATGGTGAGGCGGCCGAAGACTGTGGTTTGGCTCCATGCGGCGGCCCGCCATAGGACGGTGGTCCTACACAGTGGTCCGGCACAAGCGGACAGACCATAATAAGCGAGTGTCGTCATAGGACGATGACCTAAAGTAGCGATACAGTGGTCCAGCAAACGACGAGAGATCGTTCATCAGAACCTGTTAGTAGTCCGGGCTAAGTCGGTTGGTCAGCATAAGACGGCGGTCCATCATACTGAGATGTTTCGGGGTCGAGGCGGTGGTCCTGTGAAAGGGGGGGGGGGGGCTAACATCATGGTAGATGGACCAACATATATCCGGGACATCCCAGGTCTGTGGCCTCATCTTCATGCGGTGGCCCATGATAGGATGGCGGTAAGGTACAATGAAAATGGACCATCGCAGGTCGATAGTCCATCACAAAGGGTCGATTTCGCATAGGTCATAGGACGGTACCGCTAGACAAGTCTACCGTGCCGGTCTAGCTGTACGGTACGGCATAAGGTTCATACCGACGTTTCTCCAAACATTAGAGATGCCACGCCGTGCCATCGAGAGGCCCGTGCCGTTTTGTCGTGATCACGGCACGGTGCTAAGGCACGGCGGGAGTCACCACGGCACGGCCCATGTACCACCCACGGGGTGGTCCCTATTCTGGAATCCTGGCGACGGCCCTGGTGGTCTTCACCGTCCCTCCTCCACGTCATACGTCCGATTTCAGCGGCCACGTCTGCGCCGACTGCGGCAAGAAGTGCAACTCGGCGGCGCAGCTCTCCAACCACAAGCGCAACCACAACAAAGTGCGGTGCCCGGCGCCGTGGTGCGACTACGTGGGCAAACGCTGGGACCAGGTCAAGACGCATATGCGCAATCGTCATCATTTGCTCCACGAAACGGAGGCGGGCTCGCCAAGCGGCAGAAGCGCGACGAAGCGTCGCAGTGCGTCGTCAGGTGACAAAGAGGCGGGCTCTTCGAGCGGCAGGAGCGCGACGAAGCGTCGCAGTGCGTCGTCGGATGTCGACGATGGTCCGAAGGAAACCAAGCGAGTTCGACTGGGCAGTGACGGTGTCCAGCAATCTAACGTTGTGGACAGCGTGGTAAGCTGCTCTAAGTTCAACTGAATATGGGCTGTCCACAGTCCTGAATATTAGACACAGACGGCCGTATGGTATTCCGTACCGTAGCACCGTTCGTACCGTATTTTATGGTACGGAGTGCGGTACGACCCTGCCCCTGTACAGGTTTCTGTTTTTTACGATACGGTGTACGGCACAAGAGTGTCAGTACGGTACGTACCGCAGTACGGGTGTGGGGCAGCAGGGTACGGAGTAAGGCACGCGTGTGCCAGTACGGTACGAACCGCGGTACGGGTACGGTGCGATGGGTGTGGCGTCTTAAGTATACTATGCATGCTATCCAAGCCGTCTCTACTTTGCTCCATCCAATGTACACCTACATTTGCATTAAATTGACTTTTACTTGTAGTTTACTGCCGATCCGTTTGCCTATACTTTGCCTCCTATCGTCACATCTCTTGGCGTAAATAAATGAAATACTGAATAGGTCCGTGATCGTGGGCACTTGGGCATGCCCACAACTACACGCTCACTCGCCCTACCATCTACCCACCAGGCATTGCTGAGTACGTTGTCTGACCGATTTAGACGGAGTACTCGGTCCCCAACAGATGGCCTCTCCCTTCCCACCTAAGCCGTCGGTTAGTGTCATCTAGACTTCTCAGCCCTCATCAAGAGAAGTGTTCTCCTCCAGCCGACAAATATTACCTTTGGTAAGCATGACACGTCAGTGTTCTACCGTAAACGGTGGTCCGCACGCGATAGTGGTCCGTCATTAGTGTACGCCAATGAGCCCTAAATGATGCACGTAACACCGTCGATTTTCAGAAACCGAAGGACCCTCCTTCCGAGACCTCGTCGTCGTCCTCATTCACAGTGTCCGAAGTGTCCCGCAGCTCGTCCGTCGCCGCGGCGCAGTCCGTCTCGAACGCACCGACGTGGTCCCACTCTGCGCCGATCCCCTCCGCCGGACTGGCGCCGCAGTACGGCTACTACGACGCCCTCTGGCGAGCTTACGTCCACCCGGATGAGTTCTACGTTCATGCCGGTACATCTGGAGGTAAGCGTCATTAGCATGGAATTATGAGAAATCTTACTGCGAATAAACATGTCCCAAGGGGATCGAAGCAGTTTATTTGTCAAACAGCTGTGAAGCCGACGTGTTATGCTGGGGTCAGCGGTCTTAAGCAGCACCACCGGCTTAGCCTGGACCGCCTTTTTGGACGGATCCCTGCGCCATCCAAAAGGCACCATCGTTCATTCAATCATTCATCCTAAGGGCCCGATATAAAACCGTGGTCCAGCATTAAGGTCCGGTGTATGACGCAGGTCCAGAATAATGTTAGGGAGCGTCTAGCAGGTCCCTGGTAAGACTAATAGTCCAGCATTAGGGATCGTTACGAGAGTGCGGTCGTGCCATGGAGGTAAGCGTAAGGCGCGGGTCGTACCGAAGGGTCCATTACAGGGCAGTCGTCCGCCACTAGGTTTCAGCAGAAATCGGTGGTCCAGCATCGGGAGCCACTACAGGACGGCAACCGAACGTTCTCGTCCATTACGGGAATGCTGGCCAGTCACGGCCGGACCACTACTGTAGTATTCCCAAACTGAGATTGGCAAATTTATTGTAAGGGCCGCGCGCGCATTACAGTAACTTGCTCAGTGGAAATTTACTGTAACTCCTTGTACGCGCCAAAAATTGTTGGTTTTTTGTCGGTTGTTGCCGGTTTTCTCTAAGATGCGTAAAGTTATCGAAAAACGCAACCGTAGGATTATAGGCGCTGCATTTCTCTATCGAATGACGTGTAATTTGCCCTATTTGGAAGAAAACTGTAAATTTTTTATTGGGCCGAAATAACATCACTTTTATGCAAAAAACGCTAATTTTCGCACATTTTAGCATGTATCTCCGGCAAAGTTGAATTAATCCACAAATCCAACCGTACGTTTGTAGCGCGTTTTGTCCTGAGCACAATGAGCCCAAGTTTTTCAGTTTTGGTCTAAGCATAAAAATTTTTTATTGGGCGACCTAAACAACACTTTTTGCCGCATTCTGGCGTGCAATTCAGTTAACAGCGTCTATCTCCGCTTTGAAGCAATCTTTCGAAAAAACCATGCACAACTTTGTGCGCTGGGACATAGCGATTCTAACTTCGTAAAGAGCATAAGCCTAAGTCTAGTAGTCGCTGAGAACAGCTCGGCCAAAGTCACGTCCCTAAAGAGGATTTCGATGTTTTCGCGGGGGCGCAAAATCGATTAAATGATCATATTTCGCAAAAGAGTTGATATATCAGAAATCCCATGCACAAAGTTATAGAGCAATGCCGTCGGAACGTTCTGATGTGAAATCAAGGCTTCCAGCACAAGTGACCGGAAAGTTCAGCTCGAAAAACTTCAGCTAATCTCGCTAATTGTGTTGACCGCTTTGTGGCGTCGTTATAGACAGTTAAGACGAATTCTACTGTCGAATTTGGGCTCAAAATGCAGCCAAAGACGTTCCAAACGCAGTAGTCACAGCTTCGCAAAATTCTAGCAAAAGAACGAGCATGCTACAACCGATATAACTAGGTACATACCGCCGAGACACTCGTCGCCCGAAGCAAAAATCGGAGTTACAGTATGCGCAAGCGTATTACGCAAGGCCGTGCAGCGATACGCGCAGGTACTGTAACTTCGTTACTGTAACAGAAATTTGCCAATCTCAGTTTGGTTTGGTCCGGCCGTGCAGTATTAAGCCCTGGCCACAATGCCGACCCCGAGTCCGAGTCCGAGTCCGAGTCCGAGTCCTATTGTGGCCACCTCGAGTCCGAGTCCGAGTCCGAGTCCGACCTCGAGTCCCGGACTCGGACTCGGACTCGGACTCGAGGTGGCCACAATGGGTGGACATGTCCTCGAGGTCGGACTCGAGGTCGGACTCGGACTCGGACTCGGACTCGAGGTCCGTTTCAAAATTTTTTGAAAACTGGCTAGGACTCGAGGTCTGTGGGGGCTCGTTTTGGACCGTTTTTGATGGGGTAAAGCATCAAGATGATAGAGAATTTAATTCTGAGTCGAATGGAGCCATTCCCGACGCATTTTGGCCATCTGATAAAAAGTTATGGAGGTTTTGCCGAGGTACACTCTTTTTTAGGGCATTCCTGTACGATCTTCACCGGAAATGGGTTTCACGATGCGAAACTTATGAAAACCAACTAAAAGCACGTTTGTAGGCATTCTGGTGCCAGGAAAAGAAGATTTTCAGAGAAAATTTTTTTTCGATTTTTTCGGCCGACAGTGCTTGGTACCCCCTTTGGTCCAAAAAATTTTTTTCCTGGAATCGTCGTTTCCGAGCTCCAAAATGCCTAGCAATCCTCAATAGTTATATGTCGGGTCATACGAGCTTATAGGATGCTATTCAGGCGTAGATAAAGATGTGGACTCGAGGTCTGTCTCTTCATTGTGGACGCGACCTCGAGTCCGACCTCGAGTCCGAGTCCGAGTCCGAGTCCTGGGACTCGAGGTCGACCTCGAGGACACTTCATTGTGGCCACATCGAGTCCCGGACTCGGACTCGGACTTGGACTCGGACTCGGACTCGGACTCGGGGTCGGCATTGTGGCCAGGGCTTTAGGGTCCGTTACATGACGGTGGTCCATTATCGGGGCCCAGTAAGAATGTGATCCCATCATTAGTAAAGGTCGGCAGTCGTACAGATAGTACGGTCGTGCCGTACCGTACTCCGTACTGTACGTACTCCGTACGGAACGGAGTACGGTACGGCGTATTCAGCCTAGTCAGCCCAGGTACGGTTGGGTGGCCCAGTACGGAGTACGGTACGGCTTCTGTTTGCTTGTCCGTAAGACTGGTACGGATCATACTACGGCTGTACCGTACGCCGTATCGTACTGTATGGTACGGAATAGTACGGGGAGTCGGTACGGAATACGGTACGGAGGGAGTCAGTACGGTACGGTACGGCTACCGACTGCCGAGCCCTAATCATTATGGTCTCGCTATTATTCCGTGGTCCGCATCAAGGACCTCCCATAAGACGGTTAAATAATGTCAAAAGCAGCAACGGACTTTTATCAGTACCGACGGCTCAACTGGTCATGCTTTCTCTCTTCAAAATCTGTTCACTGCTCGACTACTTTCACGTTGTTTAGACCTCGCATCTCCGGTAGCGGCCCAGCACTCGTTGGAGCGCCTGCAGCACGTGACGGACCACGACTATGCGACTGGCGACGGCAGCGGCGGCCCCGGTGTCAGCTACTTCTCACTGCTCTAAGCGCAAGAGAGTCGAAGAAGTCCCTCGAGAATGTGCCTTAACATATCCCAGACAGAGTATACCCGTCCATAATGCTATAAGAGTTGTAATTTCGCCTCGTGTTGTTGATTGTTGAGCATAAAATGTTGCGCTGTTTGGAAGGCTATCTCATTCGCACTTTAAGGTCGCCGTACATTCCGCTCAAATTAAGCGGACATAGTGGCTAGAATAGTTTTACCCGCAATTTGCCACCACATAATCCCAAATATTGAAGGGTGGCGAATGCCTAACGAACCTGCGCTTGAATTCTGATGCATGGTCGAGAAACAGAAGGAACAACTTTAGATTGACGTTTTCCTTAAAGACTTCCTTGTGTTTCCAGTGCCATCACCTTGTCCAAGGCGTAGAAAGTAGGCGAAAATGCGCCTACGGCGATTCATTAACTGAACCTGAGCTTCTGTTCCGATTCAGTGACGTGCGGCAATGAAGCAACTTCAGTTTGATGTATTTCCTTTACAGACTTCCTTCTTTTTTTACTTGTGCTCTGTGCTCGTTAGGGGAGCCTTCGCGGTCCTCCCGTCGACCTTTAGTCAGCGACATGACCGATATCGGCGGTCGACGGGCGACGTCAAGAGGTCGCGTCGAGTCTCAACCTCTCTAGGACGGCGTTTATTTTGTCCAATAAACTTTGCCCAATAATTATCAGTATGAAGTTGAGCTTATCAACTTTATTCAGCTAAACTTCATTGTCGGCAGCTACCAAGAATTTAGTTTTTTTAGGCATTTTTCCGAAACCGCAAAACTTGCGTCTTTCTTGCTTAGCCGGAACGTTCTAATTATTTAAAATCATTGGTTATCAGGCCGTACCAGAATGTAAATTTCATTTCTGCTATTTTCACCGGCATTGAGCACCACATACCTTTGCTGAAACAAATGCTCGGTACATATTTTTAGCAATATTTACTACCAACGGTCCTTTGCTCACGGTTTCATCTTTAGAAGAGCTCGATGCGATCGTCCTGATCTCCTGGAACAGCTCATCAGACCATCGAAGATGTGGATGGAACGACGACTATCGCAGAAGTTGACCTACGCGGTCCGACGCTATCGTCTGGACAAAGTTGTGTCGACTTCAACGACGTTTCAAGGACGAGTGCAAAGTGTGCTCTGCAGCGAGAGGCACAAGAGCACTAGCAGCGGGAGGTCCACCTGTCTGGAATGGCCGTTGAAGGTAAGCAGGTCGGAACAGTCTCAACACGGTCTTCTGCGAAAGGGTCGCTCCAAGAAGAGTGCGGCCGTCCACTTCCGTACAATGGTGGAACCAGGGACCCTGCATATTGTAGAGCTCTAGGTAAGGGCGTCCGGTGTACCTTATTGGCTTGTAGCGGCTGTGGTCCGCCATAGAACAGCGGTCCCTCCGGTGATCAGGGCTGGGCACGTCCTGGTCCTGCAGTCATGGCGCCGGTCCTCGTCGTCAAATAAATTGCGCTGGAGCAGGTCCTGATCCGAGTGGTCCTGCAGTCCTGGGGGTCTACGTCCTGACCCTGGTACTCAGAAGAGAGTGCCCAGCCCTGCTGGGTGACCGATGACATGGTTCATCGTAGAGGGCGGCGTCCAGTACGACGCCCTCTGCGATGGATGGATGGATGCAATGGACCGCCTGTGTTCCAGCATAAGTTAGTTGTCCTGGAATATACCCGGTGGTATCGCGTAGGACGAGGGCCCGGGTGATTGGCAAAGCAGACGTAGGCTCACAGACGACTTACGTACTGTGATTAGGGCCACGTGGTCCAACGTAGTGGCCATGTGGACCAGCACAGAACACAGAACCAGCTCATAGATAGGAATTGTGGTCCAAGCATATGACGCGATCCTGCACAACTAGGTGGCCCACTCGGCGGTACAAGGAAGGGATGCTGTTGGATACCACTTTATTGCATTCACCAATAAACTGTGAACCGTTTGTTCTGCCGATTCCCTTTACTGCGCCACAACACAACTTTCAGCTCAAGCAAGCCTACTCGAACCACCTCCCCGAGCTCGATGCGCACTGGCGGCAGCGGCTCAATGCCGCGCGGCCGAACGGCAGTGGCGCTGCGGGTGACAAGTACATAGTGCCGATGTTCCCCTACCCGTCCGGCAACCTCCACATGGGCCACATGCGCGTCTACAGCATCTCGGACGCGCTGAGTCGCTATTATCGCCTCAAGGGGTAGGGGCAGTTTTTGTCGAAAATTTCTTAGAAAGTTTTCGAAGATTTTATTTTATGCATATCAAGTTTCATTAATAAATTTTATGGATTCATTAGTATTTATCAAAAAAATTTATTCATTTTAAATAAAAATTTTAGAGTGTGCAAGCCAAATTTAAGCGATTTATTGTATAATAACTTAAAATAAGTAATAAACCAAGTACAAGAAAATAAAATAAAGTTAGCGCATTGCGTCAAAACCAAACCTGAAAACTTAGCAATATTTACGGATTTTACCTAAGCCCATTTCTAGGTACAACGTGATCCACCCTATCGGATGGGACGCATTCGGACTGCCGGCGGAGAACGCAGCGATTGAGCGAGGAGTGGATCCGGCCCAGTGGACGGAGACGTAAGCGGCTTCACAAACACCGACCACATTCCCCGACCGAATCGGTTTAGGAATATCGCGACGATGCGCGAGCAGTTGCTTCAGACCGGCGTCCACTTCGACTGGGACCGGGTAAGTGGACAGCATAAGAAAGTGTCCCGTTATGCGACGATGTCCGTGCATAGTAGTGCTCTGGATTTACATCCAAATAAATAATCAAATAAATAATTTATTTGATTTGACTCAATCAAATAAATAATTTTTGCAAAATTCAATCAAATAAATAATCAAATAAATAAATTATTTGATTTGATTCAAGCAAATAAATAATTTTGCAAAAATCAATCAAATAAATAATTTATTTGATTCATTCAAATAAACAGCTTTCCTGTTTAAACATTTTTAATTCCTCTCGCCACGTAATCTCATTGGCGCGTTTCCGGTCTTTGTCACTTGTACACTTTAACGGTGTGAGAGCACGGTAAGGTAACGTTCTGTGAATAAAGCGGTTTCCAGACAAATAATTTATTTTATTTGATTCAATCAAATAAATAATTTTGCAAAAATCAATCAAATAAATAATCAAATAAAAAAAATTATTTGATTTGATTCAATCAAATAAATAAGGAGGCTCCAGACGAATCAAATAAATAAATTATGTATTTGATTCCGTTTT
Organism: Aphelenchus avenae; assembly: GCA_020875895.1. NCBI lineage: Eukaryota > Metazoa > Nematoda > Chromadorea > Rhabditida > Aphelenchidae > Aphelenchus > Aphelenchus avenae. Next base: position 437,750 of record JNEY01000012.1, read on the forward strand.
ATTTGAATAAAGCAAATAATTTATTTATTTGACCCGAGCACTAGTATTTAGCGGGGGTTTCTCTAATAAGGCAAGGGGGAGGGTCCCTTTGGTGAAGAAAAGGTTTTAGAATATGGTAAAATTTTTATATTAACACAGGCATAAAATGATTACTATACCCTGCTATTTTTAGCGTTTTTAAGCCATTTAGCCCAGTTTCGACCCATTTTAGGACTCTTTTTGACTCTCCATGAACCGCCCTATTCTTACGGACCCGACGGCCCTAGCACGGCGCATCATGAGACTGTATACTACCGCTGCCTAACCGAGCGTCCTTTTTGCTTTCAGGAAATCTCCACCTGCCGACCGGACTACTACCGCTGGACGCAGTGGATCTTCCTGAAGATGATCGAGCGTGGTCTGGTCCACCGCATAAACGCGGAGGTCTTCTGGGACCCAGTCGACAAGACGGTGCTCGCGCAAGAGCAGGTGGATGAGCACGGTCGCGCTTGGCGATCCGGAGCGCTTGTGGAGAAGCGCCGTCTGCCTCACTGGGCGATCGAGACGCCCAGGTATGCTAAGGTAAGCCTGCGGGTCGGATTGGCCCAAGAGAGAACGATGCTAAAAGAAGTGAGGACGCGACGTGTGATTTGCGCTGATTGCTTCAATTCGCATGGCGGTCCAACGTATGAAGAACGATTGCCTAGGGCAGGGGACAATAAAGCAAAATTCCCTCGTAACCTTCGTAGTACCCCTTTCTCTCCCGGGTTTTTAACACGCCTAAGCAATACGCAAGGGTCACCATAAGGTTAGCGGTGCGTGCGTTATACGGGTGAGTGGCCCAGCATAAGCGCCCTGGATTAGTATACGACCGGCGCATGGTAGGTATGGTCCAGCATGCATCCTGGTCCTGATAGGAGTCCTTGTCCTGTGGGTCTAAGTCCTGGTCCTTGTGCTCCGAAACAATGTGCCTAGCCCTGTTGTAAGCTTGTGGCCCGGACATAAACTCTTTGATCACGCAGGTTCACAAAAGGTTCACTGTAAAGCTCTGTGTCCAGCATAAGGCGGTGGTCCAGCGTACTCGGCATATGGCGCTGATTCATCACAACACGATGGCCCATCATAATATTGAGCGTTCCAGCATAAAACGCTGGTACAGTCCGTGCTCGGTCACGGACTACATTACGGCTTTAGCGCCTTCTGGATGGATTGGAACCGCTAAAGTCGAAGTGGGACGAGGTGGTCCGCCTGCAGTCATTCTTCATCGGCCAGTGCGATGTCTATCGCTTCAAGCTGCCTGTCACGTTCGTCAGCGACCTCACGAGCACCACCCTTGAGGACACGTTCCTCGACCTGCGGCTGACCGATCCGAGCGAGCTTGCTAGAGCGGCCTTCGTCGTGATGAGGAGCGATCATCCGTTAGTGGACCGCAAGGAGGACGAAAGCACGCGTAAGTATTCATACTCAGTGCGCTTGTTAAGGTTTCTGGAACTGAAGCGAAGGAGGTCATGCTGACGAGATCGAGACGTCGTGATGATGAGGTCCAAAGTTCACGTTGTTGAGGCAGGTCCGGAAGTCATGTTTTGAGTTGGACGTAATATACTGGAGGTCATGGAGGTGAGCGTGTGAGGTAACACGAAAGAGGCTGTAAGGCATAGAACGGACGATTGAGGTCGGGACATGAAGCTGATACAGTGACAGTTTGTCGAATGTATACTCTCTGCGTCCCTTTACGATTTTAACTTCCTGGTTTTCAGGCCTCAGCTCCATGGAGGTCCACAATTTCGTTACGGATCGGCCGCTTCGAATTGTCGTTACCGGCGCCAAGGAGAAGGACACCAGTGGAAAGTCGTACCACTTTGGAGCTCGCTTGGGAACGCCCGATGAGAGCCCGTTCGACGCGGACCTTGCACAACAATTTGGACTGCATAAGCCGAGCAAGGAGGCCAGCTGTATTGGAACGGAAGACGTCCTTAAAATGGCCGAGGTGAGGTTGCATTTCAAAATTACCATATTTCCCCTAATTGTCCGGCCGGCCGGTCTGTTTCTCAAAGTCCTAATTTTGGAAAACCTTCAATTTTCAATATTTTTTTCAAGGCTTGTTTCTCGTTCATGCATCTCATTTATTGCTTTAAAAATCCTTGTTTATCATTATCTTCGAAAAATATTACGAAGATTGATATACATTTTTAAGTAGCAGAGTAAAAACAGGTTTTATATCGACATAAAAATAATTATTAAACTATTTTATCATCTTTTTAGCTCATAAATTTGAGCTTAATTTACCTGTATTGTTCTTGATAAATGATAAATGGTAAATATACATATAAATACCTATGTTCGAAAACAATAAACAATAAAAATTTTGGATTATACCAACATTTCTTACAAATGTCAAGTTTAGAAGAAAGGCCTCGGCGGCTACCTTACAAGCCGAAAGATGACCGACTGGAACGTCTCTCGTCAACGCGGCTGGGGCACTCCGATCCCAATGATCCTTTCCGAAGACGGGCGCCGAGCGGTGCCACTCAACGAGGCGGAGTTACCACTGACGCCAGAGCGACGAGGGCAGATCGTTAGGGATGAAAGGTAAGAAAAGGCAGTGGACCGTGTTAACGAGACGGTAGTCCATCATTGGACAGTAGTCCAAAGGCGTAAGACGGTGGTCAGCGTAGAAGACCCCGGTCCACTGTAAGCTGGCGGTCCAATATGTCGACGTCTGTTCAGGGTTAGACGATGAATCGATCCTGAATAAGAAGGGTCCTCCAATAGACGTTGCCCCAACAGTGTAAGGTGGTGGCCCATTATAAGACACCCCCGGTCGACTATAGGGTAATGATCCAGGATAAGTGATAGGACCCACCATTAGGCGGTAACAATTTCAGTTTAACATTTGGCGATCCTAAACAATTTTGTGGTTAGGAAGAAGACGATCAGTGAAGTGTAGTCGACGTCACTCCATTTTCATTTCACTTCACCCACCCAAAAACCCACTTCATCGAAAACAACGCCTGCGCGCACCACAAAGCCTAGAACCTAGAATATGACACTGGTTTAGGCTGCCCACCGGCCGCGGGCGCGTCGAGACCGACACGCTGGACACGTTCTGCGACTCCGCCTGGTACTACCTGCGCTACCTCGACCCGCGGAACACACGCGCGCCCGTGGACCGCTCAATCGCCGAGCGCTTCATGCCCGTGGACGTCTACGTGGGCGGAATCGAGCACGCGGTGCTGCACATGTTCGGCGCTCGATTCATCTCCTACTTCCTGCACGACATCGGCGTGACGGCCCACGAGGAGCCTTTCGACCGCTTCATCGCTCAGGTAAGGCCCTGGGAGAGCCTAAAGAGGGCGACTTTTTTTCGGGCCTGTTTTATTTTTTACCGTCATAAATTGAAGAAATAAAATCGAAAATAACCAAAAAATGGTAATAAAGTATTCCGCGACTTTACGCTCAAAACCAAAGGGCCCTCTTTTTGATGGTGTACTATGGGCAAAGCAGCGCATTTTTATGGTAGTCTTAGGCTTTTTTTTAGCTTAATCGAATAAAACAATGAGAAAATTAGGAATTTTCTTTGAAAATATTGACGCAATTATACTAGTCATTTTTGTTTGTTTGCAAAACATGACCCTTGGAGGCATTCTTTTCCATTTTTAATGAGAAAGTGCCCGTTTCTCGGCCTCGGAAAAATGTTGCTCCGATACAAGACGGCTTTCTATGATTAAAAATGCGCAAAAACACCTTTCTTTAAGGGAATGGTCCGCGGCCGAACGTTCGTCTCGAGGGAGTCAGGCAAGTACCTTCGGCCGGAGGCGGTGGACGAGACAAAGGCTCCTGAACCAGGTCGGAAAAAACGTTCACGGCGATACTTTTAATCGGAGAAATTACAGGTCCACCGATCTACGTCGAGAAGGAGACCGGCAAGCAAGTGACGGTCCTCTACGAGAAGATGTCCAAGTCGAAGCACAACGGATTGGACCCGCTCGAGGTGGTTCGCATGCACGGGGCGGATATGGCTCGGCTTATGCTCCTCTTCAGCGCACAGCCGCGCTCCGAGGTCGACTGGGGTCGCGTTAATGGTAAGCCGATGTGATCATCTTGCCATGAAGTGCATCTTGCCATGAAATGAAGTGCCAAAAGTACTCCTCTCCTCATTGCCCTCGACCGCAGTGATCAGGGCTACGCTCCTCCTCGTTGAGGAGCAGTACTCCTCGTCCTCCCCTTTCGGTGACAAGTCGTTCTACTCATGCATCCCGGGTTTGAGGAGCAGCACTCGAGCAAGCGCCCACACGGTCGAAGGACCAGCTCCCTACCCCCCCCCCCCCCCCCCGCCCGTGAACAGGGCTGGGCAGGCCCTGCTCCGGTGGGCCTGCCTGGGTTCTAGGTCCTGGTCTTCAAAATCATTCCGTTGGGCAAGCCCTGGTCCTTAAGCTGGTCCTGGTTCTGGGTCTGGTCCTGGTACTCAGAAAAACATGTGCCCAGCCCTGGCTCGACCCTGCACGGCCGATAGGAGCCGTACTCCTCATCCTTAATGTCCGTGACGATGCATACTCCTCTGGGTCGGAGGTTCATCCGGCTACGTAAGGAGCAGTCCGTCCCTCCATCGCAGCGAGGAGCTTACGCTCTCCATGATCCATTTAACCTGGCTGCTCCATTTCAGTGACGGACGGGATGGAGAAGTTCCTGAACGACACTGCCTGGCTGGTGAACAAGTACATCCAGGACCGCAAGAAGGCCGTCTCGCTGCGGTCCGGGCCAGCGCCGCCGGAGGTCGAGGAAGAGTACCGAGCCCATTACAATCGACACGTTCGGGAGGTCTGCACTGCATTGAAAGGGCGACCAATTATACGTCGTTTCAGGTGTCCCACTGCATCGAGAACTTGCATCTGCACAACGAGGCCATCAAGGAACTGCGAGTGCTCGTGCTCGCCTTGAGGGTACGTATGAAGACGAAGGCGTTTTACGGAAACGGACCTAATCCTCCCTTAAAATGGGATATGAGACCAAAAGACACCGTTTGTAGAAGTGTTTCGGCATTAACGCTATTTTACTTAGGGAGATTAAGGACGGATAAGACAGATAAATTTAGGTCCTCCATATCTGGTATGAGCTTTTATCGTAAGCTTCTTCCGGGACCTATCCTCCTAGCCTCCCGGATCCTGGACCGCAGAGCCTTTAACCATCGTGGATCTGCATCTTGCTGTTTTCTGGCTCTTAGCAGATTCGCCCTTTTAGCTTGCCCTGGGTCTCGCTCGCCGTGGAAGCTTGTAAAACCCGGGACCTGCTTAGGCGTTTTGGGCCAGTCGGCTATCAGGCTATCAGCACTTGAACCCTGGCGCACGCTGCATGCAATAGACGTAGTTCATCCAAGCTTCTGCCACAGCTCGTCCCGGACCCCAAAAAGCCCATATCCCTGGAGATTTGCAAAATTTTTGGTTACAGCGATGAGAACGATCCTTAGGAAACGAAGACATTGTTGGAATTCGCGGCAACCTAGCAAAACTGTTTCGTCCGCCGTGTGCTTCCGATTCCGGTCGTATTGCTGGCAGTCGGCCTGCTGCGACATACCTGTCGTCTTTCCTTTGCTGCTTCTGATTTTGACCAACAAAATTCAATAAAAAAAACAGGACCCCGTAGTTACTTTTAAGCAGAATTACCGTGGAATCTCTTAGAAAATCTTTCGAATATTTTTCCCGGTATATGAAAGATTTCTGCTTATAAGCGTGCGTCTTTCAGAAGATGAACCCGAACATGACGGGCCGGAGCCGCGAGATCGAGCGCTGCATTCGGTCGCTGGTCATCATGCTGCAGATATTTGCGCCCCATTCGGCCGCCGAGTTCTGGCGCGGAATGGCGCAGACGCCGGCGCTACAGGCCGAGCTGTGGAACACGAAGGCGGACGTTTGGGAGCAGCAGTGGCCGACGATTGACGCCGATGCCAAGGCGGAGGAGATTCCACCGGACGCGAAGATCGACTTCACGATTAAGGTGAGGGCCGCCTTCTCAGCCCAAACATGGGCCTCTCAGCTGAGTTGATGCGGGCCTCCCCTCTATTACGTCTCCGTGCCGTACTGACATAACCGTAGCCTACTCCGTGCCGTACTGACTCCCACCTCCTCCATACCGTAATCTATGTCGTAGTGATACCATAATTCCGTGTCGTTGGCATTAGCTTCGGCACGGTACGGCATGAATAAGGGCATTCTATGCCGTCGTATCGCGCTCCGTGCCGTACTGATGTCCCCTCACGTACCATTCTTCGTGCCATACTGACCCGCTCCGTACCGTACTCCGTGCTCTAACAAGCCAAAAATCCCTAGCCGTTTACATTAAATAGGACACGATTCTATGGCGTCTTTTCATCGCGCAGTGCCGTACTAATACCTCCGTCCGTAATCTGTGCCTTAAATTCGGCAAAAAAAAATGTATAATACGGAGTCCTAGGTGGGGAACCTCGATCATCCTCGGGATTACAGCTTGCCAACGTCGACAGTTCGAGCTGAATCCGAATTAAACCTTTGAATTTGGAAAATCCAAAAACGCCTATTTAAAGTTACGGTTTTCGGTTCACCCCTGCCAGCGCGTTGCTGATCCTGGTCAGATACGACGTGATGCCCGTGCCAGTACCAGGACCATGCACTCGCGACGTTGATCCGTTAAAGACGTGTCTTCCTTTAGGCCTTCGGATTGGACTGCACCAGCGTTCGCGTCCCGCGCAACACCGTCGAGCACTTGGAGCAGAACGAGCTAGTCTCCCTGGCGACCACGCAGCAGCCCGCGTTCTTCGCGATTATCGACCAGATGAACCTCCGAGTGGACCAATACCGAGTGGAGAAGCGAGAAGGTGAGCACCTTGAGGTCCAGGCTTCCCTTCCTCACCACGCAGGAGAGCATCTCAACAGCGATATAAGCCGATTAACATGCTATGAGCTGTTCAAAAAGTTCCTGAGCTGAAACTTTGAGTTAAGAGATGCTTATTACGACGTCGAGGCGCTAATGCATTGTGATGGGCTTCTTTCTCACAAGTTTGATCGGGTCCGGGCAGGTCCCGGTCCTGGTTCCGGCCGTCGAAGAAAGGCCGCATAGAGAAAAAATGAAATGCGTCCTAGTCCTGGTTCTGGTCCTGGGGGTCTAGGTCCTCGCCCTGATGCTTATCTGCATGATAGCCCTCAACGTGTTGATGAACGGTTAGTGCTAGGAGCTCCTAACAGGTCTTAGGCTGTTTAGACTCTTGGCCATGAGGTCTTGATGATGCTGGCCGCACTGATGAGCGGATCTGGTCAGTATGCAGCTTAATCGTCCCCCAGCATTGTTGCCTGAATAAGCGTCGTGATGCGCAGCTTGACCGAAGACGAGCGGCTAGTAGAGTGATGAGCTCGTCGCAAGCTTGACGGCTCAGCGTCGGAATAAGGTGCTTGTCGGGCAGCAGAGTGCCGAGCCAACCGCTACTGCTAACCCGTGTAGTGAAGCGGCTTAGCAGGGGCGTAGCCAGGGGTAGGCCAGCGAGCCGAAAATTTGCCCATTTAGGGCCACTTACACTTGGTTGCCCCCCCCCAAGCCCCTCCCCCCCCCCCCCCAATTTTTGGTCTGGCTGCGCCCCTGCGGCTCAGTTGGAGGTTGAAATGCTCAGCAGGGTGATAAGCCGTTTGTTCATTAGATGATCCCCCCTACGATGAAGAGCCGAACTGAAGGCACCAATTTCAGGCCACTTCGTCACGCTCCACCTCGAGTTCCCGACGGACGTCAGCGAGGCTCAGGTGAACGAGACCATCAAGCAGCTCCGCAAGGAGAAGAAGAAGATGCGACAAGCGAGCATTAGGCGTCGGCGAGAAGAGGCCAACGCCGAAGAGGAAGCAGCTGACGGAAGCTCGTAACCTGTGGTGCCGGCGGATTCTTAGGTTGTAGGCATTCTTCACATTGACTGTTATTGTTCACTGTCATTATTGTTATGCCGTTTGAGCCCTTGATAAACGCATGTTCCTTTACCTCTTACCCAGCAGGACTGAAAGTCGGCAAAGTCCTTGAGCTTAGCTTGAGCTCTACAAAATATTAGTAGAGCTCGCTGTGTAGCTGATAGCAATGAGCAATGCGAGAATACGCATCCGCGTGAACGTGTGTAGTACCGTAGGTCTATAGAAAGCGTTTAGTCCTACATGATTAGGTAAGTGTGACGGTACGCAGTGAAGGTACGCATCAGTCGAGTATTTATTGCGAAATGTCTAACTTGTTGACTTATGAGTCCTGCTAATAAATGATTTCCTGAGAGAAGCGAATCGCGGGTACAGAGGTCGCAGTAGCTCAGCGAAGGTGGGAAGCAGCTTCTCGCGAGCCGCATACAAAGTGAAGCCGTGAATCGTGCATGCTTTGTCATTACTAGCCGATGAACTAGAGGGGGATCTGAGCTATTACGGGCAGGGGAAACGTTTTAGAGGTATAGGAAGCTCTGGCCTGCTCTAATAGCAAAGGTGCCATGCTCATAAAAACGTGAGCATTAAAGCCGGAAGCACAAACTTGTAGGAGTCCATCGCAAAGACCGTCGAGCACAATTGAGTTATGGGCCTGTCACGGAATAATTCTGTGCGGAGGATGGAAGTACAAGCGTCGTGCGAGAAGTAAAGCTGCAGCGAACAGCGAGAGCTTGGCAAAATGCTCGGTTTCGTTTTTCGAAAGTCGCGTCGTGTTTCCCGGACAAACAATCGGAAAACACGTCTGGTAGGCTTACGTTTTGTGATGATGTGTAGTAACTTTAGTGGTGTTAGTGTTCTTTCCAAAACGGGTTCGAAAATACCTTCAGCATGCTGTGATCCCACATTTCTTCGTGGAGTCATCTCCTTTTGGCATTTGATAAGATGTGCTTAACAGGAAATTCGCCTTTCGATTTCAGCCTCCAGATGTCGAGCATCCAGCAGGTTCCCGTGGAAATCCTCCTGGACGTGTTCCGGGCGAACGATCCGGTCGGAACGGAAGCTCTGCAACTGACCTGCCGCCGCTTCCACTTCATTATCCTGCAGAACGTGGACACGCTACCGACGCGCCTCGCCTGCGATCTCAGATACTCTGATGGCCGCGTGTATCTCTATCGGGCTATCTATATGCCTGACGACGAAACGAACGATTGGCATAGCCGGTACGCCATTGCAGACGCAGACGCGGACACGGACGCGGCGAACGAGCTTCAGGATATGTACCAAACATTCGGGCGGTGAGTTAGTTGTGACGATTGGAAAAACGTTTTTCATGTAACAAAGGGTAGTAGTTTGCCTTACTGGCTAGGCTGAGAAAAATCAGAGTCGGTCTAAACCACCACCAAGCTCCTCAAATTGACCTAAGCCCGACGCGCTCCTGATGCATCTGATCGAACACTTCCCCTCCGTGAAGGGCGCACTTCGCCTCGATATCAAAGGCATAGTACGTGCCCTGCCCACAGACGCCGCCCTGCACCACTTCGAGCGCCTCGAGACGGTCGTCATCGACACGAGTTTTCTCATCAGAAAGCCGTCCTTCTGGAACGACCTGTTCGCCTTGAAGGCGTTCCGTCGCGTGCCCAACATCATCACTTTCGACTACTTCTGCCAAGATCCGGAAGTGGACGACGGTGCGTTGTTCGACTTTCTCACGGACAGCTCGCTCATGCCGTCAGGCAAACCGTGCGTGGTCAGGCTCGGACCCTTCGACGACGACTCTCTCCGCGCACTGAAGCGCCGGTTTTACAAGAGTAAGCACTCGTGGTGTCTAGCACTAGGCACTACGATTACGACGGTAAAATCCCACTTCGTGAAAGTGGAAGCCTACCCCTACGCGGCGCGCTTCGCCCCGCACGCTTAGGGTTAGGTTGTCGCCCATATCTGCTAGTGTAGTTTACAAACAACGATCAATTACAGCAGATATACTCGTACCTTTCAAAGCTAAAGTGTTCTTGCCTTTCAGTTATTGCCTCGATCGGTTGCCAAGTGTTCGCCATCGTCTTGGGCCACAACAAGGGCAAGCGCTACCTCACGAACATGACCTCCGGCCGCCAAAAGAAGACCCTCGCGAAGCAGCTTCTGCGTGCCGCATACAGAGTGCCAGCAGTGAATCGAACATAGCTTTGTCATTAATGACCGCTGGAATAGAGTGTGGAACAATCTTCTTCTGTCAAGAATGTAGAGGAATGGCATGAATAAAGGTTTGGAGAATGTTTATAGGAGATTTTCGACGTGGTCATAGGCGCATCACTAAAGCCTAGAACCCGCGGCTGGGGCCTGAAATCAGTCCTAGCCGCATGCTTCGTAACGCTTCATCGCGCTGGTACTCCGTGAGCAGCGTAGCGATGCTGCATCGTCTTAGCGCTACCTCGTGCATCGTATTTTCTACCGCTAGGGCTGGGGGCGATTCGGATTCGGCTTTGACTTTGGTGTTTTTATATTTGGCATTCAGATGCGATCCAAATGGCCTAAGGAACCGAATCTTTTCTATCGTTTTCTCGGCTCGCCGCGTCTTTTTACGGTGAAGTGGGATCAACCATTTATCACTCAGCGGGACCGTGAAGGGGTATGCCGACCCCACTGGCGACTAGTCCACACAACCCTAATCGAGACTCGGTACATTTTCTGGTCTCGTTCTCGATCGAAAACCGAGACTTGTAGAATGTGTCCTTAGGCGCCGCTCAGCAAAAATCTGTCAGACAATATGACATTTTTTAGCAAAATTTGGTTGGTATCGCCTGCGGCGGGCCTAGAAGTTACGTCTACTTGACTAGTAGCGGTCTAACAAGCATTTCTACCGCTACTGCCCTAGCCCTGCCCTAGTACATACCAAAAAAAAACTGATGAACTCTCGGTCTTGGCATCGGTCTCGGTTGGCTTCGGACTCTCGGTCTCAATCTCGCTCGGTTCGAATTTCAGAATCAGTCTCGGTCTCGGTCCCGGCTTGACTTTAAGAATCCCCATCTCTGCTTAAGGCCTAATTTGATACAGATTTTTTCTCCTTTTGATCGCTATGCGGCGTATGTATAGCGGGCTCGCTATGGCATGTAGGCATAAGCCTTTAACGGGCCATACGGCTTGCTGGCGCATCGCAGGTAGCCATACACTCTCGTTGCCTTATCGACCCTTTGACAGTACGCCTGAACATTTACGCTACTATCGTATTCTCATATTCTTCATGCTTCAAAAGTCATTTCATTTTTCATTTCAAAATTCAAAACTGCATGCTTGCATGCCGCTCGCTACCGCATATAAGCAGGAGTCAAACTGTGGGAATTTGGGCTGACATAACTTTTTCTAGCAAGCCTATCGGGTTGAAACTTTGCACAAACAAACACCAGCGCTTTGTTGGATAAAGGATTGTGGACATTCTTCTAGGCTCTATAATAACCGTTTATTCTTCGAATAAAGCAAAGCACGCGAATGGGAACCGACAACTATGCGAGTTTCGAGATTAGCGCTAGACATTTTATATCACTCTAAATAGCTACATCCGCTCGATTCGCCTTCTTATATCCTTCGCTCCACCCACTGCTTGATGAGATGATGGGCGATAGCGCCTTCGGGCGGAATGTAGCGGAACAGCTGCCGCATTTCCGGGTCCGAGACGTGTATGCGAATGTTGCGCAGCATCGGGTCCGCCGACGTGCGCTGCAGGGCCTCGCGCACCTCTTCGCGCGGGAACCACGCCGCGTACTCGAGCTCGTCCTTCGCGACGTCAAGCTGAAACTCTGAGAGTTATTCCGGATAAGGTCGTGTAGCTCACCGCTTTTACCCCTCATCCTTTTCACTGTGCTGGTATAACTAAAATTAAAACAAATTTTGAATAATTAAAATATAGAAATAATTATTTTTTATAATTAAATTATTAAATTTCATTTTTAAAATTAAAATATCTAAAATATAAATTTTACAATTAAGAAATATAAAATTTGATTAAAACTAAAAATTTTAAACTCCTTCCTCCTGCTAGGCAGATCAGCTCCTGACAAAAACAGCTCAGCCAAGTGCCCACAGAGATCCCGGCTGCGCACTTACCGGCTCGTCTTTGTCCGCAACCGCGGTGAATGCGCACATGAGCGAGCTCTGCGGCATGGGCCAGGACTGGCTCATATTCAGCGCGCGCACGTTGTGACATTCGATGCCGACTTCTTCCGCGACCTCGCGACGGGCGGTCTCCTGGAGACTTTCGCCGGCCTATAAACGGGAATTTGGGCTAACGATGGGGCGTCTCCGGCTTACGGTTGCGAATCCGGCGACGCAGGTGAACACGGAGTCGGCGCTTCCCTTGTGGCGGACGAGGAGGCAGTTCTCGTTGGTCTCGTCGTGCACCAGGCAGATAGAGACCGGATTGACCTAAAATCGTAGGTTAATGACTGACTGGCTTCGATCCCACCGAGCATATCATCGTTCTCTGCGCAAACACACGCCCAACATTGTCCGAGCAGCTACCGAACTTTCCGAGCATGCGTTCGCTTTCACTGAGTAGACCGTCATATCCGCAACGAACTTTCGAGCTACGCCGTCGCCCTGTCCGAGCATACCTCTCCACTCTTCCATTAGCCCGATACCCTGCGCAAGAAAGGCGTTACTTTTTCCGAGCAGTCCATGCTCCCTGGGGTAAACATGTAGCTCTATCCGAGCAGCTTATCGGCCTAACCAACATCTCTTTGAAGCCCAATACACTTATCGGAACAGCTCATAATCCTTTCCGAACAGCCCGTGGCTCCGTCGGAGGAGGACGTTATACAATCCGAGCAAACAACCCCTATCACGAGGAACCCGTCACTATTCTATCCTCCCAGTATAGACCTAGGGGGCCCTAGTCGTGGAGTCAAGGTAAGTCCGAGCCACTTGTCGTCCAATCCGAGCGACTGAACACAACTCATCCGCGGCTTACCGTCGGGTAGAAGTCCCGCTCGCAGCGAAGACAGCTCGCCGCGGACTTCGACTTGCGGACCAACAGCGGGGTTCCGCAGGACGGACAACGACGGTACGTCCGATACCAGCGGGTCAGCGCCTGGAACCTCGCGAGCAGGTTTCGCTGGTACTCCTCGCGCATGGTGAGCATCGCGTAACGGAGTGCGACGAAGCGTCCGCCGAGCGCGTCTCCGAGGTCCTTGAGGACGGTCTTCGTCGTGACGCCGCTCTCCTCCGGTGGCTCCATCGTCCGCAGGGCGCAGCCGAAGAGAGCGTCCTAAATGAGTGCCGAATCGGTGCTTGTTTCCGGCTCGACTTTCAGTTTACGAGTAAGGACCAAAATATTTTTTATTTATTTTTATTTATTTTAATGTTATTTAATTCTAATTTTATTTTATTTAACTATTTTTGATGCGATTTTATTTAATTAATTTGAAACTTTTATTTTTAAAGCTAATTTTTTAAAAATTTAGCCAGAAGGAAACTGTTTCCGATTTAGACTGTAATGTCGAATAAACTAAGTATAACCATTAAGGTCAGTTAAACTGATCTTGGCTCAACTAGTGCGTGTACTTAAGTGCCGTTGGCGTCGAGACTTACATAGTCGTCTTCTCGCGGCCCTTCTGACCTCTTCAGGATTGACGTAGGCGCTTCTTCATCGAGAATCGCGTCGAGCAGCACCGAATTATCCAGCCCGATCAGCAGGTCGTAGGGTTCCAGGCGTTTGCGAAGGTCTAGACCAAACGTTATTATTTGCGTGATGACTTAAAGACTTAGCGGAGCTGCTAAGTTTCTAGGCCATGCCGGACCTAAAACGTAGAGCTACAAGAGTATTATCCTGGGTACGTGCAAGTCGCTTACAGCCTAATGGAGCTATTTGAAGTGTGCGTAACGCTTCAAGGCCACATTTAAACGGGACGTCCATTTGTAGGATAGACTGTTCAATCCCTGCACATTCTCGAGTCGTGATAGACCTATTGAAGGCAGCAGCTTCCTGTTCTAAGACGCATTTCGATAGCCTTAGAGCCTAACAAGCGGTTCGCAGAAAACTATAAGATGTTTCTAGGATTGCATTAAGCAAGACAGGCCACGAAGAGCGTTCTAAGAGACGTTATTAGTGCATGCAAGCCCGAATAGAACATCCTAAGTCAACAAAAGACTAGAACAAGACTAGACTAAACCGTCCTAGAGCCACTGCAAATCGGTCTATAGCCGCTATAGGACTATTGTTGTCTTTCCAGGGTTAAGGTTGATTGCTTACAGCACCTTTGGTGACTCTAGTCCATCAAAGAGCTACTCCAGGACGTCTAAGAATATACCAGGCCTTTCTGTATTAGTTCACTTTGTGTGAATGCACATGAGTATAGTTGCCATTTTCCTCGATGGAAACGCGTTACCTTTGACTTTGAACGTGACCAGCCGTATCGAATTCCGGTTCTTCTCCGGGTCCGGCATCTCCACGAGTGGTTGCTTGTTGACCATGAGGACCGCCTGTCCAAACTCGTACTCCGTCTCGAGGGCGTGGTCACTCTGCTGCCAGTAGTCCATCAAGCGTGCTTTGCGCACGTATGGCGACGACGGGACGACGACCTTCGGCGAGGTGGTCGCCGTGGAGGCGGCCGCCGCCGAGGAGGTGCCTGGCTCGCCGAGTCCTGGACCTGAAAAAGCAGCGCGATTGTGTGCCAAAGAGACATGTTGGGAATTTGGTTAAACACGGACCTAGAAGTAAGCCTAAGCTTTCTAGGCCTTTGCGTACCAAGGCCTAAGGTCATGCACCGTTCCTATTGTGCTGGGCCGCCGTTATATGCTGTAACGTCAACATATTATGCACTACTGACTTACGCTGGGGACAGTACGCCGCTCGTTACCTCCTCCGGACCAGCGACATGTGCTGGAATATCATGCGGGATCATCGTCTATGAACAACTACTGCTTAGTTTGGCGGGCCGTACCGCATAGTTTTAAAGGCACGACATGAGGGAGCGGGGGGGGGGTAAAAACGAGGCCGTAATTCGTTCCGTACTGGTACGGAACGTAGCATGCCACAGGCTCCAAAATTTACGCCGTACCGTACCGCTTGTAGTGGAGGACAGCACGAAAGCGATCGTCTTTCGCCGATCGGTTTCCGTGCCGTTCCTCGTAACGGAAAAACTGGACGGGGAGGGTCAGTACAGAACGGAGTACGCTACGGGGGTGGTTCCGCCAAGTCTACCACTGCTTACGTGAGCCATCCTATAGAGGGCCCCACACGTGCTAAATCACGCACGAGCTTAAGCTTCGCCCATAGAAGAGGTCGGCGGATCGTGTACTTACCTTTTCCGCCAGACGACGCGAAGCGTCTCAGCAGTCTTGCGGGCGGTATCCTCACTCGTTTGAGCATTGCTAGTTCTCAACGAGCGTAACGTTTCCCTTAGAGCCATTGAACAGAGGTACCTCGGACTTGAACCATTCCAGTGAGCATGGTAATTTCGAAACCTGGTGCCATTTTTATTAGTGCACGCGACCAAAAGGCGTAGCGAAAAGCACAGAGGGAAAAGACCTCATAGTTGTACCCATAAAACCTGTCTTTGGCATGGAATCACAATAAACAATGACCATTACGAGCGGTAAACTCAGCCAGAATTAGTTAGAACCAAAAAAGCAAGTAGCGATCACGATCAGAACGAAAGTAATTTCACTGTTCCGAAGAAATTCTAGAAAGACTTAGACCTTAGAAATGCCAGCAGAAATCTCGACGATAAATAAAACATCGGTATTGGCACGTGAAGATGACGACAACGGCAAAGCATAGAGGCATGTAGGGAAGAACAAGGCAAAAAGGAGGCCTAAGTGATCAAAAACAATGAAGAAAAAGTGCGTAAGAATGCCGGGGACGGCGGACTTTCTCAAAACTCTGAAAAAAACCGAAATGTTCCCGAAGAAAAGGACTCATGGGAAAGGCTGAACCCCGTAATGTCGTACGGATGTACTTTCGTAACGTAATAATTGCAATGCCAAGGATCAACAACAGTGTCAAGAAAGGCGGGAAAAGTGACGTAACAACGAAGAAAGACTTAGACCAGGAACTGAGCGATCAAGTTCAACACTCCCAGGAGGATGATGGAGCCGTGAATGGCAAGTTGCGTCCGCGTCAGGCGTCCCTGGATCTCCAAGCGCTTCAAGTGGACGATGCACGGCAGCGTGAAGATGTAGACGAGGCCGGAGACGGAGCCGACGTATCTGGAGGTAAGGAGGCGTGATTTTGTGGGGATGATGGCGATGACCTACCGAAGAATGCTGCCGACGTGCGGGAACATCACCGCGAAGAAAACGGCCACGGTGATCACGAGCACGTTGATGAGGCACACGTAGATGAACCTGAAAGACAGGAATTTATTAGTGACAGGGTCGGACGGATATCGGCATGGGGTGTAATGAATATTTCATTCAAGAACAATTCCTTGGTAAATCAGGAGCCATGCATGGTAATGTTTCGAGAACGGTAGTTCAAGCAAATTTTGCGGGTATCGATGTAAGCTTAAATTATCGGGTCAGACGCGACGCGACGCCCGGTATGCAATGCTGCCTGGATGTCATCAAGCTGTATATCGCAAAAAAAGATTGATGTAGGCTGCTTTCGTTTACCCTCTAGCTGCCGTTCTATGCTAGCACGTCGTGCTGACCGGCAATCGGAATCGGCATTCAATCCCGGTCATTTATGGAACCCGGGATCTGTCCGAAAATCGATTCCACCGATTCGTTCTCGAGCGTAGCTGCGATCAAGTCATCTTCTAGCCGCGGGGTCGTAGACGGTCAAAGACGACCTATGTGTTCTCACTCCTACCACTTCGGAACAGTGAACAGACCAGAAAGCTAAACGGCGCCCAGGCGTCCTAGATCCTGTCGCAAAACGCCGCAATTTTGGTAATAGCCCAAGCGTGAGGCCTGCATTTCGCAGTCCGCTACAGCATTTCCAAAGCCGCTTGCTCAACCACCCATTATTCGTGGTCAGGGTCCAACCTACCCGGGATAGACGGTGCCCGTGAAGACGTAGCTGAACTGGACCCGGATCAGATACATCAGCAGCGGCATCACGGTGATCATTTGGAACCTGAAAGCCTTCAGTGTCAATGCCTTTCCGAGTGAAACCTACAGCAAGAAGAGCCTCGCCGTCGCACTCATGACGTCCCCTGAGCCGAAGTTGTTCAGGAAATTCTATAAACCAGGAAGTTAAAGCCTGGCAATCTACGATTGCATACGTCGGAAATGCACGACCGAACCGTCGGAAACGCTGCGAAGAACATGAACCCGATGAGAATGTAGCAAGCCGCAGAGAGTGCGTAGCCTATGCCGAGATCTCGGGCCTAAACAGGCCTAAGCTACGTGTTAAATGTAGGCGTGGAAATCGTACATTATTCTCCGGATGCTTCTGGTTGCGGAGAATAGTGAGCACCGCGTTGTGGATGAAGTAGGACAGCGCCAGCGTGCCGGTCAACGACGGGAATTTCCAGCTGTACACTAAAGTGAGGTTGTCAAGAAAGTGGAAGGACCGTTCTGGCTACTTTTCTGAACGGAACTAGGCGTCTTCCAGCGAGTGCGGGACCCTACACAGTGGGCCCAGGGACCTACCCCGTTCGAATCGGGAACGAATATAAGAGGTTAAGGCCTACGTAAGGGTAGTGATGTTATATTTGGACGCCCGTCCCATATTCCGTACTGTAATGCGTACCGTACTGTACGGTACGGAGTACGGTACGACGCAGATCCAGTACGGGTTTTGCATACGGTACGGTACTGGCGTAGTATGGAGTACGGTACGGCATCATCCGCTGGCCGAAAAAGCACTCGTACGGGTACTAGAACGGCTTTAATATGGGGCGTACGGTACTCTACGGTACGGAGTAACGGCACGGGATGGCCAGTACGGTGCGGTAAGCGCCAGAAGTTCAAAGGGATCGTCAAATGTTTCGGGTACATTTTTTCTGCTTACATTGAACGTAGTGTTCCGACGTTGGATCGCTGAAGTCCATATTCCAGCCGCACTCGAAGGCCTTCGAGAAAGTGAAGCAGAGCAGGTACATCACCGAGACGGTCCCTTAATTGCGACCATTCATCCGTATTCTCTTCGCTATAGGACCTACCCAGTACGTTGAACTTGGTGAAAAATGTCGGAGATTTGAAGTTGAGCAGTGGAAACGTCGCTATGGCCAGGTAGACTGGGACGGATCCCTGAAATTGGTCGTTACATCGAAACTGGAGGCCCTATGTGCTTACTTGCAGCTGCCAAAGCTTGTCGAAGGTGGAACTCGACAGGTCCTTGACGGCATCGAGCAGCTGCTCCGTCTCGTCCAGCCATTGCAGCGCGTCCGAATTGTGCTCGTTGGGGCAGTACACTGAAAATCAAGGATTTTGGTACGCAAGGATAGCGGCATACGCAACGGAAAATCTTAAGATCACTGAGGCCCTACGAACTGCCATGCCGTCTTCGCGAACGTAGACAGAGGAAATGTCTTCGAGTGGACCAGTACGATGTAGTTATAAGGATGTTTTATACTTCGATGCCCGTACCGTACCGTACTGTGTACTGTACTTTACGGTCGTACCGTGCTGCTTACAGTATTCTACGGTACGACGTAAGGTACGCCGCAGGCCCAGTACAGGTTTCCGTACCGTACTGGCTTATTAGGAGCATGGTACGGCAACATTCTCAGGCTGAACATACTCTAGTACGAGCCGTAGTACGGCCTTAATGTGTGCCGTAGCGTACTCCATACCGTTCGTGTTTTACGGATAATACGCGCGGCAACGAACCGCTACAAACGCTCGCAAAAGCCCAAACTTTGGGCCCCAAGGGATCTATGTAGGTAGCAAGCAAAGATTTAAACATGTTCGCAAACATGGATGCATTCAAGCAGGTTTTGAGGAAGCTTCAGGAGCGTTCTTACCATCGCAAGTGAACGTCTTGTTCGCCATTATCGGCAGCGTCGTACTATTCGGCTGCAACGATTCTAAAGTGTAGCTATCCGTCATTAATGTCCGGCTAAGACGAACGAACCGTAGACGATGTTCCCGGTGTAGTAGAGGAAATTTGACATCAGCACAAAGTAGACGATGACGCCGCCGATGAGCACGATGATGGAGAAGAAGACGGAGACGAACTCGCCCTTCTTGCCGAAGAAGTAGCGGCACACGTCCGAGAACTCCGCTTGCGCCGAATCGACGTTCATCGCTAAAATTCGCAAGTTAATGGAATGAGTAGATCGGTCTATGGCGCAAAGGGAGCAGCGGGAACGCCTGGTCGTGAGCAGGGCGATCTGCTAGAGTCGGCATGCAGTGTATCCGTTAGTATCAGGGCTGGGCACATTTGTCTGAGTACCACGACCAAGACCGGGACCTAGACACCCAGAACCACAGGGCCAGGACCTGCCCAATGGATTTTTGACGACCAGGATCAGGTACACAGGACCAGGACTAGTGTCAGAACCGGGACCCGACCAGTACTCCTTACTGACCAGCTCATCACGGCTGTAGAGCAGCTCAAGCATCTCCCTGCCAAGCGGTTCTACCCGGCAAGTCATCAGTCGTTCAGAGCAAATCATTGGACACGACTCTCGCTCATTCTTCTCCAACTCGTCCTCCTCCTCGCCCATCGTCCTCCTCGATCATACTCCCTCCGGGCACCTCATCACCCTCATAGAGCAGCTAGTTGTCAGCCTAGGCTTGAGCTTCGGCTTATTACTTTTTTTCTTGGCCAAAATTGTACACGTCAGCGCAACACATCGCCACATGCATCGCTGCATTGCGTCACTGCAGGGAGGAACAAATAGTGTCCCATACTGGACCCCTTAAGCCCCACGAAACATGCGTTGAGCGAGCGGGGCTTACCTAGCGACTGTGGACTCTGCACGACTCTGTAGGCGGTGTAGAAGGCGATGCCCGCCATCAACAGCATGAGGAGGATGCCCAGGACGAGACCCGCTTGATGAAGTGCCCACGGCATCGCCAGCAGGGACGTCCCCATCATCGTGTTCCACAGCGAGAATCTGAACTCACGGTTAACGATGCGCCCTCATACAAGTGACTTACATCGTGACGATGCTGCCCTGCTTGCCCTCCGAGTCCTTGAAGTCGTCGAAGGGCAGGATGGAGAAGAACTCGCTCGGGATCACGTGGTTCGGCATCATCTGAACAGAAAATTGTTGTTCAAGGTATCGCCTGAATACATGTCGTAAATCTGAATTCCTTATCCTAGCCGTGAGCAGCACATCATACATGCAGCTAGGTATCCATTAGGTTGAGGAGCTCATATACATGCTTGTCAGCGCAAAAACCGATGAGCATCATCCAGTTGTACAAAGTCTTTCCCACAAGGCAGCTCATCCCCGCACGGATAGCTCACGAATTTGCTGGGCAACCTCATGACTCGGAGCTGCCCAGGCATAATGTTATGCCGAGCAGATCAGCGATCAGCTTAGCTTTGTGGTTAGCTTATCGGATTTCCGAAAAGCTTATCCTCACGCCCAACAGGTCATATCACTTCTTTGGAGCAGCTCGTCACGATTCTTCGCCACACAAAGCTCTGCTACGCAGCTCCGCCACTGGGAGATGCCAACCACGAGAAGCATTTAAAACGTACCAAGCGCCTTCCTCCCGGATCCAGCCGGTTGAATAGCCGGTATCGAATCGCCATGTTCTGCTCTCGGTACGTCTCCGGCGGAAGGCTCTCCTGGTTCGACTGCAACGACAACTGCGACGCGGCCCGCGATCGGGAGAACATGTACGGACGGCGGAGGACTGCAAAAGAAGTTATAAGCAGGTTGAATACACCCTGCGTACTCACCTCCATCGGACGCCCTGCTTGGCACCGGAATGGGCCGTCGAGCTCGCGGAACTTGCAAGTTGTCGACGCTAAAATTGAACTTTAAGGCTCTTGCTTTGGTTTTTGCTGCACTGTTGGCTGTTGTAGCGGCCTAGCAAAAAATGTATATGCTGCTTGGCGGCCGAAGCAATGCTCCATAGCAGGACGTAGAGGGCAATGGTGGTCCACAAATATGGTCAAGGGCTGGGCTAATTTTTTTTCTGAGTGCCAAGACCAGGACCAGGACTAGACACGCAAGAGTAGTATCCGGACCAGGACCAGTCCACTGGAATTTTTTGAAGGATAGGACCAGGACGAAGACCCCCAGGACCAGGCCTAGCATCAAGACCAGGGCCTGCCCAGCCCCGTTGTAGGCATGTGGTAGTTCACTGCTTACCTACAGAGGTGTTTCTAAATATACGGAGGCGCTACCATTCGTATTAGGTCCGAGAGGCTCGACATGGCTCGATAGGGATCGTAGGCTCGTCTCAATCCGAGAAAAATACCCTGATTTTCTTAGCGGTTCAAAGCAAGTGGGCTCAAACAAAAAAAGGTCATGTGTACTGCACACAAGATTGGTTATTTGTATCCTGACTGGTTGCCGCTAAGGACCAGACCGTGTTTGATGCCAATGAACAGCTAAATCCAGTACCTCCTAGCGACTGGTATGTCCTCGAGTCCAGCCAAGTCCTCGAATCGCACTCGGCTGTCCGATCGCTCCAGTGCTCCATAGGAGGACATCCTAAACACGATTGCATAAGTCGGCATCCACAACAAACTCAAGCGTGAAATACATAGCGAAATACCAAAACACCGCACATATCGATGCACGAGAAACACGCGTGGACCGACGCAGTTCGTCGGCGGGAATCACCAGTTCTCCCGGTTGGTTTGTTCTTATCGGCGCACGTCCTTTTCGGGGAAAGCCAGACGCTTTTCCCCCAGCGACTCTCGGGATGTTTCCCGCGGTCGGGGTGCTCTTTGACCGCGCGTCAGCTTAGGGAAAACAAATAATCGACTGATTCAGCGGAATTTTTCGAACGAGCCATCGATTTGCGGACACAAATACGTCCATTATGCACATAACAACCGAAGCAGCAATTAGATTTAGGCCAGACAGGCGCACTTTTGGTTTCGTAAGCACCTTAAAGTGGCCGAAACAGGAATGAATCCCATGCTACAGAAAAAAAGAATAAAAAGCTAACTGGTAGCTCTCCAGCCTACTTGCTTTAGCAGGTCCATCCCGCTCAAAATGTATACTTGAGAAATTCTAGCGCTAGAATTTTATGAATTTAAACCGTTCTTGTATGGTGTTATGGTTCAAGGATAAATTTATCCAAAAAGGCACGCAACCTCTGTAAACACAACACTTTGGCAAGAAATTTTGTAGCGCATAAAAGCGTGCGTGGAATTTTGCAATTTTGCTTGCAATAATTTAATCAATGCGGTCCTTTGTGCAATAAACTCTTTCACTATTCAAGGCTATTTTTTAGCAAAAAACATGAGTCGTCAAAGCTGTCGAGGACAGACTAAGCTTGTAAAAACCAGTTCGTTTCACGAAGTTTTCGAGAAAATACCATTTCCTCGCCTTCAAATTGCACTGACAGTCAGTTTTCAAAACACAGATGGACTTAGAGAAATGGGAGAAAGCACGCATTCTTAGTGGAACGAACTCGAATTCCACCTGCGCAATCCGAAATCCAACTCAAGTCCGACGGGCACAGAGGCCCTCTTCAAACGTCGGGGAACTCGAAGCGATCCACCTCGTGCGGGGTCACCGTACTCCGACCGCACGCGTCGGAGTCGCACGCGCGCGTCGATGACTCGGCCGCTTGCTGCTGACGCTGACGTTATTGCTGGGCTGTATTTGCCTCTTTTGGATGAGTCCGTGCTTCCGAGGGTCGATAAATCCGAGCGCGTCTTAATGTTTTTTTAATTGCTCTTTTGAGAATATCGCCCGGCTAGGGGAGTTGACCTTCAGGGTAATTTTGCAGCGTATTTTTGAGGTTACAGCACGAGTCTGCTTGCTTCCGCAGGTCTTCCCCATCGACGTTGCACTGTATACTCTTATGCTGGCAAAAACTTGCGTATTCTGATGGATGGACGCGACCAAAAACTGGCTTAGTCCGACTGCCCCACCTTCCCTAGTTGCTGTTCTTCCATAAGTAAAATTGCGATTATGTTTGAACATTGTTCACGGCTTAATTTTGCAGCCGCATTTGTACCTGCAAAATACTGTTACGTATTTGCACGTTTTCATATAGACTTGCAGTGCGTACCCAGTGCCTGAAACTGCAGCTCAGTATGTAATGAATTTGCATCTTAAGGCTAGCATTCGCGCATGAACTTGCTGTTGATTTTGCAATGATGCGTGTTCCAACGCGATCAGTCTTTGGATTTGCACACCGGAGCCGATTTGCAACAACATAACTTTGATGTTCAGGTCAACCTTCCTCAACCCAGCTCAAGCCCCACTGCTACGCGATGACCAACGAGGACCTGCCGGAGGCGGAGAAGGTGCGCATCGCGTCCGACTTCCTGCTCAACTCGCCGCCGGGCGAGTTCAACGACGTCTTCAACGACGTGCGCATGCTCCTCAACAACGACACGCTCCTCGAGAAGGGCTGCGCGCCGGCGGTCGCGCAGTACAACAAGGACCAGTTCGTGCCCGTCAAGGTGGAGGGCGCCGACGCACCGGTAAGCGCACTTGCGGAAATGATGAAAATCGTGGTTTAAAACAAGCGAAGTGCTCGTCGAGTTAGAATTCCAGGTGTTCCGACATGTACGGTGTGGGTAAGCAACAGGGCTGGCGCATGTTTTTTTCTGAGCACTAAGACCATGATCAGGACCTGCAGCTGTGTCAGGGACGTTCGCGGTAGCTAGTTGATCAGGTGGGCCAATACCTAGGGCATCCTGTTCAGGGCGCGTCCAATGTCGGAGTGGATTCAGGCCAATTAGAGTTCCGAAAAACCAGACAAAACCAGATTTGTCAATGAGGTGCGCTGCCAGGATGCGTCAGACAGCATAGAGTTCAGGCTACTAGGGCTTCTAGGACCTAGAAAGCTTTCTGGCGTCAAGATGCAACGTAACCTTCGCTGCGCAGGATCGGCACAACCAGAGACAATCTAACTAGGTCGTGTGTGAACCTATGCACCCGATTATTCCCATATCCAAAAGGCAGGGCCTAGACTGTCTGAGAAACGCCCGGGCGGTCGCACGTTGGACCGCTAAGCATGCATGCAGCATGCTAGGAACATGCGACACATCTAGGAGCATGCGATACCTCTAGGAGCATGTGATACCGTTAGGAGCATGAATCCGCCAGGAGAATGTGGTATTGCTAGGAGCATGCGATACATAACCCTATGACGCTCTGCGCCTGATTGTTCCCATATCCGTCCCTGTGATCCGAGCATTTGTATTCCAAGGGAGGCTGGGCACATTTTTCTGAGTACTAAAAGCAGGACCTAGACCGCCAGGACCACAAGACTGACCAAGACTAGTATCAGGGCCAGGACCCGCAATGGAATTTTTTTGGACGACCACGACCCGGAACTAGACCCCTGACCAGGTAGCATAGTTACCAGGACCTGCTTAGCCCTGATTCCAAGGGGGCCAAGATGTCCGCATCACACTCAGTGGACTCATTGTTTACACCCTCTTCCTCCCCCGCTCAGTCGCTGGTAAACGACCCTCGCCGCCCATCCTGATGAAAACAGGTCCTGAGGAACGATCGGTCGGTCGGTCGCACGTAGGACCGGTTGTTGATTTGTAAGCATAGAAGCGACGTGCGCTTTCTTCCACGACCGTTCGGTTACGCTTTCCGTCAGACAACGGCCGCTCATTAGTTTCGTTAGCGGGGGTCTACAAATTCTAATTTACGCTACACCTCCTACGTATAATGAAGCTCGAAATTTCGACTCTGTCCATTAATGAGATGACACCGTCCCCGCATAATTCAGTAGTAGCCCAATTAGAAACCTAACAGGGATGGGCGGAATTTTTTCGACGACCATGACCAAGACCAAGAATTCAGTTAATTTCCCCATTCAAAAATGGGCGGCTAGGCCCACAGATTTCCATTTTTTGAAGCATATTTGGCCACATTCGCGCGGAATTTAGCCCGCCGCAGGCGATACCACCGAAATTTCGACTCATATTCTAATATTTCGACCTAAAATTTGATAGGGCGCTGACTGCGGCAGACCGTCGAAAAGTCGAGATGGGGGGAATTTTTCGACGTCCAAGACACAAGACTAAAACCACCGGGATACCGGGACCAAGACCCGCCCATCCCTGAAACCTAATGGCCCAGATCACGCGTCTGTGTCACAAACTGTCGATAAACCATTCCTGGTCTAGACCCTGATAACGCCGTTCAACGAGCTCCCGGACGGCCGCTTCGTGGACCCGAAGTCGAAGAAGGTCTTCAAGTACGATCACCTGCGCAAGGAGGCCGTCGACGTGCACCCGGCGGGCGCCGAGATCGACGAGAAGCTCGAGCCCTGGCGGAAGGCGCTTCAAAATGTACGATTTCTTTTACCTATGATACCTCTTGACTTTGAGCTCGGAACCGTGGGGTCAAACGTGCACCTGCATGAGCTCAACACGATAGGAGCATGCGATACCTCCAGGAGTAATGCGATACCGCTAAGCATGCATTAGCGCTAGGAGCATGCGAAACCTCTAGGAGCATTGCATACCGCTAGGAGCATGTGATATCTCTAAGGTGCATATGATGCCGCTAGAAGCATGCGAAACCTGTAGGATCATGTGGTACCTCTAGGAGCATGTGGACCGCTAGGAGCATGTATCTGGCAGGAGCATGTGATATCGCTGGAGCATGCATCCGCCAGAAGCATGCGCTACCGATGGGAGCATGCGACACCGCTAGGAGTATGCCCCCGCCAGGATCGTGCGCTACCTCTACGAGCATGTGATACCGCTAGGAGCATGCATCCGACAGGAGCATGTGATCTCGCTAGAAGCATGGGATGCATCTAGAAGCATGCGAAACCTCTAGGAGCATGTGATACCGCTAGGAGCATCTAGGAGCATGTGATACCGCTAGGAACTCGCCAGGAGCATGCGCTACCAATGGGAATACGCGATACCTCTAGGAGCATGTGATACCGCTAGGAGCATGCACTCGTCCGGAGCATGTGATATCCTTAGGAGCATGCGGAACATCTAGAAGATGCGAATCCTTTGGTAGCATGCGATACCGCTAGGAGCATCTAGTAGCATGTGAGACCGCTAGGAACCCGGCAGGAGCATGTGATACCGCTAGGGGTATGCGGCAGCCTGCTCTAGCAAGTTCATGAGCCCATCTTACGCTAGTTTATGACAAGAACATGAGGCCAATTATGAGCTTTCGCCCTTCCCTTACATGCTTCTCCTTAGTAAACTGTTCTCACTACTTTCAAATTTCAGGAAGTGGACGCGTACATCGACGAGCACTTCCACCGCTCCGGCGTTGGCACCGTCTTCACGCACAACGGCTCCATCATCCTCTGCATGGAGTCCCATCTGTTCCAGCCGAAGAACTACTGGAACGGTCGCTGGCGCTCCGAGTGGCGCATTCCCGGCTTTGACGGCAAGACTGCGACGGCCGACGTGTACGGCCTTGTGCGCATCCACGTCCACTACTACGAGGACGGCAACGTGCAGCTCCTCTCGAACAAGAACGTCCACTTGAAGGTCCAGCTCACGGTACGCTCGGAAATGTTGGGGAGGGAGTAAAACTGCTCGGGTTTAGGGCGATCGCGAGAAAAGCGCCAAGGACATCCTGAAGGCGATCTTTGAGGCGGAGAATGCCTATCAGGTGAGGCCTACAAAATAGATCAAACTGAGCTGAGAACATAAGCAGCTGAGCCTCACCGCATGGTAGACTTATACGCCCGTACCGTACCTGCGTACCATATTTTGCGATACGGAGTAAGGTACGGCCCTGGTCTAGTACGGGTTTCCGTACCGTATTGGCTAAGTACGGATTACGGTACGGCATCGTCCAATGGCTGAAAATACACTTAGTTCAGGTCCATAGTTCAGCCTTAATACACGCCGCATCGTAGTCCGTACCGTATTTTACGGTACGGGAGGGCCGGTACGGTACGGAGTACGGTAGCTGTGTCGCGTCTACGTATCTGCCTAGCGACGTTCCGCAATGCGGAACGGTTTGCAACTCGGCGGAATCAGTAGCTCGGAGGAATAGAGTGACTCCGCATAGATGCGTAGCTGCTCCAGCTTGACAGGGCACTACTCTTCTCGATTCTCAATCAATCGATACACCGATTCCTCTTCAAAGCTTCTCCTTTCAGTGCGCGGTGCAGGAGAACTACGGCACGATGGCCGAGTCCACCTTCAAGACGCTGCGTCGCCAGCTGCCGATCACTCGCTCGAAGCTCGACTGGAGCAAGCTGCAGTCGTACCGCATCGCACAGGACATCTCGAAAGAGTGAAGCAGCGGCGCCGCACAGCGCCGCCGACGAGCATTTCCTTCGCCACTTCCACCGCCTGCCAATTTCCCTTTTGCCTACAGCCGCAATGTCCCCTTTCCCATCGCTTCCCATCACAGTTTCTATTTCCCGAAACGATGAGCTCCGCTGTACCGAATCTAATCACAAGTATTTCTGTGGTTTTCGTGCCAGAACGATGCAAAAAACGTGCCGTTCTGTTCCGACTTCTGTGCCGCAATGACAATGACGTCCCAAAGTTCCAACGTTCCCATTGCCTTACGCTGTAACTTATGACGCACGATAGGCCCCACGAACGCTCTCGCCCAATGTAAGCTTGGGCGCTTCAAGACTCTCATGATTCCCTTCAGTGCTCTGATGCGTTCTTGCACCGCTTCGACATGTAACCGTCAATAAACTTTGAGCCCTCATCGGAACCTGTGCGAATGAGAAGAAGGGTCAGTAGCCCTGATTATATTCCGTTCTGGTGCATTTAACGAAGCCCTTCGCGAGTTAACGCCCAATTAGCAAACAATATTAGTCACGGCCTAGTTCAGCCGAAAGCCTGGTACGCCGTAATCAGTGGCACAATATCAGAGGACGACAGAGACCGCGTTGTGGGCGCCTGTTAGCCTAGGAATTCGAATATATTTGCCTAAAATGAGTTCGTTTTTCGTTATAGCGGTAAACAATGGTGCAAGAATCACTCATTTCCCCCATCGATAAGGAGGTCAGGGGCTGGATGCGAGTCTTTATCGATTCCACGCAGCGAAGTCATTCCAAAGCGGAAGCATGCGTGACTCATTAAGCGGCGAGGCTCGTAAAATTGAGCAAAGTTTAACATGTACCAACCAAATCGTCCAGGACCGAGAGCGCTTTTCGAATGGCTTCCACGAATTTCCTCCATACAGTCCTTTCGTTAATTTGTAGCAACTTCGATTTTGAAGATTTTAAGTGAAAATCGAAACTTTCTCTCTTTATTCTTTAAAAAAAGTAAATGGTACTGGGCTTGGTACCCGGACAACGTGACCGCGTTAACGCTGCTCCTATTTAATTCGATTTTTCACGCTTATCGTGCAATTTTAGTTCGCAATGTCGACGTCAAACGCCACCGCAATTGCGACCACTTCGACCGCACCAGTCGGTTCCACGCCAGCCAGCACTCTCGCCACAGCGATCAACACCACGCTGACCACTCTGGCGGAGAACATCACGACCACACTTGCCACCACGACGACCACCGCCAACGGAACGAATGCCACAACCACCGCAGGGACGACGACGCTGATGTCCTCGGCGGCGACGACGTTGGGCACGTCGAGTTCCACGGCAGAGACCGTGCCTGCCGGCGGCGGCGGTGACTCGCACGTTCTCTTCCTCTTCTGCACGGTGCTCATGTTCGTCGCGGTGGCGCTGGTGGGCAAGATCGTCTACAGTCACCACAAGAAGTAAGTAGGGACTGAGTGAGCAGTGTGCCAGTCAATACTTTTCTGAATGGTGCAATACTTAGTGTGGCCAGGTCAGCAACTGAGAAAGAGAAGATCTCGGTAGCGGCGATATGAGTGAGCTGACGATCGTAAGAAGCTGGTGGGAAACTGGTCATCAGAATCATGAAATGAGCTAATCATAGAATGGTCAGCCGCTGACCTAGGGGATATTGCGTCGAGCAGAGTGGTGAGTCGCCGACAACGGCCGTCGAGCTGTACCTGAGCAGGGAGGCGCTGATGAGCAGGGAGGAATTGTTGAGCAGAGTGAGGAGCTGCTGAGCATGTACAAGAGCGCCTTGACCAGGATGAGGAGCTACAGTGCGTGAGGACGAGCTCCTAAGCATGATGAATAGCTGCTGAACAGGGAGGAGGAGCTGTAGAGTGGGGGCGGAGCTTCTGGGCAGCGAGGAGCTTTTGAGCAAGGACCAGCTGGTAAGCATGGGAGGAGGAGCTGTGGTACAGCGCGAACTGCTGATTAGGAGAGGAGTTGCTAGGCAGGTAGGAGGTACTAAGCAGGAAGATTAGCTGCTTAGCAGGGAAGAAGCTGCAGAGCAACGGAGGATCTACCGAGCATGAGATAGAGCTGCTGTGCAGGGGAGGACCTGCTGGATGAGGGAGCTTCTAAGTACATGGACAAGAGCAGCTGAGCAGAGGAGGGGCTGCTGAATAGTGGCAAGTGCTTCTAAGCAGGAATGGAGACACACAGTTCGGTTTCTCTAGCTCGCGCGAGGACGAGCCAAGACGAGTGGAAGAATGCATAAGCCTGGATAAGCCGTGTAGCTAAGAATGTGAGCGATGAGCTTGGACGTGCGAGAAGCCCGCACGGGGATCCACCTATCAGTCTAGGATGGGGGATAGACCAGGCTGAGCAACAGCTCACGCCGGGCGTGAGCGAAGATGTGCCGTGAATTACCTAACTTCCCCGTTTAGACGACGCGGCTTCACGATGGGCACCAACCGCTGGTCGCTGCCGACGGTTCGTGGCGGAAGCGGAAGTCGCCTCGGCGCCGGCATCCCGTTGGGCGGCGGTCTAAGCGGTAGCGCCAGCTACCGCGCGATGCCGCAGAACTCGATGGACGCGCCGAATCCGCAGGCGCGACTCGACTGGGAGCGACAGTTCTTCGACGCCGACGACGTGGCGGTGCCGAACGCGCTCGAGGACGAGACGCATGTAAGGGCGAGATGATTAGGACCCGTTCGAAGTTACTGAAATTTCGAATTTAGACCTCTTCACGTCTCCAGCTCAACATCGGCTAAGAAGCGACGTGCGTCGTCCGCGAATCCACATGGCTACTTCACTCCTCTCTGGCTGGTCACATTTGCCCCATCCGTCCATGAACTTCCTCCATGAGCATTTATCCGGTTTCGGTGTCAGCTTACCTCTTTCTAACTCCTTGTCCGAAATTTGGCGCTACCTATTTGTCGCGACGTTTGATCAGCGGCTGAATGGGCTCCTCATCACTCTGGATATGTGGTCAACAAAATGATAGCTGGTTACCTCGTGATGAGCCGCCCAGCCTGAGGATGAGCGTCCCATTTGATGACGAGCTGCTTTATGTCCAACGTCCACTTGCGTATTTGTCTATTTGCATGCCCTTTCACTTGGTTCGTCCTCACGTCCGTCCATCGTTCACAGCTGCCTTCCTTAGTCGTGAATATTTCACTCTGTCGTCGTAATCAGGTGGCGGTCTCCCTAACTCATGGTGGTGTCTTTGTATTTGCAACGTGTCTTATGGATCCTCTCTCGATGTCTTTTACGGAGTCGTGTGCTATCTGTGATTTGGTTTTATGCGAATATGCGTATAAAGAAGTATCAAAAACTTTCCGGACGCAACCGATCTTGTGACGTTGCAAATTCTAGTGCAAACCCATGTGCAAAACGACGATGCAAGCAAAGACGCTATTACGTCTATGCGTCGGTTACAACGTGGCGATACTTCTCTCCCCTACAGTTCCCTCCCCGGGGAATCGTTCTGTGAAACTGGAAAATCTTGGTGTGTGGGTTGCCTGAGCCCAAGCCTAACCCTAACCGGAACAGACTAAGCATGTGCTTATGTTCGGGCATTTACGGTAAATACGTGTATCACCCATGCCGGTGCTGTTTTACGTCTTGTAGCCATAAAAAAATCGATGACTCCATCATGGGTGTGTAATGGCGTTGGAAAATGAAGAAAACATAACGTCGGCAAAGTCAAAGACGTTTGACGTCGCGTCGGCAACCCGACAGGGCCTTTAAGACGCTATGCGTTACCATAAAATTAGCATTGTTCACGCTGGTAGCAGGACCTAGAGTCGACGAGGCGTTATTACGGGAGGATCGACGCCTGAGAAGTCAGTTACACTAAGCATGAACAGCTCCGTGTGCTTTACGATCCTCGTTTTGATGGTCGTGCTCTGCGTCGTCTACTTAGCCCCGATGGCCGATGCGGCGCCTGCGCAAGCTCTCTCGAATAGCTTGGATAAAGGTGAACCTTAGAACTGAACTACTCAAAGGGTCAATTGGCCTCGTCGTCATCGTCGGAACCAGAAGCTGGGCAGGCTGCGAGTCCATTCACCTTTTCGAGTCTCTCTTGTTCTTATTCGAGAGTGCCATGTTTAGCCGTGAAGCTCCGTGCTGGACCGTGTTATTCATGTGGGGCCATGGAGTCTGGAGGGTACTGCTGCGACTAAGTTCTTCTATCGTTGCATACCACTGATTGATGTTGAATAAAATGTTAACCTTCAGCTGACCCTGTTGTGCAACATTAATTAGTGCTATCGTCGCTTCAAGGCGGTCTGTGTTACGTAGTACTTGTCGGTCAACGTGATCGCCTGCAAAGACTCAAAGACGTCTCGGTCGTACTCGGTCCATATGACGGACTTGGCCGATTTTGTACGTCGCAAGAAGTTGAAGACATTCCGCGAACGGAACCTGTTATGCCGAACAATGACTATAGGAACTATGCAAAGAACACCGGTTCGCTGCAAAGGTCACACTCAACTCGAATTTTGAAAGAACGCCTACGCGGGCGTTTGCCCTATTCTTCAGCAAAAGCACTAGGGCTTGGGAGCCCTCGGGCCAGAAACCGAAGCTGAAGCGAAGGTAAAATTCGAAGCCGAAGACCGAAGCCCAAAATACATCGAAGCCGAAGACGAAGCTCTGCAAAATTTCAAAGGGAGCGTCCAGAAAATCAATGGTGCTCATATGGGTCAGTATAGCCCCAAGGAGAGTTCGTAAACGTGCCGCTCATAGAGATCGGAATGGGCCGGCCCGACTCGGGCTTTCCCGAAGTCTTCATATTGGGCTTTCAGCAGTCAAAGTGTCAAACTCAGAGTAGCTTTTTTTTGTCTAAACGTTGAACTTTTCAACCAGTTCGCACGCCTATTGGAAAATATATTCACTAAGCACGCAGGTAAGTAAGTAGTTCTAGAAAAAGTCAACAGTTACGGGCCGGCCCGGGCCGGGCCTGGCTTGACCCAGGTCCGAGTCAGGCCGCACTAGCCAGAACCCTATAAGCTGGCCCAAAAATTGAACCACGTCCCGTCCATCAGGGTCAAAGCCCAGCGGCCAAGGCGGGTTTGGTAGCGTCGGAAAAGAAAGAAAACATTATTTCGGGAAAAAAGACGTTTGACGTAACGTCGGCGTCCCGGTAGCGCTCAATTTCACAAACATTTCCGAGCCACAGTCGGGCACCACTGCGCAGTGGTTTACTGGAACTAGGCCTTCGATTCCCCAAAAGCTTTATTTACCGAAATCTACACATTCTGAAGTCAGAGAGTCCGGCGGACGGAGGCGATGCTTTGGAAGCGACGAAGAGAGCAAAGCGGGGGAAACGGTGGTAGGCAGCACATTGTAAACTGGGGAAGCGGCGGGCGGGGCTAGAAGTCTAAGGAAGCGACGCTAAAAACCGTCCACAATGAACAAGACAGACAGACACAAGGGCCCCTTCATTCAAGGGGTCACGAAGGAGCACAAGTTGCGAAGGAATCGAGGTCCACGCGATGGACAAGGGTGAAAGATCTAGTTGTCGGAGCCGGGCGACTTCTTGAGGCTGTCGAAGAACTCCTGCTGCGAGAGCGCCATCGCCTGCGCGAGCATCGACGCCTCGTCGATCGGATTGCCCCACTCGTCCTCGAGGCCTGGAAAGAGAGAGTTAACGGGAGTCGGCGGAATTTGCATGCCTCCGTAATTCTAGATAATATTGTATCTGAGTGAATGAGACGACGGGCAGTTTAAACCAGGCTTCCTTCTGAACTTTTCGCTTCTAGCACTTGAGGTGCATGCACGTCACAGAGCAAACTTGGCGGATATTCGCCTTGTGCCGAACTCCGATCCGTACTCACACCCTCCGTACCATACTCCGTTCCGTACTGACCCCCACCCCCCGTACCATACTCCGTTCCGTACTGACCCACTCCGTACCGAACTCCGTTCCGTACTGACCCCTCTGTACCAAACTCCGTTCTGTTGAGCACTGTGAGCGGTAAACGGAACTGCGCAAAAAGTGGCCGTTTCCCGTGCCGTTCTCCACAAAAACAGCACGGAACGGCGTCAGTTTTCGAGCCGTTCCGTACTAGGTACGCGACAGGTTCGTTCCAGGCGCAAACTTGCTCACTGTTCGTAGCACACACAGTTGGCACACAAGTGGCTTACCAAGCGCAGCAGAAGCAAGAAGCTCCTCGTAGAGTCCGGCACCCTTCGCAGCGGACGCCTTCGCAGCGGCCGCCGCCGCAGCGCTGGTGCTCGGCGCGGGGCTGCGGCCGCCTTCGCGCAGCAGCGACGACGCGGACGTGGACGGCTTCATGAGGTCCGGCGCGTCGTTGAGGAAGCTCGCGCCGAAGCCGTGGCCGATGTTCGGCAGCGAGGAGGAGTGAGGATCTGAAAGAAACGGGTTAGGCTCAGTATATAAAAATTAGAAAAACCTGAAATGTAACTAGATAGATATAAAAATAGGAAATATTGAAATAATATAATTTAAAACCATATAATTTAATTATTGTATTTTATTAAAAAATTAATTTTAAAATTTAAACATTTAATTTTGTATAAAATATGTAAATATGAATAAATACCTAACTGACAAAAATTTAAAAAAAGACAAACAAAACAAAGAGTAAAAATAACGAGCAAAGAAAGTAGTCTTTAAAACGACAGGCCAACAAGACGCGTACCATCACGAGAGATCTTTGCCAGCGGCTTCGCGATGTCGTCGTCGCGGCTCGAGCAGGGCAGATGCGGCGACGAAGCGCCGCGTTTGGCGCCGAGGTTGAAAGACTTTGTGGACTGCGAGCGGGCCGTTGGGCCGCCTCCGACGGGCGACTTGCTCACCGGCGGCGGCTCGCTCTCATCGCGGCGACGCTCCGGAGGCGCCATGCCGCTGGTGCCTTCAAGCTGGCGCAGGTAGGCCAGGTAGGACTCCTTTTGGATCTGAAAACTTCGATTTAGAGGCTTCTCCTCACTTCTTACTAGCTTCTCCTCACTACGGGCATCCTTCTCCTCATTTTGGGCTTGCTACTCCTCACGTGACTCTGTGTTCCTTTCTGGCTCATTCACCGACTACTTTTTTCATATATACTTGGAAACTCCTTGCCTGGCTCAGTCCTTCTCAGTTACGCGTTTTTGGTTTTCTATTGCACACTGCTCGCCTGGCTCGCTGGTCCTCTCTTCTCCTAGCCTCTGGCCTGCTGCTCCTCACTTCTCCTTGCTCCTGGCTCGCTGATCCTCTCTTCCTGGCCCCATCTCACTGCCTCTCACTTAGGTTCACCTACCCTGCCCCTCGCCCCGGCTGATTCCTCCTCATTCCTGGCTAGCTACTCCTTTACCGCCATTCCCCACTAATGGATTTTCTGGCACCCCGTGTGGCTCAACAATGTTCAATACGCACCTGCCGCTGCATCTCGTCGTTGGTCTGCTCCCAGTCCGTCATGCGGAGCTTGTCGTTGAGCATCGTCTCCTCGATGTGCTGCGCCTCGGAGACCATCTTCGCCTCACGCAGCAGGTTGCGGTCGGCTAGACCAGGCTGAAGACCAGGCAGGCCCAGGCCCACGCCGATGGTCGCCGCATACGGGTCAACAACTAAAGTGAATGGTTAATGGTGGAGGTGTAATTAGCGTAGTCGACACAGGCATGATTTTTTTCATCGGACGGATCTACAGGATCTTATGGTTCACGACCGCATGCCCATTGTGGTCCAGGACCGCATAAACGCTGTGGTCCCGGGACGCATGCCCATTGTGGCCCAGGGCCGCTGCCCATCGTGGTCCAGGACCGCATGTCCATTGTGGTCCTGGGCCGCATGAACCATTGCGGTCCTGGCCTGGACCGCATGACCATTGTGCTTTGCATAAGACATAACCGTTGTGGTCCTAGACAGCATGACCACTGTGGTCCCGAACCGCATAAACGCTGTGGCCCCGGGACGCATGACCATTGTGGCCACTATTGCATGCAGTTGTGGTCTCGATCGCATAACCGTTGTCGTCCAGGACGGCATGGATAATTGCACTTTTGGCCCGACCGCATGACCATTGTGTCCGGGATCGCATGACACATGTCGTGGTGGTCCCGCATCGAACGACCCTGCTGCTAGCGCTTACCTGAGTTGTAGTGAACCGTGCCGTGGTACGATAGCCGGATGGGCGCATGCTCTGGGCCTGCGTTCGCCTCGGGACTGATCGGGTGGAAGGTGTTGATGGGGTCGATGCTGTACTCAAAGATCTCGATGGGGCGCGAGAAGATCTCCGAGATCGCTTGCAGCTCTACGTGGTTTCCATGCGCATCCACCTAAACGTAAAGGGATTAGGTACTTTTTGACACAAAGTGGGACATGCTCCGGACGGTAAAACTCAGCTAGCATAACCTACAGCCCAAGGCTTTTCATCCTCAGCTCACGGACCTTCTCACGCATCTCAGAGATTCGTCTCGTGAGTAAAGTATCTCAACTACTGCCCAATTGAATCAAAGTATGGCTTAAGTAGCTCAGCTCAAATGCTGCCTGCACAGTCTTTCGTAGAGCTTAAACTTAAACCTCAACTCGATAGCTGAGCTTATGGACCATAGCTGAGCTGCAGCTCTATTAGTTCTACCTTTTGGCTAGACAGATCGTTTTGGAGCTCAAGATGACCAACCAAAGCTCAATTGGCTCGTCTCCTGCTCCGCTTACTCGTGCTACCGCTCATATACTTCGGACTCTCCTAGACCTTACGCTCATGCTGCAGCTCCCGAAGGCCATTGAAGTGCCTTTTCTTATGCATAGCTGGGTGGTATAGTAGCTCCTAGCTATAGCTCACCCTCAGCACTAGTAGCTAGAGTCGGCTTGCTGGCACATCCTGTTAAACGACGAGTTAGTCTGGCCTATACGTTTCGTACAGCTCGTTTATACCCAACCAGACGCTAATCTACCAACCTCGCATAACTGCTTAAGTTGCTCAACAGCTTTTCCCACAGCTCAAGTGATCCATCTGATGATCATGATGCTCATCAAGCGCTCGTGTAAACTCAAACGCGATCATCCTTTAGCTCACGGCTTACCGCACAGCTCACACAATCCATTTTTCTGATCAGGTTCCTCATTCTGCAGCTAACCTAGCGCAACTTTTTCTTCCACGAATCCGCACGGACCTGGCGCTTGCGCTGCAGATAGTCGTCGAAGTCCTCTGTGAGGAACTGCGAGAAGTGGTCGCGGTTCTTCGCTATGTAGTCCATGCACAGGCGGCGCACGCTGTCGTGCATCTCCTCGTCGCCGTAGACCTGGTCGGCCACCGCGCGGAACATGCACGCGCCGTCGCCCTTGACCTCCTTGATCACGAGGCCGCGCGCCTTCTTCAAGCGCTCGGCGAAGCGACGGTCGAGCTAAAATTGACATTGAATGAAGGTCGATAGTGAGCGGTGGGTGGGAATGTCGCGTAGCGCTAGAGACACCCAAGCTTGGTCTAGGTCAGAGGAGGTAGAATTCGGCAAACCCCCTCCGTATTGTACTCCGTGCCGTACTGAGCGCCCCGAACCGTACACCGTGCCGGTCTGACCGTGCCCGTGCCGTACTCCGTGCAGTACTCTACGTTCCGAATACGGCACGGCTGCAAAACGGTCAGTATTCCGTGCCGTTCTCCACTGAAGCGGCACGGAGCGGCCTCAATTGACGAGCCGTGTCGTATTCGTGGCGTACCAGTACGGCACGGAGTACGGTTCCGTACTGGAACCCACTCATACCGTATTCCGTGCTATGGAATACGGAAAACGGCACGGAACGGAACACGGCAAGGTACGGTTGCCGAAGTCTAGGCGGTCCTTATGCCTCGCGAATGACTGTAGAATGTCAGATCGACTTTCTGAGTGGTCAGACAGAGGGCTAGGCCTCAGACAGGCCGTCGAATAAGGTGTTCTATAGTTTAAGTCCTCGTGGCACTGAGTGCTCCATTTGTCCAGTTGATCCACCTGAGCCCAGGGCTTAGGTAGTATGGTCCATGCTCTCCAGGCGGTCTTAAACATGCAACGTACTTCGTCGTCCTCAAATCCGGCGCCATACTCATCATCCGAATTGCATCCTTCACGCGGCGCCGAGGCAGCAGCAACGCTGCCCGGCGCCCCGCTCGGCACTGTTTTCCGCTTGGTGAGCACCTTCCCGCTGGTGCCTGCACTTGAGCCGACGCTCACGCGCGAGTCCGACGAGCTCGCCAGCACCGCGCCCAGTGCCAGGGAGCCACCGGGCGTGGTCTGCGAGTACTTCCGGAGCTTCTTGTTGATCGCTAAATCGAAAACTTAGGAAGTGGTCTTTGAGGTTCATTGTGGTTCGGACAAAGGGTCGTCCAAAGGTGGGACCAGGGATGGGAAGGCAGTCCAAAGGGTCTAGGTGGTCCAAAGTGGCTTCCAGTTTGGCTTGATGGTAAACGAGGGGTATTCCGGAAGACCTGGCTCCTCCCACGAGGTGAGCTCGCTCTGGTAAGGCCGGACACCCAACGCGTCCGACGTGTGTTCAGTGTGGCCCCGGAATCAAATGGTCACGGTGGTCCTAGCTGATTAAAGCGGCCCACGCTGACCGGCCGGTCAGAAGTCCAGCTTCAGGAGCCCCGTCCAGGAAGCCCTATCCATTAACACGATGCAGACTGACCTAGCGCGGCCGCTGGGTGCATGCCGCCCACGGAGCTCATCGCGCCCGACGTGACATCGATGCCGGCGCCAGCCTGATCGGGTGGTGGTGGCTTCGCGCCCTGGCCGGATCCGCTGTAGCCAGCGTTGGACGAGCTTGACGAACCGCCGGCGTTGTTGGCGGAGGAGCGGCTGAAAGCAGAGATTGTTACAATCAGAAAGAGACATAGACGCGATATCCCCCACCCGTACCGTACTGAATGGTCTCCACGTACCGAACTGGCCACGCCGTACCGGTACCCCGTGTAGTAGAGTACGGTACGGCCCAGAAGCCCAGCCTCAGCAGCACGTCGCTTAGCTCAGCAATCCCTCCAAGTCTGCCGAGCGGACTATGACCCTGCGACTGGACCCTGCTTAGCATAAGCACAAGCTTTTAGCGTGCTGCGCAGGCCTAGCTCCACGCTTGGAAGCTCTCGCTGAGCAGCTCTCAAAGATTTGCTCTCGGCTCTTGCCCGTACCTTGCCCCGTGGCGGTCCGTCTTCAGGTGGGGCTTCTTGGACTTCTGCGGCAGGATCGTCATCTTGAGTCTTCTTCAGTCGTCGGGTCGTAAGTGAACTTGGTGCGCAGGAGGAGAATCGCCGGTCACTGCGCGGTGAAAGATTCCTTCGCGAAAGCACTAGAAAACTGCTCTTGGTCAATCTGTCGGAAACACAAAATACTGATAAACACGGTTGCGAAACCGTTCTGGCAAAGCGCACGACGCGAATCGATGATTTATTATAACGGGAAAAACATGTTTAATGACGCCAACATCTAATAACTTAATTTCTGTACATACATAATGTACAATCCATAAATAAAACACTTTCAGGCAATACGAGCCGATTAGACCGAATTCTGGCGAATTAAGCTCACTGAACGCGTCAGAGCAAACGCATTGATCGAATGAATGAGTGACATTTACGGGACGATTTATGGCCGTCAAAGAGCAAATTTATGACGCCACGGAAGGAGGGTTTTAGGGAAAAAGTGTGTCAGCCTATGAGAAGCGATGGCCTAAAATCAAGAAGTTACTAGTCGTCGAAATACGTCCCCAAAACGCAAGAAGCAAAATCTTCTTCACCCACCGCCAAAAGTTAGTAAAGTGGAAAAAAGCGGGGTCTTTTACACCGATTTCTGGGTCCAGCATTAAGAGAGGACTCTCATCTAGCCTGTGCTTAGTGAGCATAAAAGGTTCCAAAGCTTTTAAGCAGCACAATCCTAAAATTCTTGACGTTACACACTACAAACACTCGCAAGAATCGCTTCCGTAATAGCCCGGCACATGCAGAATCGGCTCGTGGGACCACTGATAGCCTAGACGTCTTTCGGGGGGTACCACAAAAACAACCTTTGTGGACTATGAGCCGGTCCCTAGCCGAGAAAAACACCACTCAGCGCTGCTACGTCGTCATCGGTTGTGTAACGGGGCAGGTCCTCCATGGAGGGACGGAACGCCAGGATCGATCGCGGCGTGTCTGATGTTCACGTGACGCCCACGAGACCCACTCCGGTGCGTCCATTCAACCACTCCGGTCGGGAAGAAAGTAAAGGACTAGGTAAACTGAT
Organism: Aphelenchus avenae; assembly: GCA_020875895.1. Classification (NCBI taxonomy): domain Eukaryota; kingdom Metazoa; phylum Nematoda; class Chromadorea; order Rhabditida; family Aphelenchidae; genus Aphelenchus; species Aphelenchus avenae. The sequence goes on from JNEY01000012.1 coordinate 477,067, forward strand.
CAGAGTTATGAGAATTTTCACAGATGATGGCGAGAAAAATGGCCCTTTACGACTTGTTGGAAGGGCCGAGTAGAAAGGGAAATTGGGCAGTTTTGAGCCCAAGCGTGGGTCATTATTAACGAGACAATCAGCCCAACAAAAGCGCTAATGAAAGCTTAAATTACTGCGATAGCTCTCATAAACTACAGACTATAGCGTAGCTTAAAATGTCCGAATACCGGTCCCTATCGGCCGCAAATTGCAGGCAAACCTCGATGTCAAACTGGACGCATTTTGGCAGAACATGCGCCAAGGTTAACATTTAAATTTGAAAACAGTTCCCACAGACGTAGTGGGTTAGGCCTCGTCTGGGGCCCAAAAACGTGCCCTTACAGGCCAATGCCAGTCCTTTTGGTTGGTTATAGGGTATCATAAGCACCCTCCGAGGAGCCGCAAACACATACCGTCACTCAAGTGCTCCGAGCTCATCGACTGGAACCTCTTTCTCGCGCGATCGGAGGTCGTGAGGCGAGAAGGGAACAACCACGAAACAAGTTGCGTCGGCTATTGCACACGATAACAGAGAGGTCAGAGCGGAAGACGAGAAATGCCGCAAAGATACCGATAAAACATCGTGTGTGCTGGGTGCAGAATGAATGAAATCGTGTGAGGAACGGATATATGGGAATAAATTACAAGAATAATGTACAGGACAAAGTTCCAAGGTCCCTTAAGGCAAACCAACAGCTTTACAACAGCAAAGTTTCGTCAAATTTGCGGTCTGATCGTCGGTGCACTGTCAGCTCATAGCCCTGACGACAGCTCATATATAAGAGAAAATGCAGAAGTGGGTAGAACCTTCAGAAAGAGACAGGAAGCTTGGGCATCAGGACTCGGACATCCTATGTAACGGTGACGGAGCTGACCCCGCTGCTGCTCATCGAGGATGCGGACTCAGACCGCCGCATGCCACGCTGCACACGTTCGGCCAGCCGGACGTTGGCCTCTTCCGATTCGCGGAGAAGCTGCCGCTCGAGGATCACGTGACCTGAAACGCACATAATTATCGTCGGGCATCTCGGCCTGGAGGCTCAGTCTGGTTACCAAAGCGATCAGATTAGCGTCCAAGACGCTCAAGGAGGTTTAAGCAGCCTAGCATAACGCGCGAGTAGCTTACTCTGTGGCATAGCAAGGTCAGTCTCTAGCTTGCTCAGCTTCGAAAGTGGCTCAGTCAAGACGACTAACGGGTAAACTATAGTCCTAAAGACTTTGTGGGGACCAGGGGCGTCTCGGAATGCTACTGGTTTGCCGGAACTCAGAATTCGGCATTCGGAAGACACACTTTTTTGTCGGAACTCGGAATTCTAACGCGAAAAATGTCGGAATTCCGAATCCGTAATCGGAAGTCTGAGATACCTCTGAGGCGGACCGTAGTCAGCTAGCGGGGTCTGGATGAGTATCCTAACAGCTAAGCAACCTAAGAATCTGCACGGCTAAACATAGTCAAGGTGCGACCAAAGCAACTAAGCATCTAGCCTTAGCGGATCAGCCTGAAGCTCCCTAGAGCTTAAAAAAACATCGCTGAATTTGCCCTCTTTCGAGATTCGGCGACAGCTACGGACCTTCCTTGTACATCTGAGTGGGGTCGTGCGCGAACTCGTACATCCATCCGATCTTGTGGCGACAGGTCTTGCAGTGCACGTCGCGCACGAGGTGATTGCCGGTGATCATCTGCCGCGACTCCTTCCCCACCAGCAGGATGTTGACCACGTTCCGGAAGAGGTACGCCGTCCCGGTTGCGCCTAAATAGACCACTTTACAGAGTACGCGTGTAGCACGGGCAGAGCTAGCTAATTTTGCTTTAAGCCTATTCGATCCACGAGTGCCAGTTAGCTAAACTACTCGGAAGTGCCAACGCAAAGGTCGGACCTTGGCCAGACGAGTAGCATCTCAGACCAGGGCCGTATTTAGCTTGGTTCATAAAGCCGAACTGTGACATTTTGAACATTATTTGAGCCATTGTAGGCTATTTTGCCCCAAATTTGACTTGTTTTTCGGCGCTGATCTTGACCCTTTACGTCTCCACCCCATATCCTAGCTACGGCCCTGTCTCAGACGACTCAGCCTACATCTGGAGCGGTTCAGTCCATATGTGACTCAACATGTGGCTAAAGTACCTCACCCCACGGCACTAAGAGGTTCAAGCTACTGCTGACGGGTAAACCAATATCTCAGATCGTTCAGTCATACAGTTCGCCGAGCGCCTAAGTCTTAACTTGCTCAGCCATAGCTCATCGTATTTATCAGTGTTGAGCTGTTCAGTTGCTCAGGGTGTAGTAAAGTCCAGTTCATCTCAGAATTCCTTGCACCCCGTTCAACTAAACTTGGCGCTAGTTGCTTTGGTAGCTTTGGTAGGACTCCACCAGCTCAGTCGCTCGGAACGCTGAACATACTTTAACAAACCTAAGAGCAGGTTCAGGCAACGGCTCAAACAGCTTCATGCACCACGAGTAGTCCAGTCGGTAGTGACTCAGATATTTTGCCCACCAAACTTTTTCTCTTGCGCTCAAGGGTAGCTCAATCAAGGTGTCAAATTAATCACATCTCATCCCATAGTTATCCACGACTCAGGCCTTGCGTTGCTCAACCAGTTATAGCTCATCCTACACTTCAATCGTAGAGACGATCTTGTAAACAAGTATTTTTATCCCGCGTCCCGTAGGATGGGTGCCCAAAAATTGTATTATAAGGCCGCAGCAGGTTTGAGAACTTGCTCAATTCTGCGGGGGCCAACCTCTGCAGGTTTTCGGGTTAATCCGAATGCGCACGAAAGGCTCATCCAACGGGAACGAAATGCGTGCACAAGTGAGGTCCGAAAGCGAGACGGCTAGTGTGTTCGTCTACCCTATGTCCCATGCTTCTCCTTCAATTTGCTTCAAAGCAGCGAATAAACTACGTACTGTTCGTGGTTTTACTACGAAAACACCGTTGTTTTACTGAAATGTCGTTTTACTGAAATGTCGTTTTACTGAAACGTCGTTTTACTGAAATGTCGTTTTGGTATTTACTGAAATGTCGTTTTACTAAAATGTCGTTTTACTGAAACGGGTTTTACTAAAAAGACCCCCCCCCGTTCAGTCTATAGCCCAAATGGCTCAATTTACTGCTCGGGTAGGTCATTCTACGACACTCTTTGTAGCTCCATGTACTGCTGTAAAGCTCACGCAACACTCTCAAACTGTTCATTCTGCAGTCCACCAGGTGGCCAATCTCCACCAATACTGAACAGCCAAAAGCTCGTTCTAAGTCTCATGTTGATCAGCGCAAAGTCCTACTTCTCCTACAGCTCATATCCTGCACATGGTGCTTAACTGGCTCGGACAGGATCAGGGCATCTTGCAGTTTTGTCTGGCTCAAATCGTCTTTCAGCTCCTCATAATGCTCCAACTGCTTATGTTTGTGAATTACGATGCCAACGATCCGCACAACGGGGGTCTTCGACCCCCGGTACTCATCCTCCTCATTCTCCGTCCGCCACCGGTGCTTACCCCGGAAAGTTCGCGAGAGGACCTCCTTGGAGTTGGAGAGGTAGGTGTCGCAGCGTTCGCAGGCGAAGATCTGGCGCCCACCCAGGTGCTCCAAGAACGGCCGACCCATTTTGCTAAAAACTGCTGCTTTCTCCTACTATCAGCCCTTGTACGCTCAAAATTCTACCGCTAATCGGCCCACGTCGAGACTATAATCCGCAATTTTATTCGGACTGCTTTATTCCACGAAATAAGGCTCTCCATAGCAGCAACTGAAACTGAACTCAAACAGGAAATCTTTATCTGCCAGTCCCGTTCGACCTCGGGGACGTGGCGGCCATCCGAGAGAGCGCTACGAAGCGGGAAACAGTGGTCTTCTCGGACAATAATAGCGAAGAATTATACAAAATAATATGTACAAAGACCGGTGCCGATGGAAGAACGGGAGGGGGGAAGGGGGTGACTGGATGGATGAATTTGGACCGCATTGAAAAGGAAATTGATTTGTGGTGGGAGTGGTGGGCCCCAGGGAAGAGAAGATTCGGCTAAGAACATGGGGCAAAAATGGACGAACCAAAGGTTTTGAGTGGATGAAGTGCGGGGGAATTAGCATTGAATGGGCTCAAAGAATGGTGAATCGGGCAAAGGAAGTCTAAGAAATAAATGGCTCAACGGGACAGAAGGGGAAGGGACCCGGTACCAGGCTCACTGGAGCTTAGGGCGGTCCACAGGCAGGACTCAAGGTGGCCCGTTTTTCCCAGCCTTCAGGGCGGTAAGCGTGGTAGGTTCATTCTTTACTGAAATGGGCGCAACAAAAACGTGGTCCCCTTGAGCCAATTCCTTCTGCGAAAGTACGAAACAAAGAGACTTTCAAAGAATTAAGAAAGATGCAGCTATGTACAGTTGACGAAGGATTCAACGAGCAAAGTCATTTCGGATTCGTAGACAGCCGTGCGAGGGAGACGTGGTCCTTGAAGCTGGGTTCGGCGGCGGTCGATTCAGTTGCCGCCGGCGGGCATCGGGACGACGACCCACTCGTCCTCCTCCTCGGGCAGGTCGCGCTCGGTGAGGTTCCTCTCCTGGACGAGCTTCATCTCGAGCACCGTCTTGCCCTCCTTGTACTTCTGCTCCACCTCGAACGCCTTGTCGTAGACCCAGCCGAGGCGAGTCTGAACAGCGGACTTTAGTGAGGTAAATGAGCGTAAGTTGAACGAATTACAGCGAGTTGAATGCTTGGATGGTACCGGACCACATGACCTAGCGGTCCGGACCGCAGTGTACTAGTAATTCCGGTCCACATAATCGCTGGACCACATAAAATCAAAGACGGCACCACTTCTATGGTGCGGTCCGGACCGCATGACCTCGGCGGTGCGAGAGGATGGAGTAGTCTTCGAAGGTTACGCACCTTGCATTTGCCGCAGAAGACGTCGCGCACGATGTGGCGGCCGGTGATCAGGTCCTTCTCGATGGCCTCACCGAGCGACGTGTTCACGACGTCCTGGCACAGCGCCGCCGGGCCAGTGGTGCCTAAAATGCTACTGATTAATACTAGTATGCGCAGTCGTTACCTATGAAGTTCCTCATCCTGCTGGGCTACTCATCACCTTGCGGAACAATTCAGCAATGCTTTCAGCACAAACTGACCGCACTGTTCGGCTGATCTTTAGCGTGGGCCGCTCCTCAGCAATGCTGAGCAACAATCACGGTCATTATGATCTCGTCCCATGTGGCATCCTAATTGGAATGATGAGCCCTTCACCACGACTATAGGTATCTCATCTGAATAAGGCCGTGATGAGAAACAGAGATGATGCATCGTACTGTGCCGTACCATTTTGCCGTTCTAACAGTACTGCAGTACGATACGGAGTCGTTACCGTAAATCCTCTAATTATAGCCCCCCCTCTAATTATCGCCCCCCNAGCACAGTACGAGGGAACGATTTGGTCACGGAGCACAGAATGGAGGGTCAGGACGGTGCTGAGTATGGCACGGGGTCACCCGCATCACCAGCTATTCGTCCAGCTCAGCAGCTGACCATTCATGCTAGGCAGATCATTAGAGGCTCATCACGTTGCTAAGCAGCTCATCATGCAGCTAAACAACTCGGCACTGTGCTTAGCAGCCCGTCGGCCTTCGGAGTTGCTCATGGACTAGGCTGAAGCGTACCGCGGAAGGTGCGCGAGACGATGTTGGTGCAGTAGGTGAGGAAGGTGTTGCACTCGGTGCACGCGAGCGCCTTGTTCTCCGACTTGCAGGAGACCATCTGGAAGTCGTCCATCGGCTCCATCGTCACCGCGCTCATCTTCAATGCTCTTTGTGTTGACGGGCGGAAAGTTGTGTTGAAAGAGTGGAAGGGGTAAGCTGAAAAATGTCGTCGTCAATTATGCTTGAAATCGATAAACTTTTAAGAGCACGGAGGGGTACGCGACCAAACACGTGGCGAAATTGGAGGACGCAGAACGTAAGCCGTATGAACATCACGAAAGTGGGCATAGGTTAGCCGGGCAGCAATCCAGCTTTAAATTATACTAGGTAATTGACCAAGGCGAACATCCACCTATGGATTTTGGAATAGGACAGAACGATTCGAGAATAAAATCGGGTTTTGGGTGCTGAGGTTCGTGCTCAGGGTTTCCATGAATAAAACTGGACTATGTACGCTGTGCCAGCAAAATAAATAAAACGAACTTAGCTCGGGAAAACCGAAAAAGTGGTTCTCGAGGACATTAGGGCATTAATTACGGGCGGACACTACGCAACGTAAGACACTATTGGAGTCTCCCCTATCTATCTTGGACAGCCTCAAGGAATCTAGATGACTTTGAACGTTTATTGTTATCGATTTCAGCACACGTGACCCATCGGGCAAACTTTAGTTGACGGCCAAATAACGGAAACACTTCGGTAAATAGTGGCAAACTACGCGGAATTCAGCAAGCATCTATGATTTAAGTCGCTAAGTGTCTTGCTTACTTACAAGCGCTCTTTTTCTTCATTTTTCGCCAAACAACTCACCAAAACCGTCAGCTAACGTCGATAATTTTGTCATTACCCATCGAAGCACGCTTCCCGAATTGCCACCACTCACTCTAACGATCAAGGAGCCAATGAACTCCATCCCCACAACAACCGGGCCCTTCTCAAATGATGTGTATTCCGGCTAGAACTCAGGACGACCGATCAATTGACTCTTCCGCATGACCGCCACCACCTCGCGTGGACTGCACGCCCTCGAGTCACACTCTCGCCCTCTCGCGTCAGCACCCCACAACAACAGCGCTTGGCGTTCCGCACGCGGCGCAGCCAACGCGGCCGCGACGCATCAGCTGCTGCTGCCGCCGCCGTGGAATGGGGCCTTTAGCGGAGCGGAGCCGTTGTGGGCCCGTTGTGGAGAAGCAGCAAGAGGTCCGTCCGTCCGCCGGCTCCCGTCGACTGGGTCCACTCCATCAGAGGGGTCAGCCGACTCGCACGCACGCACGCCAGCACGCACGCCTCTCCCGGGAAAAGAGTGTCCTCATCAGCTGAGCCGTCGTCGGGAGGACTAAGAGAACAGAGAGCAGGCAGCGACGGAGCCACGAAGATCACGTGTCTGAGTTTGCGAGAATAGGTGGCTATTTCGAGCAGCTTGCGGTGTGAAATGATTTAGCGACGCGGACGGCGAAGAGAAACTCAGGCTGAATTGGTGCGGAAGGAGGAACCCTGAACAAGCAAAAAAGTGCCATCAAACACCAGGAAATTCGGTAAACTAGGACTGAGTTTCATCCGAGCTAAGCTTGCAAAATTAAGGTAGCTAGTTTTGCGCTACTTCTATGACGTATGTAGCGCAAACACTGCTACTCATAATGCGTCAGTCTGTCTATTTGTCTCAGCGGAGCCGCTGACTATTCGAGCCCTTCGTGCTACTCAGCGCAACACGTGAGGCGGAGAAGAACACGTAAACAACGGGTTTTGTTGACGACTTAAAACGAGGAATGATACGTAGAGCGCTAACAACAAATACGTACGTCTTCGTGGAGGGCCAAGCCTTCACCACCACCTTCAAGCAGCACGCCTCAGAGCTTTCAGCGGGCTCCTCAGGCCTTCGAGCAGCACGCCTCGGAGCTTCAATCGGACCATTCAGAGCTTAAAGCAGCACGCCTCAGAGATTCAAACGGACTCCTCAGGCTTTATACAGCACGCCTCAGAGCTTCAAGCAGACTCTTCAGAGCTTCAAGCAGCACGCCTCGGCGCTTCAAGCGGACTCCTCAGACCTTCAAGCAGACTCTTCAGGGTTTCAAGCAGCACGCCTCGGAGCTCCAAGCGGACTCTTCAGAGCTTCATAAAGCACGCCTCAGAGCTTCAAGCGGACTCACGAGAGCTTTCTTCGGACTCCTCAGGCCTTCAAGCAGCGGACGCCCCAGAGCTTCAAGCGGTCTCCTCAGACCTTCAAGCGGCGCACGCTTCAGAGCTTCAAGCGGACTCTTCAGAGCTTCATAAAGCACGCCTCAGATTCGAGCAGCATGACTCAAAACTTAAACCAGGACTACTCTGAGCTTTCAACAGAGCTGTTTAGAGCTTGAACCTTGATGCTCAGCTTCCGGAGCACTCCTAAGAGCTTCCACCAGGACTACTCAGAGATGAAGCACGGTAGTTAAAGCTTCCACCATGACTACTCACTCAGCTTCCAGCAGCTTTACTGGGAGCTTTCAGCGGACTTAGAAGTTCCATCGAATTACTCTGATCCAGCAGCACTCTTCAGAACTTCAAGCAGCACTTAACGCAGCAGAAACTTAAAGACCACACCCTGCTGCTACTCGGAGCAAGCAGCAGGGCTACACATTGATTTAGGCAGGGCTGTTCAAAGCTTAAAACAAATGGATTAAGAGCTCTAAACGACTGTATCCAGAGCTTAAGTCACAAGGTATTAGAATAGAAAAGATTTGTATCTCAGCCAGTCGTGCCGCGCGTAGCGCGGCAGCCCTGCTAGTTAGGTACGTGAAAGCGAAGAAAAGCTTCATGAAGATGATGGGTTCATATCTGGCAGCATAAGTTTACCGAAGATGGACACGTCCATTTTTAAGCTGCCATTATGTTCCCCCCTTATAAACGCATCGATTCAGTCGGGATCAATACCACACACTAAAATCGAGCTCCCTACTCAAGCGGAAATGACAACATTATCCCTTGTTCTAGCTCTTTAGGCAAGCCCCTCTGCGGGTCAAAACCCTGAGTAGCTTCGACTTTTCCTGAAGGGCATGCCTTGTCAAAGTTCAGAGCAACCCCTTTTGAGCAGCACTTAGGAGGAACTCTTGTCCTCCCCGAGCTCGCCTAAAATGACCCTCTAGGGCATTCTGTTCCTATGTTCCAACATGAAATACCTATAAGTCAACGTAGCCCGTGTCCGATACGTGCTCGAAACTACCTACTCTAAAAAGTGCGGGAGCTTCTGTTTCCGAAAATGCTATGCAAACTGTCGTTATTGACAGCGAAGAGCTTTTTACCCGAAGGCTATGGCCCAAAGAGTGAGCCGCCGTTCAAAGGACTTATCGGTCGCAATATCGCATAAAAAAGTTTGCGTCGTCTTCAGCGTCCCTCTCGCTATGATTAACGCACTTATGCAACCGGTTCCACTATCGACTCACGAGCTACCGCTATTCCTCCGCGTTCCCGATCAGCTGACCGGATGGGCGCATACTGATAGGGGATGGGCGAAGTGCGCTGTGCTACGCGAAAAAGGAGGATAGCGGCTGTCAATACGGCGTTCGTCGCTGCGTTCGCTCGTCATTTCGACGCGCGTTTTATGGCGGAATTAAATTGCTAATCTCACGACTGCCGTCAAGGAGAGCAGTAAACAAAAATAGTACTAGAACGAAGTCTAAGAGTAATCGAAGAGGGTCAAGATCCCTCGGAAGCTTTAAGGAATGTCGGGGCAGCTGCATAGCGGCCACGCGGGTTTAGGCGGAGGGCATAGTGCTCAGACCGCCTGATTTTGCAGTACATTCCCCACTATATTTTAAAGTTCCGACCAGGGCTGGGGATTTGGATTTGGATTTGGAAAATTGGAAAATTGGTCGTTTTGCTTTGGATTTGGATTTGGATTTGGTTTTCGAAAATCGGACCCATTTTCCCAATCTTTTAACCAACTAGTTCGGAAGCTTGAACCTTTTACTGACCAAAGACGATCGCAAAAAGTAGTGTCGTTAGTTCAAATTAAAGCGATTTAGTTGACGTTCTTGATGAAGAGCACGTCCTCGTAATGAGTCCACAGAACAGGGCTGGGGATTTGGATTTGGATTTGGTTTTGGAAAATTGGAAAATTGGTCGTTTTGCTTTGGATTTGGATTTGGTTTTGATTTTGGAGGTTGCTTTGGATTTGGATTTGGATTTGGTTTGTTTTTGGAGAGTCCCCAGCCCTGGTTCCGACTTATGCCGGTGGTGACATCTTCGGCGAGCCATTTTTATCTGTATCAGTTCCTTACGCATTGCGTTCTCAAGTTACTCTTTCTACCGCATCCGTTGTGCGCAGCGCTAGAGGCAATGCGATACCCACAGTTACGGAGAACCATTGCGAAGAAGCTCACACAAATGCGACCTCGGATAAAAAAGGGCTTTAAGGCCCGCCACATAACTGTTGCCAAAAGGAAAGTATGATTAAATTGTTTAGGCTTAAGTGACAATTTTG
>JNEY01000012.1:497824-517313 GCA_020875895.1 Aphelenchus avenae
CCCGCCGCTAGGCGCCGACCAACGAATTTTTCACTATATTTTTGAAATGTTGACTTAAAATTTCGTTGGTATCAACTGAGGCGGGCTGTGTTTTGCATGGTTTATCTTTTAGCGTTGATTAGCACTGGGTGAGTCTAGGCCGACCTTAACTCAGGCGTGACGAAGGGGAAGGGGTCAAAAGGGCAGAATTCTGGACGCTGCCGCACATGACGTTTTCGAAAAGTACATGACATCTGTTGCGGACGGGTACTGGTTGGGGCAGCTAATCCGCACAAGGGTGGCGTCCTGTGTCTCTACGTTGGTGGTTTGGCGTTGAACAACAAGTTCGGTGCGAGCGATTTGATGGCTTTTATAGAGGTGGCCTCAAACTTGGGTATATAAACGTTGAACAGTAACAAAACATATATACATGTTTGGAACTTGGCTCGCATTTAGAAAGACACAGCCACAAAGTCGTCAAAGATTCGTAAGTTTGTGGCACAAACCATCACATATGACATTCGTTAAGAAGCCCGCCGCAGGCGACACCAACTGAATTTTAACCAAAAATTGACCAAATATGATGAAAATTTACGTTGTCGTCGCTGCCGCGGGCATTTTATCTAGTGCTTATAAAGTGAAAAATACCATTACCACTTTTTCTGACCATTACCATTACCATTACATTACCCACTGAGCCATTTTGGAAGCATTACCATTACCAACCATTACCATTACCCACTGAGCCGATTTCCGACCATTACCATTACCACCATTACCATTACCATTACCCCGGGCACTGAGTGGGTGGCATCTCGCCATGCTCACTGCTACAAACCCACCTTGCACCGCTTGCAGTTGACGTCGCGGACGTAGTGGTCACCGGTCAGCATATTCTTGAGCTCGATCTCCGACATGTCCACGTTCGTCACCGCGCCGAAGAGAAGCGCCTTGCCGGTTGAGCCTAAAAGTTACCCATTACATTTGAGACCGGTGAAGAAAAGTTAGCGTATGTCGAAGAGTCAGAAAATGGCTCTGCTAGGAAATTTTAGGCCCCCTAATGATTTGTAGCCAACAAAGATCAACATCGCTTTCGGAGCTTCCATAACGCGCTCTATGCTTTCGGAAAGGGATTAGCCGGCTTTGCGGGGCTAAGCGCTTGGGGATAAAGAGCGGTTCGAGGAAGTAACCACCGCGTCGGTTTCAAAAACCTTCCCTACCACAAGCTCCAGGAGGCTGGAGTCACCAAAGCGCTATCGGGTCCACAAGCCCGAGACACGCAGGTTCCAAGGATATCATGAGCTGCAGAGGATCGCTGTTTGTGGGTTCAAAAGTCTGGTACATGTCAGCTACAACGCAAATGATACCGACTGCCTATAATCGACGGTCAACGGCTTAGTCCATATTGCCCTGGATCCGGGCTGGCGCGTTTGATACCGGATTCGAGGTGGACGCGCCCAACGACTGCTGGAAATTTAGCCCAGAGGGGGGGGGGATATAAGCCAGGTACATATTTAGCGGAGCATGGGAACATGGCGGCTATACCCGTACCCGTATTCCGTACCATAATACTCTACGGTACGCTTGGAGCTCAGTACTGAGGCCGTAACGCTTGATACGGCATGGTACTTTGAACGGGCCTCAAGTACAGTACGGGCGCAGAAGGGTGTGGGGCACCGTATCGCTAAATTTCGTTGTTTGCCCTCCAGAGACAATGCCCTCCACGAGGCTTACCTCGGAAGCTGTCCGAGAGGAAGTTCTCGATGTTGGTGAGGTAGGTGTGGCAGCGGGCACACGAGAAGATGCGGCGACCGCCAAAGTTCTCCAGGAACTGACGACCCATCGACGGCGTCGGGCGTGTGGAATGTACTCGCTGGTTGAATGAGGTATGAGTGGGTGGACGCGAGTCGTAGCTGCGACGACCTCTACGCGGGCAGTACGTGCGGATGCGGTTAGACGAGGAGCTCTGAAAAGCGATTCACGTTAATGTACTTGAGTCTGAAAGGAAATTAACGGAAAATGTCGCGCAATGATAACCTAACAACAGCATCGGGAGGGTTTTTTGTGAAAAAGACCAAACTGCGTTTCATGGACGCGGAAAAAAATGAGAAAACAGGCATTTTTTCACAGGCCTTACTTAGATCCTCATAAAATGTTGACTTAGGGTTTATTTCGTAGCATTGAAACGTCGAAATTAGGTTCGGAGTTGGTAGAATGCGTTTTAAAATTCGTTCCCGTTTTCGTATGACCCGTTCTGTGTACTCTCTACACGGATCCGTTCCGCCGAGCCCCAGTGTCAATGCGCTTCATAGGTGTGTTACGAATTCTTAACGTGTACAATCCATCTTGTGCAAATGAAACAAACATTCGTCATAGCAACCATGCATTGTTACGCATTACGCACACCTCGCCATATGCGCTGGTCCGTTGCCTACGCGCTAGTGTCGTTTACCCTATATCTTAGGTGACGTACCGCCCCTAAATGGAGCGCACTCACCACGTTATCGACGCGGAAGGCGAACATGAGACAAGAGAAATTCTTGACCATAACCGGTAATCTGACGCAGCTTTTAAAATGTCCCATCCCGCTTATTGCAGTTTAGTGGGCACGCCTGCTTCGCTTTAAACAATGAATGATGCATTTGTTATCCCGTGAGGGAGTTTCGCTTGAAGAAGGGCATGAACTGGCAAGAGACTTTATGCGTTTAAATCATGAAAGGAGTCCGCCAAATAAACACTTCTTTCGCGATCAGGTGATTGTACACACCCTTTCCCTTTTGCGCTGCTCAATTCCCGACACACCGACGCTCACGTCATCTCTCCTGCACCCTTGCTCTTGCTCGCATCCTTCACCAAAGGCGCATTCATCCGCATTTCCCTTAGAAAGGAGGAGGCAAAAAGATCCCAACAAACATCCACGAGGACATATCGCTTGCGCTTGCGCGAACGTCGTTGCGCGGCCGGCAGGAAACAAGGAAGGAGGACGGGCTCCTGAAGGGAGGGCAGGAGGAACGGGATGGTGTTGTTTACCCTCTCCACAGCGCGCAAGCAACAGCGACTTGGACCGACGGACAGGCAGGCGACCCTTGCGGGCGCAAGATGACGCAGAACGCGCAAAGACGCGGAGAAAAGCGCTATACATTCGCTGCGGCGTCGAATGGTGCGAAGGAGAAATGGAGAAGCGAAAAACTGCCATTCCGAGGAGCAGCTTTTTCTTTGCGGAGGAATAAAAAGGGACGCAAAAAAACGCCCGCCAGATGATAAAAAAAATCTTGTTTCGGGAGAGGGAATAGCAAACAGGAGTAGAGATCGGGACCCGTACCGTATTACGGGCCGTACCCGTAGCCGTAGCCGTGAAATACGGTTACGGCTACGGTACGGGGGTGTCCGGTACGGGTACGGCTACGGTACGGGGGGACCCCCCGTTACGGGCCGTAATGAAACCCGTAAAATAAGGTAAGGGGGGCCCTTTGGTGAGGAACCCCAGGTGCCGGCTGACTCCAAAGAAGGCAGAAATGCTCGAATTCTTGAATTGAAACCTACTCATTATCGACCGGAAATGATAGCTATGTGCTAGATATTTACCATATGAACATAGTTCCTTTGCTTGTCGTTGAAAAAAACGCGTAAATTTGGACGTACAGACAAATTTCTGGGTGCACTACGGCTTACGGGCCGTAAAATGCACTACGGTACGGCTACCGTACGGGTGGGGTCGCTACGGGTACGGCTACGGCTACGGTACGGGTGGTCAGCCCCGATCTCTAAACAGGAGCCTAGATATTAGTTTTCTCGTTACTTATCTCGCTAATAGGTAGAACTAATAGTCATCGAAGCGTGTTTGCATACGAAGCGACCTCCGTACGGGAAGTGGGAAATGGGAAACGGGGAAGCGAAGCGCGAGGAAGTAAACAAGCGTGCCAGGAAGCTGGCTGTCACCTTTGCGAAGACCGCGAATCCCTGGAAACGGGACACGGGAGCAAAGGTTGGGTAGTAGGGCAGCTAGAGTCAAGAGGTCACTTAATCCGGCTATTGTATGGCCGTGAACGGGGCCCTTTATCGCTAATCGCATAAACTGTTCATGCGGATCGCAGCTGCTGTTCGCAAGAATTTGTTTCTCGCCACTGACGTCATAACAGTGTCACAACACCTCCGTCCTCGCCACTTTCGCCTTTTATGGATGAAATCAGTTCACAGCTTCCCTCGAGACAACGAGGAGACGTGAAGAACGCTCTGGACCACCGCTTCTCGCAACCTTAGATATTTGTCTTGTGGGTGCGCATGCGCCGCCGTTTGCTTGCGAGTTTCTCAGGTGATGTCCCGATTAGGTGAAGGAGCGTAAGACGGATTTTAATGCAACGACCATATGCGGAACTCGTGACGGGAGGCGAAGGTAAACAAGAATGCCACGTAAGCCTCCTGGCACCTTTGCGAAGGCCGCAAAACCCTGGAAACGGCAAAACAAGATTGATAGGACAGGACCAATGACTACGTAATGCGGCAACTAGAAGCCAAGAGGTCAACTAATCCGAGCATTCCTGAACGGCAAACAGGACCTTTCTTACTATTCGCTGGCGTTGTTCATGCGAAATCGCAGCAGATTCGCATGAAATATTTTCTAATCACCTTTGTCGACAGGCGTTATAGCGCCTTAATCCACCATTCAATCTCATTCAATCTTATCCTTCATAGAGGTGAGCATGCAAGCCTTTACAAACGGATTCTCGCGGGCAGCGGAGAAGCAAAGAATGCTAAAGAACGCGTTGCGTCGCACCGCTTAGCACTCTGTATGTGCGTATGCGCTGTCGTGTGCTTGCGACGCTCTCAGCTGATGTCCCGAGCAGGAGAAGGAACAGCTAGCGCATGGAGGGTCAGGAGCGTTTGTTCCGCTCGAGGGCACTCGACCTTGTGCGGAACCAGAAAGGAGAGGTCGGGAGGTAAACAAGCGAACCAGGAAGGCTGCTGACACCTTGGGGAAGACCGCGAATCCCTGGAAACGGGAAAACAAGGAAGGGTGTGATATACGGGAGCAAAGGGGCCGTCCAGAAATTGTGTAATCATTACATCGCCCTTTTTTGACCCCTCCCTCCCTCCTCCCTCCACTGGGTGTAATCAATTTTTGCACGGAATTCCCCGTAGGCCCGACCCCCTCCCTCTCTCCTGTAATGATTACATAATTTCTGGACGCTCCCAAAGGTTGGGTAATCGGCCAACTAGAAGTCAAGAGGTCAGCTAATCCACGCATTTAATGATCGTAAAAACAACGGCGTTTCTCACTATTCGCAGAAATTATTCATGCGAATCGCAGCTGCAATTCCCGGGAAACTTCATCAGATTCATAGCACCTCGATCACCATCCAATCTCCTCCAATGTTTTACCTTTTCATGGAAACAAGCAGGCAAGTCTTGGCATAGCTCCTCACAATGTAATGCGGCGAAGCGATAAAAGTCTCTCAGAGACGCGTCATACCTTAGCAATGTTTTTTTTGCAAAAGCTCGTGACTCTCTCAGCCGATGTCCCGAGCAGAAACAGGAATAGCTATTGCGCGAACCGCAATGAGCGTTTATTCCGCTTGGAACACACTTTACGCCGCTTGGAACACACTTTACGCCGAACTCGGAAAAAAAGGGAGGGGGACAACCCTGTTGGGGGAATATGCCCTTGCCGAGTCTTCTCCCGGCCCGGGCCGGGTCTTATGTAGACCCGGCTGGCTTTCGAAGCAAGACCCGGCCCGGTCAGGCCCGACCCGACGGATCTAGGACCCTTCTGGACAGGGTTGAGGGGGAGGTAAACAAACGTACCAGGAAGGCTGCTGCCACTTTTGCACAAACATTCAACCCCTCGAAACTTGACGAAGGGTTTATGCTAACAAGGTGACTAGAAGTAAAGGGGTCAGCTAACCCGAGCATTCGATGACGGCGAATAGGAAGGAGCGTTTTTCATTGACGGCAGACATTAATCATGCGAATCGTAGCTGTAATTTGCGGGAAATTCTTTCTCACCTGCTCTCTCTGTCATCGGGTGCCACAACACTTCCTAACCAATGCTCCTCGCAAGGGAAGGAGGAGAAGCGAAGAACGCTCAAAGAAACGCGTCGCACCGCTTATCAATGCGTGTGCAAATGCACCGCCGTACACTCACGACGCTCTCAGCTGACGTCCCTGAGCAAGAGCACGGATAGCTGCCGCAAGGAGCGTTTATTCCACTTGTATCGAAGCAAAGCGACCTTATGCGGAAATGGAAACGATGGGCCGGGGATGTAAACAAACTCGCCACGGAAGGCTGCTGACACCTTTCAGGTCGGACGCACAACTTGGAAAAAAACATTGTTGACTATAGTGGGTCTAAAGGTGGGCCTTTTGTCAGTATTTGGGGCTCCGTTTGCCCAGTTCACAACGGAAATGAACAGTTTCTATGAGGTGCCGAAATCTATGGGGTTACTTAAAATCGACGGGGTTTACGCACGGGTTCTACGTTATGCCGAAAATCAGGTGACCATGTGGTCCAATCCCTTTGTAAAATGACCGGACAGCGGGTGCCGCTAGAACGAGTTTCAAGTATACTTTGTCAATTTTGGCGTGAAGCTTCGTTGGTGTTGTGGTGGGCTTTCTTAGTCGAATTTCGGGGCTCTGCTTACTATTCCCGCTAATGCTTACCTAATAGGGCTGGGGACCCCTCGGGTCGCGTACCGTTTCCGATTCCGACCGATTCCAAACTTATAAAACCGATCCCGATTCCGATTCCTCCAAGAAACACCGATTTCCGATCCCGATTCCGATCCTTCCCCAGCCCTATTACCAGCCTAAGCCCAGGCCTAAGCAATAGCACCTACAAACGGTCGCATTAGGCGTAATTTGGATTGCGTGATATGCGCTTGGAAGGCGTATCAGGGGTGTCGTCACAAGCAGACGACACGACGGGTCATAGCGCTTCGCGGACACACTGGAACGGATTGAGCAGCGCATTTCGCTTGCGCCAACCGACCGCATCGCCACGTGATATCGGCGGCGGCGACGACGAAGGAAATGGGAAGATGCGGGTGGACGCGCGTAAAAGGAGATGACATCGACCCTGGTGCGGGCACTTTGGGGTGCTCTTTTCGGAAGCAATACGCGCCGCAAAATGGTTAGCCGTCGCTGGGAAGGCTAAAAAGCGGAAGAAACGAGGAGCGGAAAGTGGTGGCAAAATTAATTTTCGAATTTGTCGGAACCAGTGCCCGGGGTAATGGTAATGGTAATGGTGGTAATGGTAATGGTCGAAAATCGGCTCAGTGGGTAATGGTAATGGTTGGTAATGGTAATGCTTCCAAAATGGCACAGTGGGTAATGTAATGGTAATGGTAATGGTCAGAAAAAGTGGTAATGGTAATTTTCACTTTATAAGCACTAGATAAAATGCCTGCGGCAGCGACGCCAACGTGAATTTTCGTCCTATGTTTGGTCAATTTTTTGCTTAAAATTCAGTTGGTGTCGCCTGCGGCGGGCTTCTTAACAAATGTCATATGTGATGGTTTCTGCCACAAACTNAGCAAAGGGGCCGTCCAGAAATTGTGTAATCATTACATCGCCCTTTTTTGACCCCTCCCTCCCTCCTCCCTCCACTGGGTGTAATCAATTTTTGCACGGAATTCCCCGTAGGCCCGACCCCCTCCCTCTCTCCTGTAATGATTACATAATTTCTGGACGCTCCCAAAGGTTGGGTAATCGGCCAACTAGAAGTCAAGAGGTCAGCTAATCCACGCATTTAATGATCGTAAAAACAACGGCGTTTCTCACTATTCGCAGAAATTATTCATGCGAATCGCAGCTGCAATTCCCGGGAAACTTCATCAGATTCATAGCACCTCGATCACCATCCAATCTCCTCCAATGTTTTACCTTTTCATGGAAACAAGCAGGCAAGTCTTGGCATAGCTCCTCACAATGTAATGCGGCGAAGCGATAAAAGTCTCTCAGAGACGCGTCATACCTTAGCAATGTTTTTTTTGCAAAAGCTCGTGACTCTCTCAGCCGATGTCCCGAGCAGAAACAGGAATAGCTATTGCGCGAACCGCAATGAGCGTTTATTCCGCTTGGAACACACTTTACGCCGCTTGGAACACACTTTACGCCGAACTCGGAAAAAAAGGGAGGGGGACAACCCTGTTGGGGGAATATGCCCTTGCCGAGTCTTCTCCCGGCCCGGGCCGGGTCTTATGTAGACCCGGCTGGCTTTCGAAGCAAGACCCGGCCCGGTCAGGCCCGACCCGACGGATCTAGGACCCTTCTGGACAGGGTTGAGGGGGAGGTAAACAAACGTACCAGGAAGGCTGCTGCCACTTTTGCACAAACATTCAACCCCTCGAAACTTGACGAAGGGTTTATGCTAACAAGGTGACTAGAAGTAAAGGGGTCAGCTAACCCGAGCATTCGATGACGGCGAATAGGAAGGAGCGTTTTTCATTGACGGCAGACATTAATCATGCGAATCGTAGCTGTAATTTGCGGGAAATTCTTTCTCACCTGCTCTCTCTGTCATCGGGTGCCACAACACTTCCTAACCAATGCTCCTCGCAAGGGAAGGAGGAGAAGCGAAGAACGCTCAAAGAAACGCGTCGCACCGCTTATCAATGCGTGTGCAAATGCACCGCCGTACACTCACGACGCTCTCAGCTGACGTCCCTGAGCAAGAGCACGGATAGCTGCCGCAAGGAGCGTTTATTCCACTTGTATCGAAGCAAAGCGACCTTATGCGGAAATGGAAACGATGGGCCGGGGATGTAAACAAACTCGCCACGGAAGGCTGCTGACACCTTTCAGGTCGGACGCACAACTTGGAAAAAAACATTGTTGACTATAGTGGGTCTAAAGGTGGGCCTTTTGTCAGTATTTGGGGCTCCGTTTGCCCAGTTCACAACGGAAATGAACAGTTTCTATGAGGTGCCGAAATCTATGGGGTTACTTAAAATCGACGGGGTTTACGCACGGGTTCTACGTTATGCCGAAAATCAGGTGACCATGTGGTCCAATCCCTTTGTAAAATGACCGGACAGCGGGTGCCGCTAGAACGAGTTTCAAGTATACTTTGTCAATTTTGGCGTGAAGCTTCGTTGGTGTTGTGGTGGGCTTTCTTAGTCGAATTTCGGGGCTCTGCTTACTATTCCCGCTAATGCTTACCTAATAGGGCTGGGGACCCCTCGGGTCGCGTACCGTTTCCGATTCCGACCGATTCCAAACTTATAAAACCGATCCCGATTCCGATTCCTCCAAGAAACACCGATTTCCGATCCCGATTCCGATCCTTCCCCAGCCCTATTACCAGCCTAAGCCCAGGCCTAAGCAATAGCACCTACAAACGGTCGCATTAGGCGTAATTTGGATTGCGTGATATGCGCTTGGAAGGCGTATCAGGGGTGTCGTCACAAGCAGACGACACGACGGGTCATAGCGCTTCGCGGACACACTGGAACGGATTGAGCAGCGCATTTCGCTTGCGCCAACCGACCGCATCGCCACGTGATATCGGCGGCGGCGACGACGAAGGAAATGGGAAGATGCGGGTGGACGCGCGTAAAAGGAGATGACATCGACCCTGGTGCGGGCACTTTGGGGTGCTCTTTTCGGAAGCAATACGCGCCGCAAAATGGTTAGCCGTCGCTGGGAAGGCTAAAAAGCGGAAGAAACGAGGAGCGGAAAGTGGTGGCAAAATTAATTTTCGAATTTGTCGGAACCAGTGCCCGGGGTAATGGTAATGGTAATGGTGGTAATGGTAATGGTCGAAAATCGGCTCAGTGGGTAATGGTAATGGTTGGTAATGGTAATGCTTCCAAAATGGCACAGTGGGTAATGTAATGGTAATGGTAATGGTCAGAAAAAGTGGTAATGGTAATTTTCACTTTATAAGCACTAGATAAAATGCCTGCGGCAGCGACGCCAACGTGAATTTTCGTCCTATGTTTGGTCAATTTTTTGCTTAAAATTCAGTTGGTGTCGCCTGCGGCGGGCTTCTTAACAAATGTCATATGTGATGGTTTCTGCCACAAACTTACGAATCTTTGTAGACTTTGTGGCTATGTCTTTCTAAATGGGATACAAGTTCCAGTGCTATGGGTGCGAGTGGAGCCGCCTGAGATAGACGAACAAAATTATAGCGCATGTTCAAAAAATATAGCGAAATTTGCTCTGGCGGCGCCTAGCGGCGGGCCGATCGTGCATATGTAGATATCATGTACTTTTCGAAAAGGTCATGTGCGGCAGCGTCCAGAATTCTGCCCTTTTGACCCCCTTCCCCCTCGTCACGCCTGGGTTAGGTCGGCCTAGGCTCATCCCTATGCTCATCAACGCTAAAAGATAAATCATTGAAAACACAGCCCGCCTCAGGCGATACCAACGAAATTTTAGGCAAAACATTTCAAAAGTATAGTGAAAAATTCGTTGGTCGGCGCCTAGCGGCGGGCCATTTTAACCAGTGCTTAGCGTGACGTCAAGCCCTCCAAATTGCCCGTCTCGTCACGCCTGGTCACACAGACCGGAGGCACTCTTCGCCCCCCCCCCGTCTCTCCCCTGACACCCTGGCGCTTTTGCTGGACGCTCCCTTAGCGAGCATAAGTACGCAGAAACGTTCTCGAGGCGCTTGAACGACGTAAATATCCGTAGACAGGGACTATACTTTGTCAAGAACACTAAAACGATACCCATGCGCGACCTTAAAGGTGGAATAATCGCCGAAAAACAACTTGCAGGTAATGGTAGTGGGTAATGGTGGTAATGGTAATGCTTCCAAAATGGGCTAGTGGGTAATGGTAATGGTTGGTATTGGTAATGCTTCTAAATTGAAGTAATGGTAATGGTAATGGTAATGGTCCGAAAAAGTGGTAATGGTCGGGCACTGGTCGGAACTGTCGGTTTTCAAAAATTCTCAAAAATTAGACGGAATTTATTTTATGTCAAAATATTTTTATTTAGATTTTTCACTTTATTAGCGCAATTTTTTGCTTTAATTCAACGAATCATGAGACAATTTTATTTATTTATTTTACTTGAAACTTAATAATGAATAACATTTCCGATTTTATTTAAAATTTCCTGCTCATTTTTCCACACATTTATTGGTTTTAGTTGCATGAAACCCAAGGCTAATATGCCCCAACGGCGAGACGTCGACGGCGCTCCCAAAATACATCACATGTTTCATCAGCTGGGCGCTGCACACAAACATTCATTCACTGCCCTCACACTCGCTCCTCGCGGGGCCGCTGCGACCGGTTGTTGGTCGCTTAGCAGACGACGGGGCAGCGGCGGCGGAGAAAGTGAATCGTTCGCCGCCGTCGTCGCTCCAAGGGCCCAGGAGTGGGTGCACTTTTACACGGTGCTCTCTCGGGCTGCTCTCGGCGGCTCGCGTTTGCTCTTGGATGCGTTCCCTTAAGTCTGCTGGAGGTCTGCGGTCTACCGCTACGACTGCTCTTTATGTGGCTCTCGTCGGCTCTTGCCGGGCTCTCAGCAGCTCTCGCCGAAGGCTCTCTTCCGGTATCTGGCTCTCAGCGGGCTCTCGTGAACGAGGGCTCCCTGTCTTGCTCTCGCATTTTCTAGAGCTCTCATCCTTCGGCTTTCCGTCCTTTCTTCCCATGCCTCCATGAATCTTCCCTGACTTCCCTTTTCCCTTAGGTGACACACTGACGGTGCTCTCTGCTTCTCTCTCCGCCGTGCGTCGCGCCCTTTGTTCCGTTCTCCGAGGCGACGCCGACGCGACGCCGACGGAGAAAAACAGCGTTTCGCTGGAAAGATAGCGGCGACCAATATTCGCGATGGATTTTTGCGTCGATGCTCGGCACATTATGGACCCGGTGGTGGCAGGGGAGGACGGCTGGAAGCATGAAATCGCCAGTGACCGATGGACAAATGTGCACGCATTCACTGGGCCCGTTGCAGGACCGCATCCTAAGTCCAGCCGCGATCGTGAAACCACGATCATCGGCCGTGTGGCTGCTTCTACTGAGAGAGGAGTGCTCCGTCCACGAATAAAGTCTCCTCGCGAAATACATAGCATCCCAACACGTTATACATACCGAACTGTGAAATATTGTCTTTGAAATTTTCTGTTTCCTCAAATTTAACCGTCTCAATCAAACGGGTCTAGTTCTCAAATCCCGCACCATATTTCCAGAGTGCGAGCCCAACTTCGTTCGCGAGTGCAAGTAAAAAAGGCCGAGGGCTTCAGCCGAGCGAAAATTGCCATAGGCGCTGGGGGTTTAGCATTCTTTCATAATTTTTACCTA
The DNA here is from genome assembly GCA_020875895.1 of Aphelenchus avenae. Taxonomy (NCBI): domain Eukaryota; kingdom Metazoa; phylum Nematoda; class Chromadorea; order Rhabditida; family Aphelenchidae; genus Aphelenchus; species Aphelenchus avenae. The sequence goes on from JNEY01000012.1 coordinate 510,058, forward strand.
TTTTCAACCATCCAGTAGCATGAACTAATTTGATAATTTAACAGTTTATGTCGAACGTTTTGAATTTCTTATTTGTTTTTTTACGTATTTAATTTACTTATTTAGACATCGTTAGTTTAATATTGCCTATTTAACAAGTTTGAAGGCATACGAGTCAAGCGGCAGACCTCGGAAATGCCAACTTTAATTGGAAACACCCAAGGAACGCCAACTTTTCTGTTGAAGCGTCGAAATCGGATGAGTGTTATTAAAAAGTCCTGAATAAAACATACCTGTTTACCGCACTGAGAACTACGCACCGAATAAACACTCGTCCATATTTACGGCCGCACCGCGGTCGTAAACATCCGCGTTGCCGAATGCGGAAACGCCTCATTAAGCGCTTCTCCGGCTAGTTGGTGGAAAATATAGCAAGCACAAGCGGACGCTTTCTGTCGCGCATTTTGTCCTCAAAACCAGAGCGAGGCTGTGGTCATCCAAGGGACAAATATTAACTATTCGGTAAGCAGCACTGGCGCACAGAAATCGGATATACCGTCGGAAACCAAAATCATAATAGGACTATCTTACATATGTATCGAAAAGGGAAATCGGAAATGCACAAATTTCGGAAATCTCAATTGGGCAACGACCAGGATCTTCTTGTGTAGAGCGGTAACGGTAATGCCCCCGTTAAAAAAGGTCTCACACACCCGGCAGAGTCAGCAGGTGCCCGGCGGAAGCGTCGAAGTGAACTGATCAACTCCAGCCACAGGAGGCACCATCTTTCTGCGTCCATTACGCGTTTAGATCGCTCCTGATGCTCAGCCCTGGCTTCGGCTATTGACCTTTTACTGTTCCACCTTTTGAACTTTTCAAAAGCAAGCCGACGCCAATAGAAAGCCAGCATTGGCATGTGACTGCCGCTTCACTAGGTCTTTTCCATAAGTCGGAAATCCAAATAACCTTAATTGTAGGAAACACTTGCTGGGCATAGGAACACGCTTGGGGACGCCGTCTATAGACGCGCAAGCCATTGTGAACCTCAAGTCGTTGTCAGCGCAACAACCATCTTCCAACACAAACAATGTCCTTGAAAGCCGGTCAGTCGGGATCGACCGTTCTCGATCCGGGTTGGACTGTCCATTGGACGCCGGTGCACCGACTCCCATAACGGAGTGTAAACAAACAATACACGAGTAGCCGAACATGTACGGAAGCGCTCTGTGATAGAGAGATGAATGGGAGGCCGGAGATCAGAGTCCAACGTCTGTCGTCCGAGATGAAGTAGGTGTCGCTGTTCACAAGGAACGGGCGTACCTGCAGTTGTCCCAGAAAGATGCTCTCTGGTACTTGTCGATCGCTTGAGTTCAGGTAGGTAAGACAGGGAAAGAATGTGCCATGCCCTATACTTAGGCGCCCGTACCCTATTCCGTACCGTACCGTCGTACTGGCGCAGTACGGAGAATGGTACGGCATCATTTCTCTCTAGAAATTCACTAGTACGGGCCGTGGTACGGCTTTAATCTGGGACGTGCCCTACTTCGTACCGTACTCTGGGGTACGGAGTACGGTACGAGATGGTCAGTACGGAATGGTAAGTACGGAACGGAGTACGGAACGGTAGTGCGAACAGTGGTATAGGGTTTTTGCGCTACTGTAAATATTACTTGTATTTTGCAAAGCTTAATGAGTATGAGCAAAGGATCAGCTTTTGTCCATTGTCAGGCTCGGACTGTTCCTTCATGCTTTTTAATTTGTTCTTTCCGGCTTAGGCTTATGAAAGCTTTAGCCGAAACCTATTGCAGGGCACTGTTCCAAAAGGTCAGTTAGGGGAGGTGGAATTCCGATGACTTCACTACCCCTGTTCATCGAGTCCCCATTTTCAGATACGGTCAGGCAAGCCATAATGTTTTAACGTTCGCGGCCTACATCGTTCTGTCTCTTATGAACCGTGTGGACGCGTGGGGCTGTTGCCCCTGTGACACCTTCGGTGGCGGTGGGGGCATGGGCGGTGGCGGAGGTATGGGTGGCGGTGGCTTCGCTCCGTACTGTCCTTCATCGCTGTGCGTCGTCCGACCGAATCCGAACCCTCAACCGTCAGGGTCGGGACCGTCGGTGGTCATCGTGCCGATATGCTGCGACAAGAAGGAGTAAGCGCTTTGACAAAGAGCCTAGGGAAACACCGAGAAGCAACTTGGAACCTCGCATGACTCGTCGCTAAGTTCCGGGAACGAAGGAACAAATCCACAGATAACCAGGGCGCCAAACTCGACCGATGTTTCGCCCGGCATTGGGTCACACGCACAAAACACTAAAGTGTTAGTGGGGGGGGGGGGGGAAAGAGCGAAGATTTCACTTTTGCTTCCAAAATCCATTAGCTGTTTTCGGCCTAAAAAGCAAATAGGCTAAACGTGGCGTCTGGCTTACGCTCAAATTTTTGCTAGCTTTTCTGATTTATGAAGTTCCGGACTGTGGCGCTGTCCGCCTTCCCCAGTTACATTAGACAGGAGCCGTAGCCTAGCGGTGTTGCCGAGAACAGTAAGAGTTGCCGAAAAGGCCTCGGAAATGCTCTGGCAATTTAAGGGACTTCGAACAAGCTAACGCGTCCCACTGACATGCTCGCGGAGCAGAAGTATTTCTACACAGTTTAGTGAGAATACGGCAAGAACCTCAGTTAAACCAAAAACGAATCTTTATGAACCTATCTGGAGCCAACTTTCTTTGAGCCTACAACACGATTTTAGCAAAAGCGACGAAGACAAGTGCCCGCCCGGCCTGATGCCCACGATGATGCCGCCCGTTATGCCCATGCCGATGACGCAGTTTCCCCTGATGCCCATGACGATGATGCCACCGGTCATGCCACAGCCGCAGCCGAACCCATTCCCGCAGCCGCAGCCGAATCCGAATCCGCTCCCCCAACCGCAGCCCCAACCACAGCCGCAGCCGATCGTCATGGTCCTTCCGATAGCCGTGCCGAGAGAACGCGGCTCGACGGAAGAGGTCGGTCGACCGTCGCTCAAAGGAATAAAAGGAAGGGACCGTCACGGCAAGAATTACGAGATCGCGATTCGACCGTCAGGTAAGCAAGATTTAACGCCGGTTCAAGACCGGCGTGGCCGAGAAGAGGCCCTAACATAACTCATTATGCGTTTTACAGTCGGCATCAGGGCTGGGCGGACATGGGAAGCGGCGTTGAATATCGGTCTCAAAATCTGACAATAATGCCGATTCCTTTCGACATGTGCGTTTCTGCCGGCAATCTGTTGTCGTAGACTTAGAAATAATTTTGTAAAAGCTACAAACAAATTTATAATTTTTATGAATTAGATTTTATTCTTTCATATTTTGTCATTAAATTTTATAAAATTATACGAACACCGTTGGCGCCGGATATGCAGGTATAAGACGCGACGCAGTGGAGGCAGTAGGCAGTCGTGATATGTAGGCAGTAGGCTTAGACGCGACACACCTCCGTACCGCACTACGTACCGTTCAGTACGGTACGACCCAATGAAGCCGTACTAAGTGCCGGCCTGTACTAGTGCATTTTACCCTGAGAATGATGCGTTCCACACTCCGTACTGTGCCAGCACGGTACGGAACGGAAACCCGTACTGGAACTGCGCCGTACCGTGCCCTGTAGCGTAGAATAAAGTACGCAGTCCGGTACGGTTCGGAATACGCTACGAGCGTCTAAGTATAAAAGAGCGAACCACGGGCTTATAGAAATCCGTGCGCCTAGAGTCTTGTGACTGATCCACGTCATCGCTGTACGCCGCTAGCTCAACTTTAGATGGCGGCGACATTGTCTACGGCGAAGTCGAGGTACCGATGAAGAACAAGGCGTCAAGAAAGATCTACAAGAGGAAGGCGCTCGTCAAGATGAGCGCAGCGAGACGCAGGAAGCTGCGAGCCAGAATGAGGGGCTACACTCGGCCGAAGTCTATTTATGGACGATGATGATGGAGAATAGGCGTATAAAACACTTAATTTACCGACCTGTCCTTGGCCTGTTGGATCGTTAATGGTCTTGTATTTCCTCAAATTTTCCTTACTGCTCCTGACAAGAGTAGGCCGACCATTGCTATGTCAAAAAGTTACATGGCCACGAGTGCTTGCTGCAATGTCACCAGCCCACCCATCCATATCTCCACCGACATTAAGCAGTCCTAGGAAGAGTGTGGTCGTAGTTGTTGGGGAATGCTGACGGGGTTAGTAGGTAAGTGGCGGTCGAACCAACGTTTAGCTATTCTCACATGGATCCGACACGTTGTTTTGCGTCCATTGTTCCTTCAGGATCAGGTCAGCTCCGTGGGGATTGCGGAGGCCGTCTGTCCACACGGGGACGCTCGTACGTACACCTGGGTCGTGCAGCAGCCGGTGGGTTCGAGAGTCGCCTCCGGATCCCGGCGGCGGCGGTCGAGCGGGGTGGATTTTCGCGTCACGAGAGCCCATTGTATCGGCCCGCCGGCGGTCCTCGCGCGGCCCACTAGCCCACCTTCTTCGCCGGCCCATGGGGAAGGAAAGCGGGCTCTGTTTCACAAGTGGACCGCAGCGCGCCGCTTTGTTTGCGCATCTCGAGGAGGTGCGCGCAATCGCGGAACCGGTCAGCCCCGGCTGCGGCGCTGCGGCGGCGCTGCAACAGACAGCTGGGTCTAGCGAGCCCTCGCGGCGCGACGGCTGTGACGTAAGGATAAGCTCCAAGCGGAGGGAGGGCCATGGTGGCGGCTACATGGCCGACGATCGCTTGGACGCTGACCGAGGCTTTAGTCGCCTCCGTGCACCCGTTAAGCTCGCCCCGCGCTAAAGCGACGCGGTTTTACGGTTATCGATCGTTTCTCTCTATGATCATATGATTCGTGATTTATCGTATTTTTGTGAAAAGAAAATGTCTGCATTGGCGGCCGGGCAGGCTCCCTTCACTTACCCCCTTCCGCACCCAGAATGTGTGGCCACGTATAATGCTGTCGTATGATCGGTCTTACCGTGTTTTTCAAGCATGAGTCCTATGCCAGACTTGCAAGAGGCCTAATATAGAATTTCCCCTGATAACGAAGCCGGCCTCACTTTTTCGGACGCTCGAATTTCTGGCAAAGCGAAAAGTACCAAAGGTACGCAAGGTACCCGATAATCGCAGGTAATCCGAGATCGAATCCGAAACCATAGGTAGCGTAGGCTGTGATACCTGTGGTTTCAGATTTTTTTCCTTCTTCGAAATGCTTTTCTCACGTTCATAGCTTTGCGAAGTAAGTCTAGGTAATTAAGGCTTTTTGTGAGTATTTTAGAGGTTTAGCTGCAAGGGAGGGGAGCCTCACTATTAGGAGAAGTACGGTCTCGCGGTACGGGCGGGGAATTAGCGACTGTACGGCATGACTACGAAACGGCTCCGCAGTGAAATTCTACTCTCTTTTATTATTCCCCTTGACTGAGCCACTGAAAAAGTTTGTCGACGGTTCATTCTGTAATTGATGTCTTAGCCGACGTCAGATTACCGAAAATTCCCATGTTTTTGCGTTCAAGAAAGGGCAGCCATTCAAACCGTATCTTGATCCGTTCCACGTGCCTTAGAAGGCTTCATGCCTTCGCCTCCTAAAATTGTTCGTCACGCTGATAATATTTTACGTTATAGAACTATGTTGAGGACACTTTGACCCACTTATCCTCATAACTTTTCCCGACCTTTCCCTCTCTGCGAAAATAAAATAGATACGCCCCTGTAAGGGAAGCGGCAGTAAATTCGGACCGGATTCGTGCTTTCTTGTCGTGACTTCATTAACGCGCTTTAAAAAGTTCATGGATAAAATAGCCTCATAATCGTTGCAGAAGCTGAGCGCTGAAGCGGATTGATGACGAGCAATGTGTTCGGCCTCGAGCGGGAGGTTTACCAGCACGGCACCATCGGCGACTTCATCGGCTCGACGCTAGAGGGTAGGTACCGTAAATCTTCTAATAGAGGCGAACTTCTATTAGTGGCGCACCTTCCAATAGAGGCGCACCTTTTGTCCATGTGTGAAAATAAAGGCGCTCTAATAGAGGCGCACCTTCCAATAGAGGCGCAGTCATGTTTGGTCTAATTTTTTGTAAATCCGGCATAAATTATCTCTTAAACAAAAAGGGTGAGCTGATAAAGGAGCTAGAAAGGGTATGGAAACGACAAATCCCTTCATCTTTGGCCGGCATTGCAATGATATAACTTAGTTTGGCTGAAATTAATCGCGAAAACCACAAAAATGCAGAATTTCGGTCAAATTTTGACGCCAATTATGAGGCAGTTTGGGCCAAGGTATTCCAGGTTTTTGCCGGCCATTAGTGTGTGAAAATAGAGGCGCACCTTCTGTTAGAGGCGCACTTTCTAATAGAGGCGCACCTTTTGTCCATGTGTGAAAATAGAGGCGCTGCGCCTCTATTAGAAGATTTACGGTATCTGCCCGGAAGCTAGCGGCGAGAAATTCCATTATCGTGATTTGGGCACGTTTCGGTGGCCTCGTCGCCTTATTGGTCTCCTGAGATCAATCATATGACATCCTCCTTCCGCTGTAACCATAACTCATCTAAAGCCGCCTAAAATCGGTCATGTGATCCTACTGGGAGTCCTAATACTGAGCGGACAATTGCAACAGCAAGACATTTATGATAACTTGAAAGACAAGACAAGGAAAATAGATAAAAAATTCTTACCAGTTCACCTCCCGCTGTTTCCTCTGGAATCGCTGGATTCATTGTAACTTTGGCTTAAGACATAAACCAATTGTGACGGCAGGCCCTACACACTGTCACTGTTTTCAGCAAATTATGGTCCTTAAAACATTCCGAATCCGAGTAAACGCCGGAAATGCGATATTTCGATTGAGCTCTTGTCCGTCTGCTTAAAGGTCGCCTGCCTTCAACTTCAAGTGCAGCGAATAAATGAAGCGTACTCAGTTCATGCGAATCCTATTCGTATTCCGACGTTTGCTAGTGAAAAGGGCGCCCTTCAAATTCCGAAAAATCGTGGTCATCAAGGGGGTCAGTATAGACGCTGTCAACGCTAGTCCGATAGAGGAACTTTCTGACTTCCCGACATTCCCAGCAGAATGAATCGCTTCTATTGGACACCATCAACGCTTTTCTTTAGGCGTCCAGTCCGGTTTCATTCGATGCGTCTACGCGGCGAAGTACAACGCACAGAACAACACCGTCACGCTGCTTTGCGAGAAGGCGGCCGGCTGCTGCCTGAACGGCTGCTGTCCTAAGGATCAGTTTTGGTAGGCCTTTCCCATGAACCCACCTAA
>JNEY01000012.1:519268-573858 GCA_020875895.1 Aphelenchus avenae
CGGGGGTGGGGTGGGGTGTATTGCGCCACTTTTAGTGGGTAAAGTGGCGCAATTAGAGCGAATTTCCACTAAATATGTCTAATTTTCGCCTAAAATTTCGTAGGTTTCGCCGGCGGCAACCATTTTTTTCTCAAACCCACACTTAGAATTTAGTTGGCGTCGCCTGTGAAAGGCCTTTTTAAATGCCGCCCTAGCTTTGGAGGTAGAAAATACCTCGTGGGGTGCGGGGCTAATCGGGGGTGGTGTGGGGCGCAGGTGTGTGAGGGGGTGGGGTGGGGTGGGGCGCACCGAAGGCGCGCCCCTGGACAGCCCTGGTCGACGGCTTCTGAAGTTTAAAAGCGTTTTAGATTGGCGCGTACCCGATGCAAACAGCGCCACCGCCGCCCGGCTACAACACGTATTCACCTCAAGCCGCCTACACAACGCAATACTAGTCAGCGTAGCCGCCAAGTGTTCTCACATGCTCCGTCTAATGACGTTTGTACAGCTCGTCCCGGGTGTATTTTAGCCTTACTTAGCACTGTGTTGTGCCTAAAAAAAAGAACAAAGATTATATGTAGAAAAGGGCTCCAGCGCGTCCGCTTTTAAACCGTCCGCGTCCGTCCGCAGCAATTGCGCAAATCTGTTAAGCATCCGGGCCAGTCATAAATAATGTGATTCACAATGCACTACATTTTGATAGCTTAAAAATAACTGCAGCGACACCTCTAGTTTCGGTCCCGGTCAGAGCTCGAAAAATGGGCCCAAAATTTTGCCCATGACGGGCCGGGCCCATAAAATGAGTCCCGAGTCGGGTCCAATAATTAGGGCCAGGACCGACTCCGGGCCGGCACGTTGCGAGCTCTGGTACCGGCATAAATTTCAATCCGTGCTGCTAGTCCCGGCCTGGCATTCCTAAGTCGAAGGATAGGCCTAAGACCCAGAACATGCGTAACCGCTCAAGTGGAACAGTTTAGGCCATCCGAACATGGGGTTAATGCGACATCTGCTAGACTTCGGCAAACCCGCTCCCGTATCGTACTCCGTGGCGTACTGACCACCCCGTACCGTACTCCGTGCCGTACTGACCACCCCGTACCGTACTCCGTGCGGTACTGGCCGTCCTCATACCATATCCTTGCCGTACTGCACGGCCCGGAATAAGGCACGGCTCCAAAACCGGCCGTATTCCCTGCCGTTCTCAACTGAAACGGCACGGAACAGCCTCCAAATTGTGAGACGTGCCGTGATAGATCGACATCCTTGCCGTATTACGGCCCGTGCCGTACTGCCGAACCATCGGTACGGCAAACTTTGTGCATGTTCTGGTTACGTCACACCGGTTCCTCCATTTTTGCCACGCACTAGTTCAACATTTTCTTCGCTACTAAATTAAGTTTTTATGTTGCGAATTTCTGGATCGGCCACGTCGTCTGGGAATGCAAGGCAATAAGCTGCGTCCGCCGCCGGCTTTCTACAAATTTGAACAAAGCGCCGGTCAGGAGCCAATGAATGCTTCATAGCTGAGCGAAAAAAAAACCATGACCAACTTTGGCGAATGATAATATGCTGATAGGCATGATGAAATACTCCTTCTGGATCACCGACCAGAGGCCGATGCACGCTGTATGTTGTTGTCGACTCCTCCGACGTGCTTATGGGTCGCCTGTTGCAGGGGTCTCAAACCCCCCTCCCCCCCCTGGTTCCAGGGGGTACCCCCTGGATTTGGCTTTTTGCCCCTGGTTTTCGTGAGCAAATCCAGGGGGTATAGTGTCATATTTTTGCAGTAGTACTCAGTTTTTTCGTGTAGAAAGCCCATTGTTCCACCGAAATAAGTCGTTGGCTTCGCCTGCGGCGGGCTAAACGCAATTTCCTTCAAGAAATCACGTTTTATTTGTAAAAATTCCGCCTGCAACGGCGGATTTGTTGAAAACTGCACGTGCGGTCGCGAAATACAGCGCCTAACACTACGGTCCCAATGCACACGGAATCCGTGTCCGTGCCGTGCACGGCACGGACACGGCACGGAGGCATTGGGACCACCTTGGCATCCGTGCACGGTCCGTGCACTATCCGTGCCGTGGATTTTTACGGAAAGCACACGGCACGGACCATTGGGACCACCCTTTCCGGGCCGTGCACGGACACGGACACGGCACGGAGATGAATGTGGTCCTAATGCACTCCGTGTGGCTTCCTCCACGGCTACAGTAAATAGACCGTACAAATAGTAATATGCGTGCCAAAAGCGTATTTTAGTTCCTCAACTGAGCTCATAGATAAATGGAGAACGACAAGATTACCGTGAATCCCCCAATAGTTGACACGGGGTCCACTATTAGTGGGATGCACGAATAGGAGAGTCCACTATAAAGAATAAACACCTAAAAATCAATTCGATAAGGGGATACTGACCCCTAATGATCCCCTATCGAGAAACTGATATCATTTTCGGACTCAGCGTGGTCTAGAACCCCCGAGGATAAAAGGTCTTAACTCCAAAGCTTCAGAAAAGCCGATGAATTTGCTTAAGGTGAGCCCGCCAGTTCAGATCCACGGATTCCGTGGCCGTGTTTTTTAGTTTTTTTTTAATACGATTCCGTGCACGGTCCGTGGGCAATTCCGTGCACGGTCCGTGCACGGAATTGCCATTGGGACCACTCTCTCCGTGTCCGTGCACGGACACGGACACGGAGGCCGTGTCCGTGCCGTGTGGGGTGGTCCCAATGCATTCCGTGGATTTTCTCTCCGTGTCCGTGCCGTGCACGGTCCGTGCACGGAGTGTCATTGGGACCGGGTTTCCGTGTCCGTGTCGTGCACGGCACGGACACGGACACGGATTCCGTGTGCACTGGGACCGTAGTGTAAAACGGCATTGTTATGAACCGTTAAATGAAATGTCTGGAAACAGTCCGAAAAATAACCCCTGGTTTACCCCCTGGATTTTACCTGACCCCCCTGGTTTACCCCCTGGATTTTACCTGCAGGGCCCTGGATCTTGGTTTTCGAGTTGAGACCCCTGGCCTGTTGTGCGTCATCGCATGTGAGTGCGATGTAAGCCTGCTCCAGAAAGCACCGACTTCTGCAAGGAAATCTTTATCGTGTCTTGCAGTGGCAACACTGGGGCTTCCAGTAATTCATCACCTTGAGGCTTGTCAGGGCGTTTACTATGTCCCTGTACAGGGCGAAAACTAGGGCTAGTCGGCCGTGACGTGCCGTGAGCCGTGACGTGACGTGATGGCGTGATAGCGTCACGGTTCACGTCCCGCGAGGTCACATCACGCACGGCACACGTTACGAGCCCTAAAATTGCCGTGCTTGCCCGCCGTGACGTGACATGATTATGCCATGATAGGGCTAAAGTCGTGGGTTCAGTGACCACGTCGCTTCATGGGGCGTGCCGTCACGGCACCGCCCACGTCAGCGGGGGTATCCCCACTAGCACTAGCAAAAACCATCAGGCAAGCAGAGCGTTTTTTACTTTGCCCTGACCAAATGCCGATCGATAGATACGTAGCGATGTTTGTTTATCGAATGATATTAGGGTTAATGGGAAAATGTGCATTTCTGGCAAAGTGCACAAGTTTCGTAAGTCATCATTGTGGTTCTTGCTTGTTTTCGCGTAGAACTCCGCCAGTCGACTAATCGATGAACGTCGTTGGCCGTTTTTCCTCTTTTCGCTTAAGTTCTACTGCCAAAACTCTGCCAGATTTGGGCTAGTGTAAGACACTGAGAGAAATACTGCTTTGGCTACGACGCGTTGTCGCAGTAAACGTGTTAGATCACAAAACATTTCTCGGTTCTTTCCGCTGCTTTATGTAGAACTTACGAGTCAAATCCATGATTGATCCATCCATCCATAATCCATGGAGTTTAGCGAGTGCAAATTAAAATCCGCTATGTTCACTCGAGGCGGACGTTCCCTCCGAGGCCGCCCGCAAACCATTCGTCACCGAGAAGCTGCTTCTTCCGAGAAGACTTCCGGCGGAACGACGGATCTGGCCAATCGCATGCAGCGCTTGCTGGTGGACGAGAAGCTTCAGGACGTCACCTTCTCTGTTGGGGAGGTAATACTTTTACTATCAGAGATTACAATATTTTCCAAAGGGATTTTTGGTTAGGATAGCCATGGAAAACTTTTTAAATGCCTTAAGGACGTTTAAGTTGCAGTTTAAAACATGCATAACAGGCCTTATTCCTTTTAGTTCCAGTACGTAAATAATTAATTTCCTGTGGAGGTCGGGGTAGACCACCCGTACCTTAAAGCCGTACTGACCGGCCAGACCCGTACCGTAGCCGTACCCGTGTTTTACGGCCCGTAACAGTGTATACGTCTACGGCTACGGGTCGTAAAGAGCTAAAGTTGCAGCCGTACCGTAAACCCGTATTGGCGTGCCGGACCAGGACGTAACGTCACATCGAACGTCGTCGTACGTAACGTACATAACATCGAACCTTCCTATTTAGGGCCAACGGAAGTTCCGTGCCAACTCCTACGTGCTTGCGGCAGCGTCGAAGGTCTTCTACGTGATGTTCTTCAGCGACTTCGAGCGAGAAACGGTCGTCGACGTTCCGGACGGAACTCCGGAAGCATTCAACGTTCTGCTCGAGTAGGTTACAGCTTTTCGCATTATCCACTGGTAACGACCGATACGATACCCTGTAGCAGTCGGCCACTGCATGGCCTCGTTGCTTCCCAAATTGAGTGACGTTATTCAGGTACATCCACACCGACGAAGCGAAGCTGACTCTCGACAACTTCAACGACGTGCTCTACCTCGCGCAGAAGTACATGGTGGACGGCCTCTGCGGGAAAGTCTCTTCGTTTGTGAGGCAGAATCTCCACGTCTCCAACATCTTCGACTTTCTCGCCGCTTCGGAGGTCTACGCGGAGTACGAGAACATGTGAGCAAAGATACCTACGTTCCTTCTTATCCCATGCCATTTCAGCTGTCTGGACTTCATCGACGAGAATGCTGAAGAAGTCCTCAACTCCGACGGTTTCGCGGACGTCGACGAAAGTCGCTTGAAGGTGATTCTCGCACGAGACAGTCTGAACGCGGCCGAGATTGTCGTCTGGTATCAGACTATCCACTGGGCCGAAAGAAAGCTTCTGAGGTATGTAAGTAATTTGCCTTCCGTTTGAAAAATGCTAACAAATAAGTAGACTTCCTAAGCTAAAGGCCTATGAGGCGAGCATAAGGCTAAGTTTAAGTGTGTACGAATGCTGGCCAAACTTCTATGCTGGCGTGTTACTATAGACGCATTTTTATTGAGATGAAAAAAGGGTGATAACCCTCGTGCTTCATAAACGTCGCCGTGGACAAAAATTTTAGCACTCACGAAGAACCGAGCCCCGAAGCGATCAGAAAGACGCTTGGAGATCTTCTCTACCTGGTTCGCTTTCCGCTGATGTATATCGGGGAGTTCGCCAGCGGACCAGGATGCTCGGGGATCCTCACTCAAGAGGTCAAGTAGAGGTAGGCACGGCCCGTCCCGTGCCGTGATCCGACCCGTGCTGGACCCTCCCGTGCCGTGTTTCACGGCACGTTCACGGCACGGATATCTACCTCTACTTTTAAGGGTGCATATTGTTGCATTTTGCAAAGGAGATCACCAGGGCCTTGCTCGAAACTCGCAAAAATGCATTTAAAGAACCCTAGACTTCGGTACCCTACCGTCGTACGGCCCGTTCCTGTCTCCTAAAGCCGTATTTCACGGTACGGCGGAGTCAGCAAGTACGGCTTTTCGGTCCGAGTGGAGGTCCCTAACCGTAACACGGCAATTACGGACCGTACGAGCCGTGATTACGGAGAAAATAGGGGTTTTGTTGTGCGGCGCACTGGGACTGTTCGGTATGGCGTACGACACGGCAAGGGCCAGTACGTTACGGGGAGGGTCGTGCCGAAGTCTAGGGAATCCATCAATTAGACTTCGTGGGCCGTGCCGTACGCCGTGCCGCATTACGGGACAGCGCCATAAAATGCCTTTTTTGCCGTTCCGTGGCATTTTCAGTGTAAACGGCATGTCATTTTTGCCCCCGCACGACACGGAGTACGGCACGGAGGCCGGTACGGGAGTCCCAAGCCGAAATCTACCATAAATCATTAATTAGTGCAATACTTTGCACCTTTGCATTGCAGGAGCGTCTCGAGATCTACGAATGGTTCGCCATGAAGAAAGCACGAGCGCTCTTCGTTACGCGCCCGCGACGGAGCATCTTCGGAGTTACCCGCTTTCGGCCGTGGGACGACGCCTACTACGACGACTCGGATGAGTAACAGCGGTGCTCAGCGACAAATCCCACACCGTATATTGACTGTTGTTTCGTGTTGCGTTGTTCCACATTTTATCCGTCTGTCCAATAAACGTGGGGAACTTGGCTTGAGTGCGAGTCATTGTCAGTGCTCAGGCGGGAGAACTCGATGAAAAGCTTTTCACCCGACTAAATCCTCAGCGCATTTCGTAATTTCCACAGGACAGCGTCACTCGGCTCGTTGAACAGCTTGTTCCTACATTGATATTCACTTGTACATACTGGTTTAGGGTCTGCATGGAGGCTTTACAGAGCGCCTTGTGCCTACTTCCCAAAAATGTTCCCTTAATAAAGGGTCCCCTTACCCTATCAGCACAATTCCAATATTGCGATGAACTGCCGAATTCACTTAACTTTAGTGAACTGAACAGTTCGTCGCGAAAAATTCCGGTTTATGGAAAACACTTAGGTGGAAAGATCTGAGTCTGTCGTGGTATGGCTAGGCTACTAGCTAGTAGGCAAGATAGGAGATAGTCGACCAGTTTATTAGACTGACTTACACATAAATACAACCAAACAACACCTACCTACGCGTACACATACGAAATTAGTTCATGAGATTTACGTAATGAGAAACCATAGGCTATATCTCAGATCGAAATATATGCGTAACGAAAACACGGGTTTGTTTCAGACAGAGAGATAAACGCGTTAAGGACGCGAAAAGACAGTGTAAACGATCGCAGAAAATCGGATTAGACAGCACCCTTTTTCTTGGTTTCGTCGCGGACCTTCTTGGCAGCAGCTTGGCTCAAGGAAGGCGAGAGCGTCTCGGCGTTCCGCTCGGAAGGCATCCGCTCGCATGCCTCGAGGGTACGTCGGAGACGGTCGAGAATCTCTTTCTGGAACTGCGTAAAGGAGGGCTCTCGGCTCACGAACGGGTTGGACCTCGCTGTGCGGGTAGGAGTTGCCTCCCTGACGGCTTGTCGAGGAGTCGAGGACTCCTAAAACGTGTTTTCAGTTTGTGTGGGCTGAACGGCATTGAGCAGCTTAGTCAGTTTTGCTAGCCCTGTAGTCCAGCTGATCATCAAGCAAGAGTCATCTTCACAAAGTCGTCACGTACCTCCTTGGCAGCAGCGTGGCTCATGGAACGAGAGTGCTCGGCGTTCTGCTTGGCCGGCATCCGCTCGCATGCCACCACGATACGTCGAAGCCGGTCGAGAATCTCCCACTGGAACTGCGTGAAGGAGGGCTCTCGGCTCGCGAACGGACTGGACCCCGCGGTGACGCAAGCTGTTGGCTCAGTGGGCTCTGACGTCTCCTAAAACATGTTTTCAGTTTGTGTAGGCGGGCTGTAAGCTGACTAGCTCAGCAAGGTTGCACCAGAATTCTGGTTTCAAGCGATTTTTGGTTCAAGCTTTTGGTTCAGCTATCTAAGCAAAATTAGTATTTTTGGCCCGCCGCTGGCTCCAAAAGGGATGATTTTCGCAATTTTTCTCACATTTTTTCATGGCTCAGTTTTTCGGTGATCTGGTTCAGGTTTCGGGTGTCAGGCTTAGTAAAGAGATTTCAGTTTATAGGTTTTCAAAGTCAGTTCATGTGCAACCTTGCAGCTTACTGCAGGAATTTTCGTGGTCAGGTAAGCATGCTAGTCCGTACCTCGCCCAGCGCGACCTCCTTCCCTGGATTGATTCGAATCTCGGGGTTACCGAGACCAGCTCCACCGGCAGAAGTAGCGGGCTTTCCCTTGTCCGCCTGCGTCCGAGCCGCCTTCTTCGAGCGCGGCATCCTCTTGGGACGCCGCTGGCGAGCACCACGCCAAACACCGACGCGGCCGACGTGGTCGCACTTGCTGAAGGGCCGGCCAGGCATGCCCTTGAACTGGTCCGTCGTGCCGCTGTGGTTGCCGGGGCTCGGGCCCAAGCCGGTGGAGTTGTCCACGCAGGCCGGCAGGTCGAGGTTCGGGAAGGAAGCCATCGTTATTCTGAAAGGGCAAGCTTTCAATTAATAGGTTTACATAAATGATGACATGCAAAAGCGAATTGAGAACAGCCGAACTAGGCATTCTCTGCTAGATCGTTTAAACTCTATGTTGGACCAAAGGCTTACCCGGGATTTCAGTCTTATGGCCCTAAGCCAACTGGTAAATCCTATAGCGCTATGCTGGGCCCTTAGGAATCAGCACTGCTAGGCTACGGACGTTGGACCACCGCTTTGGAAGGACCACGCCAGACTGGGCGATGACCGGGACCGGGACCCGAACCCCGGGACCTCCCAGCCCTGGACCACGCAACGCGTTACCTCTGACCCCTGCTGTATGCAGTATTTTAGTCTTTGCCGTATCATCTTCCGACGGACCACGATCTGATTTTGGAACCTTTGATGCACTTAAACTCTTCCAGCTGGACCCTATTTAGTGCCGATCCCATGCGACCACTGTCGATATTCCCCCCGAAGCTCAATGCGTACCGCGTAGCAACACAAGGGCGAACGATAGCGTTTCATGTTTGGTCAACATCTCTGCAGGGGATCGGTTTATTTGGGATGGGGTTTACTAGCAACAAGGTGGATGCGTGTACATGGCAGGTGGTTCGCGGCTCGGTCGCGCCTCCGTTCGTAGGTGAATTCGGGATTTGTATGATTTAAATGAATGCACTTTCTAATCTTGTGTTTTGGAAGAGCCGTAATTCTTCCGAAAATTTATTTTATTTTTATTATAGAAATCCAGGGGGAAATCAAGAAAAAAATTAGTGCACACTTTTACCGAATATTCCAAAATATTTTTTAAAATTAATTATTAAAATTCCTTGACCCCAGGAGCGACCGAGAAAGACAAGAACGAAACAATGCGGTAAACGTCACAAGACCTGCTAGCACTCGGCAAGTTTGAACTCGTATTCAGGCAGGAGATGAGCAACAAGGGTCCTCAGTCGGCGGCGGAATCATCGCGGGCGTTCGGATACGTACAGACAAGCAGACGAACATGTAGTGGGCGACATAGGGCAACAACATAGTGGGCAAGAACAGGAACAATTTGGCTATACGGCGAGTGTGCGGGTGCGCTCGCGGTCCGTCGCTTCTAGTGCTCGTCGTAGTCCACGCGCGCGACGTACTTCACGGTGGACTTGCGCGTCTTCTTCGGCGACTGAAAAGTGCGTATTGGTACAGAACAAATGAAACCAGCATAAAAAGTGGATTGTGCTGCCCTAGTGGGAACCTGGAAGCCCCGCGAAACCGCTATCTTATGAGTGACCACGGTCTTATGTTGGTTCTGCTAGACGTTATGCAGAGCGATTTTAGGCCATTTTAGACCAATTATAGACCGCACCAACCCTATCCTGAAATCCTGAAAACGGCCCTGTGGACCACTCATTCGCAGGGTGGAATACCACTTACGCTGGACCGCCATCTTAGAGTGGACAACTGCCCAATGCTGGTCCCCTCCTAGCAAAGCACCGTCTCCCTATGACTGTCCACCATCCTAAGCTGGTCAACGTGAACGTTATGCTTGACCACCTGCCTATGCCGGACCACCGCATTCACCAGCGTTTTTCGAGTGATGACGTGGTGCCTGCTCAGCTTGCTTACCTCGTAGCCCGCGGGCGAGGTCTTGCCCTTGCGGCAGAGGCAGCGACGCAGCCAGCCGAAGCACGTGGTCGGCTTGGGGCCGCAGTAGGCCCAGAGCAGGAGCACCGCGACGACGAGCATGATGAGCGGGATGAAGACGATCACGTGCTGGAGCTCCTCGAAGACGCCGAAGATCGTGCCGAACAAGCCGGAGTTCTCGCCGGCGGCGGTCGCGTAGGCGCGGCCGTCGGCGTTGATCTTGAGCGTGAGGCGCACGGCGCGCTGCTGCAGCGACGCGAACTCCTCCGCGAGCATCTGCTCGTCGACGGTGACCAGGGTCTAAAAGAGCGGATATAATTGAGTGGTTAAGAATGACGTACCTGCTTGGCCGGCTTCGCCTGGAAGTGAACGGCATTCTGTCCGGTGATGCGCTCCTTGCCGATCATCACGGTCTAAAGCACAACAGTTACCGCCGACACGGCGCTGTTGCTGGCCACCGCCGTACGTTGGGCCATCATCTTAGGCCAAACTACTAGACTTGGACGACACGCCACCGTACCGTACTCGGTAACTCACTGACCCCCCCCCTACCGTACTGACCACCCCGTACAGTACTCCGTACTATGGAGTACAGTACGGCACCTATTAAGGCCGTACTACGACCCGTACTAGCGCATTTTCGGCCCGAGAATGATGTCGTAGAGCACTCCGAACTGCACCAGCATGGTACGGTACGGAAACACGTACTGGGCCTGCGCCGTACCGTCTTAAAATGAACCACCACCTTAAACGGGACCACCGTTTTATAGGGGCAGGACCTCCAGCCGCTGCTTAAGGACGGACGACTGTCGGACCATCTGAACTCGTTTAACAGGACCACAGCGCGTACCTGGTCCTTGGGCACTTGCAGGAAGAAGACGCCGTCCTTCGGCACCTCGTGCGTCACCGACTTGCCGCCAGCCTCCTTGAGAGTGTATTCCTAAAAGTCGGAGATAAATTAGTGGTCCATTAAAGCCACTTTGACGGCGACTCACCTTGATGTTCGTGGCGACCATGTGGCCGGCGCCCCACTCGCGCATCTCCAGGAACTTGTCGTCCACCTTGAAGACGTCGAGCATGCAGCCGTCCACGTCGCTCGGCGTGCACACGTCGCGCGGCTGCACCGCGTGCTTCGGGCACACCCACACCTGACGGCCCTGAAAAAAGGCAGGTTAACGGGAAAGTTGGGTACAACCACTAAGGAAAAGGGGACCACTGCGTGGACGGTCCACACATGGCATTCGTACTCCGTTCGGAGAATGCGTGGTCCAAGATTGTGCTAGCGTGGACAATCGAGCGTATGAGCGCATGTGGCGCGTACCACTTGAGTTCATTCGTGCACCACATGCTGAGCATGAATGGGCCGCTTGATAGCTCCACTCGTTACGCATGCATGGTCATCTTAGCATGCGCGGCCCTCGTAAGAGCATGCGTGGACCACATAAGAAAAAGTGGACTACTCGATGGGCATGCGTGGGCCACTGAACGAGCACGCATGACCAGTCATCGAACCTGCGTGCTCCACGGTGGTCCACTCATGGAAACACTGTGTGGACCACCGGTTCACATGCGTAGGCCACCTTGATAAACAAGCATGTTGAGTGGACCGCATGCGAGTGTGAGCGGCCCACCCTTTTGGACACTGCGCATTCCACTGGTCAAATGTGAGAAGAATGGCTTACGTCGGGCTTGCACTGGATCAGGTTGACCGCGGACCAGGCGTCGCCGTCGCGCACCCAGTGGTGGTGGATGTCGATGCGAGCGAACTGCGCGCGGTTCGACCAGAAGCGGCCGTAGTCCTCCACCTAAATCCAACAGTCCAGCAAAATGTTGTCCGACGAACGGCACCTGAATGAGGTCCGCGTCGTTGGCCTTGGGCGCGTAGTGGAGGCAGATGCGGAAGCGGATCTCGTTGTCCTTCGTGCAGCCCTGCGTGGTCACCTGAAATAAAAAAGTAGTGAGTAGGTAAGTGAGGTCACGTCAGCAAAGTGATGGCTGCTTACCGTGGTGTGGCTCGAGATGACGCGCGAGTACTTGCCGTGGTGCTGCGCGAAGACCGACTCCTGGTACTTGGTGATGGCCTGAAATTCACAGCTCATGTATGGCTCACATGAGCGGATGAGTGGCCCACTGCGAGCATGCGTGGGCCACTTCAACTGCGCTTGGACCATTTTGGAAGGAAGCGGCTTCCATCGTACCTCCTTGAGGACCTTCGAGCCGATGTTGTCGTAGTTGAGGCGCAAGTCGGCCAGCTCGGAGATGGCGTCCACCCACTGGTCGTAGAGGTCGTCGAGGTAGTTGTCCAATGCCACCAGTTGGCGGTTCCTAAAACACTACCACATTTGCCGGCCTGCGTCGTTGCCAGCCTACCTGGCCACCGCGCGGATGCTGTCGCTGAGGAGCACCGACGTGTCCTCCTCGTCCTTGTTGAGCTCGCCCTCCGCCTTGAGCTGGTCCGCGTGGCGCGCGATCTCCACCTGCTGGTATGCGTCCCATCCGAGCGCCGCGGCGGCGGTGGCGAAACCGGCGAGTCCGAGCAGCACGCCGACCGTTCGCTTGCTGCGCGGATGCTCGAGCGAGCCTAAAACGTGATGTTGCTACAAGCCTCATAAGGGGCTGAGAAAAGAATGCGTGGACCGCCTGAGAGAATGCGTGGACCACTTGGGAGAATGCGCGGACCGCTTGAGAGAATGCGTGGACCGCTTGAGAGAATGCGTGGACCACTTGAGAGAATGCGTGGACCACTTGAGAGAATGCGTGGACCACTTGAGAAATATGCGTGGACCGCTTGAGTGAATGCGTGGACCACCTGAGACAAAGCGTGGACCACTTGAGAAAAATGCGTGGACGGCTTGAGTGAATGCGTGGACCACTTGAGAGGAGCGTGGACCACTTGAGAGGAGCGTGGACCACCTGAGAGAGGAGTTGAACGAGGATCAAACAGGTTTAAGGAGTGACCCAGGAGAACACCGAATCAAGGAGTGGCTACTCCTTCACGTACCGGATGCGATCTCGAGGTTGATGTGCTCGCACTGCGTCTCCACGAAGTCGCGCAGGCGCTGGGAGACGTTGGTGCGGCGCTGCTCGAAGTCCTAAAATCCCATTTGTTCCGTGGCCGTTTCCCGCAGCGCGGAACTCACCAATCGCGGGATGATGCTCTTGCCGTGGGCCATGGTGTGCGACTCCTTCATCTGGTTCGAAATTTCCTGAAAGCAGCAAATCCGAGCATGACGGCATGCGTATGCGAAAGACGCGACACCACCGGACCGTACTCCGTACCGTACTGACCACCATGTACCGTACTCCGTACACTAGAGTACGGTACAGAGTACGGTACGGCCCTTATCAAAGCCGTACTACGGCCGATGCTAGTGCATTTTTAGCCATAGAATAGTGCCGTACCGTACTCCGTACTGTGCCGGTACGGAGTCCGTGCCGGATCTGTGCCGTAGCGTACTCTGTACCGTAGGGTACGGTACCCAGTACGGTACGGTACGGAGTCGGTACGCGTATGCGAACGACGCTTACGGAGTTGGGCGGCGTCGGGAAGAGACTGGCTCCGACCGGCTCCGTGCGCGACTCGGTGCAGATCGTCTCGATGTTGTCGTCGTACCTGAAATTTCCTTGGTAAAATGAGGAGTTCTCCACTTTTTATCAATCCCGCAGCCACCTCGCAAACTTACACGATGTGTCCCATTGCGGCGTACTGGATGTGGCTCTTTCCCGGCCTGTCGTTGCCGCCAGCGGCACCGACCAGCGGCAGGACGCAGAGCATGAGGAGAAGGTAGGGCTTGGCGTTTTTGATGAGATGCATTGTCTAAATGCGGACAGACTGGGCTGGCGAATATGAAGTAAACACAGCGCTAAAGCGAACACAACTGCGCAAAATACACGCGAAAAACCATGAGCAGCTTAAATGTATTGCGCAAACATATTGTGAAATTAATGCTCGGCCTTCTTTAACTCACTAAATTTACTCTACTTTAAACGCTTCTAGTCATGGAAATGGAGCATGCAAACTCAGTTTGTTTTCCTAAATTTGTGCGCACTACGAGTATTTCCCAGTTCATAATTGCACACTGCGAGTGGGAATGTCAAAATACACGCGAAATACAAATAGTAAACACGCCCGAGCTAGCAACGAAAATTCTCGCCCTGTGGAGAGCAGACGTGTGCGTGCAAGACGACCACCGAACTCGAGGGAAGCAGGCAGGCGGCTGGGGACTCTTCCCGTCGCGGTCTCACCGCGAAAACTTTCAACGAGTCAATACGCCATCGTGCGCCAATGGAGGAATGGATGGATGCATACGGCCGTACGGCGATCCGAGTGAGCCACAATGAGTCTCTTGCAGCCCGTCCTCTGCCACCAGGCACACGACGGATAAGAAGGACGCATAGGAAAGGGTTTCAAAATCCCAATGAACCGAAATGGTGGGCGGCGGTTCGGGTCGATGCACTATGGACTACATGGAGGGAGGAGGACGAGAGAGCCTTGCTTCCCGGCTGGAGCAATGGATCGGAGGGAAGCGTATTGATTCTTGTGGAGAAATACGTCTAAGAGAGTGGAGCGAATCAAGCGAGGCAAAGCGTGCGGCGGTCGACAGTGAGTCGGGTGGCGGCTCATCACGCGCTGCGCCCAGCGCAATCATTGAGCGCGGCGCAGCCAAGGAAGGGCCCTATCCACCGTCGCTGCTGCCCGATCCGCCGGCCCGCGTCCGATCCACAGCCGCCGCCGTTCCCTTCGCTGCCACCTTCTCTGCCGCCACCGAAGCCGCCGTCCCATCCGCTGCCACCTTGTCTGCCACCAGCCACATGGCGGACAAAGAGGGCGCCCGGGAAAGGATTTCACAATCGCATTGCGCCCATTCAGCAGTGTAAAATGATGACTTACGTAGACTGAATATGGCGGAGAATCGGATGAATGTTGTCAACAAGACCCCGTGAGCTAGCACGGAAAGTAGTAAACATATCAAAGACATTTGCAAACAGAACGTAGGAGAAAGCGTCTAAGCCATTGTAAACAATCGTGGAACTGAGTAAAAGTGAGCAAATCTGCACAACTAATGGGTGAATGTAGTTTCTACGGTTATTGCGCCTGGCACTTCAGACGTAGCAACTGTTGTCGGTATTGCAAAATACGGGCATAGGATTGCCTCAAAATATGCTCGTTCGAAAAGTGCGCAAATAGGTAGAGGTAAAAAATTTGGTCACTCAGCAATGGAGCAAAGTTGCAAATGGACGATCGACCATGCGCGATATGGCACGCACTTTAGGCTAACCGTGCCCCGCAGAGCTTATGTTGCACAGGTGAACGCATGTGATGACCAAAAAAAACGCTGCTTTGTTTTCGAGCCGCGCAAATGGCCTAAACCTGATGCATGAGCTGCGCTACTAAACGCGCAAACTGCGTAACTAGGTATGCGCACGATCGCAGACACGTGATTTTAGGAATATCACAAGTTGGAGCATCAACTGAACTTAGGATCTGGGCAACCGAGCGTGTGATACGTGCATGGCCAAAGCCATATTTTCCGAGCTGACTATGCCTTCCTGACGCATATGATAAACTAGCGCCACAAGGCAGGCCGATGCTTTACTGTAATCGCTTGTACTGTACGCGCTACTGTAACTGCGCATTGTTGCGCAAATGCGCAAGCAGCCGGCAGCGTGGTTACAGTAAGTGTTACACTAGCAGTGCAAATTACTGTAATATAGAGCGGTACAAGTCGTATGTCGCGCCTTTTGTTGGCGGATGGCTCAAGTTTGCCCAACAACCTGACGCCCCTTGCACTATTTGACGAGCACAGATTATCGCGAAAAGCGGCGCAGACGTGTCTCCTGTTGCTCGACTTGTTTCATGAGCGCTAGTCATATCGCAGGCTTGAGCTGCCAGGCTTGCCACCGTAACGGGCTAGTTGCGCTACTAGTCCTATGCTCAGCTAAAGTTGGATCATTGATTTGCATCTAAAAAGTCAATTTCACTAGTAGCTCAACTTGGCCTACGAGTACCAAAAGCTGTGCACGTTGACTCCGTCAACGTGCACATCTTTCCCGAAGCGACGGAGGACCATCGACAACGACGTCGATGGAACACGAATCGTGCACACCCAACTGGATACTCTGAAGAATCCGACCCGAAGCGAAAGATCCGAAGACCGACACCGAGCAGGATCGCCATTTTTTCTGACGCTGGCCCAGGCAACCCGGCTTACTGGCGCCAGCTACTAATCGTTGCCGGAGACGTCCACCCAAACCCAGGACCGCAGAGACGCACCGACCATCCCACGTTCACCGACCTGACACCGCTTATGCTGACCGAATTCGACTTCGAACTGCCGCCGGAATACGTGCGCGAGGCCGAAGACGCGTCGACCACACTACTCACCTCTGGAGCCGGAAGCTCCAGGGACGCTACCGCCGTGCTACCTGGTGTGGGTACCCTCCAACGACCCGACGGCCATCAGCGGCCGAACCAACAAGCTGGCAGCGGGGGAGGGCCCCAGGACACGGAGGGCGGGCAAAGTTGTGTACCGGGTCGGCAGAACTCGCTGCGAATATTGCAATGGAATGCAGGCGGCCTACAGTCGAAGCAGTCGGAACTGCTCAAGTACCTCGTGGACCATCGAGTCGATGTCGCCCTGATCCAGGAGACGCACCTGAAGCCATCGAAGATCATGCGCTTCCGAGGCTACAACGTCATTCGCAAAGACCGCAACATGGGCAGAGCAGCCGGAGGCCAGACAAGAGGTGGAGGAGTCCTGACGCTCATTCGTGAGGGACTCGAATACGAAGCGGTCGACGCAAACCTTAATGCAAACGACCACACAACCGACGTCCTCCACATGACCATCCACGTCAGCCGCAAAGAGCGCGTTAATGTCCTCAACGTGTACGTCCCACCAATCCGCCCCGGCGAGGCCGATGGAAGGGAGCAGAACTTCGACCCACGCAACTGGCCAAGCAGCCTCAACACACTGATCTGCGGCGATGCCAACGGTCACTCGCCCCAGTGGGATGCCAGCTGCAACGAAGAGGACGCCATCGGGCAGTTAGTAGCGGACTGGATGCTGGATTGGAGCTTCAGGCCAGCCAACACAGGCGAAGCCACTCGATACGCGCACGACGGCCACGGCACTGCCCCGGATGTAACGCTGCACCGCACCGCAGACATGATGAAGGTCCAGTGGCGCATCGGCGAAGACCTCGGATCTGACCACATGCCGATCATCATCGACTACCGAGTTTCCAGAAGCATTCCACCAACGCCGAGTCGCACCTTCTGGAACACACGGAAGGCCGACTGGAACGCCTACCGCAGTCTCATCGACGCCAAGCTAGACACGTGGACGTGCAGAGACGAACAGCTAGCCGCGAAGAACGTGGAATTCGCGAAGGCGGTCATCAGTGCAGCAGAAGCGAGCATACCAAGGGGCAGCCGAAAGGACTACAAGCCCTTCTGGACGGCGGAGCTCGAAGCCGCAGTGCGCGAACGGAACCGAGCACGCCGACATGCACCGGAACAATACACCGCGGCAGCACAACGAGTCCGCACGCTAATGTCGGAAGCAAAGCGCGAACACTGGGAAGAGTTCGCGTCGTCGCTCAACGCCCACACGGACGATAACAAAACGTGGCGAGTCCTGAAGGCGCTAGACGGACGAGCAGGTCAACCAAAATCGGGAGCAGCCATCAGACGGAACGGCCGGACGGTGACAACGCCGAGGGGCAAAGCGAACGCGTTCGCCACAGAGTACGCAACCGTTAGCCGGATGCACCACGATGGCGAGGACCGCAAATTCCACAACGCCACCAAGGACCAGATGCGCACCGAATGCCACTGCCACCACTGCCAGAACTTCACGGCGGATGAGCTCACGACGGCGCTCAAGGAGCTACAGCCCAGGAAAGCACCCGGCGAAGATGGCGTTACCAACGACATGCTCCGGCAGCTGCCAGAAAGCGGACGGAATGCGCTCCTGGACCTCGCCAACGCATCGTGGAGGAGCAAACGCTGCCCTGGAAAGTGGACAAGCGCCCTGATAATCCCCATTCCAAAGGCCGGGAAGGACGCCAGCGACGTGCAATCGTATCGCCCCATTAGCCTGACAAGCTGCGTTGCAAAAACGGTGGAACGCATGGTCAAGAACCGGATGACCGACTGGCTCGAACGCAACAACAAGCTGACAGGCGCCCAATCAGGCTTCAGAAGAATGCGAAGCACCGAGGACCAGTTGCTCTACCTCACCCAGTCGATCAAAGACGGCTTCAACCAGAAGCCGGCGAGGCGCACTCTGCTGACGCTAGTCGACTTCTCAAGGGCGTTCGACCGTGTCTGGAGGACGGGGCTGTACAGCAAGATGATCGCTATGGGTATGCCGACATGCATCGTCCAGTGGGTCCACGGCTTCCTGAGCGATCGCCGAGCACGAGTGCGGATTGACGAGACGAATAGCCGCTCCTTCCCGCTGAAGGCCGGAACCCCGCAAGGCAGTGTTCTGTCGCCGATACTGTTCCTGATATTCGTCAACGATATCTTAGAAGATATGCCCGAAGGCGTCGAAGCCAGCCTCTACGCGGATGACCTCGCCTTATGGGCTCAAGGAGTTGACCTGGCGGAAATCAAGGCACGCATGCAGACGGCTCTAGACCAGCTAGCGACCTGGGCCGAGTGCTGGAAGATGCAGATCAACGTTGAGAAGACGGTCGTCACGTTCTTCACGACGGAGGCCAGTCAGTCACGGTGGAGGCCAGAACTCACGGTCAACGGCCAGCAACTCCCGTACGACGTTGCGCCGACCTTCCTAGGCGTAACTCTCGACTGGGCGCTGAGGTTCACGGCGCACGCAAAGAAGGTCCGCTCCAAGATGACCAAATGTCTCAACCTTTTGTCCGCGTTGCGAGGAACGAAGTGGGGATGCAGCCGCCGGATCATGCGCAACCTATACAACGCCTACGTCCGATCAGTGGCCGACTACGGTGGAGCGGCGTGGATGCCAGCGGCAAATAAGACGGCACTAGACCAGGTGGACGCAGCGAACCGCAGAGCGGCCAGAATCATCACGGGATGCCTTCGGTCCTCACCGACCGAACTACTCCTCGAGGAGGCTGACCTGGTGCCCACAGAACACCGACGGGATCAACTCTGCAGTATCGCATTCGAAAAGGCTCTCCGCCTGCCCGAAGACAATCCTCGGCACCGATGCGCCACTCAAGTACAACGCCAGCGGTTACCGACGCAGTCCTCCTTCAGAGAGCATGCCAAAGCTCTTGGAAGCGGAGAGAGACTCGGCGGCCTGCCACGTGAACCCCTTCGACTAGTGCCTCCTGAACCGCCGTGGAAGCGGATGCCGAACGTCACGCTGAATGCAGACTTGCTACGCACCACACGCAAAGCAGACGACCCACTACTGAAGAGGCTCACGGCTGAAGACACGCTGATCCAACTACCCCCTGCGGACGTTGAAATCTGGACGGATGGAGCTGCCCAAAGAGGACACACAAACGGCGGGTACGGCTTCATCACTATGGCGGACGCAGAAGTGCTACACGAAGACAGCGGACCAGCTGGGGGACTATGCTCAAGCTACCGAGCCGAACTCCTTGCACTGAGAGCAGCTCTCCGTTGGCTGGAGCAAGCAGGACGGCAAGATAGAGAAGTCCGAATCTGCACGGACTCACGTTCCACGGTTCAAGCGCTCCAGATGGGACCTCGCAGCACTGCGGACGGCGTCACCGCCGAGATCTGGCAGCTCATAGAGTATCTCTTCCCTGCAGACGGAGCTCACCTCACAATCCAGTGGATCCCTGGACACTGCGGACTGGAAGGCAATGAAGCGGCAGACCGGCTAGCGGGAGGTGCATCGAATGTCATCGGCCAACAGCATGTCCCGGTCGACTTCAGCAGTGCGAAAGCCGCGGTGAAGCGTCGCACGAGAGAACGGTGGAAGCAGTCGATCGCGCACGACTACTACGGACACAAGAGGCAAGCCAGTAGTACGGCAAAGACGGAATTCTCAGTGGCCGAGGAACGCATTCTGAGCCAGCTTCGATGCAATGGCCACTGCCCTCTGCTTCAAACGTACAAAGCTCGAATCGGTGTGGACCCAAGCGCAGTATGCCCGAGCTGCAGGACGGAGGACGAAACGGCAGAACACTGCCTCCTCAGATGCCCTGCGACGGAACATGTGCGGATCCAGCTCCTCGGTCATCAGCCCACGCTCTCGATCCTATGGGAGGACCCCCAGAAAGTGATCGAATTTCTTCGGAGTATTGGCCGCCTCGGTGGTCATCGTCAACGCCTTTGACAGCAACGACGACCAGAACGACAAAAAAAAAAAAAGTACCAAAAGTAGGTATTTGTTTACTGAGCAGACAAGGTAGGTATGCGCATGCTAACAACTGAGCTGTGCAGGCCTCAGACCCGCGCTTCAGTTAGATAAGAGCATAAACACAAAGTACCTAGGTCCAGTTCGAGCATTAAATGATTTGCAGCTGCATGATGGCACAGGTGGCAGACCATGTCAAAGTGGCCACCGTCTCTATACGTGGTCGTTGGCGGTACTTTTAACTTAAGGCCGTTGGCATTTTGCACCTCTGATTCATTTGCCATAAAGCGGATCTAAGTAACGTTTACATACATATCGGCGAAAGTCACGGGGATTAGAGATATTTGCCACATCTCAACAGTTCTTCCGGCTTTAACGAGTCGTTTGTGCTTATGATTCGTCATTCCTGAGCATTTGATATCTGTTTTTGCACCAACATTGCAAGTTGCAAACAAAGCTTTGCGTAAACAATCTTAGTTTGCAAAAAGGAATGGGTAATGCATCTCCTCTAGCATGCCTTCGTCCTCCCGTCCGCGTAATGTGCGCAGTCTGCTGACACGACGCTCCTTCCCGTCGGTTCCCCCTATCGCTGTTTGCGCGCATGCTAGCAGGCAGGCGGCGGTGGCGGACAGCGGCGAATGACCTGCCATCGATTCATTGCCACTCGTGAGCGAATTTTCCTTGCTAAACCTACGCTCGTTTTAAACTTTTTATGCGACGGATGTCTCCCTCCCTCCGCGCGCCCATTTAGGCGCGATACATAGGCTGTCTCACTAAGTACAGTAAATGCGTCACTACTACATTAGTGCTTACAGTAGCTCCGCAGTCGGCAGCTTGCCGTTGCCCATTAACCGGCACTTACAGTTACAGTAACCTTTCAATACAGTAAAGCGGCTTTTGCTCGTTGGCTAATGTTACTGTAAGCGGCCATCGAATGGTCACATACGGCACTGCTCGTATAAATTAATTAATTAATTAAATTAAAAATACGCCAAATTCCCAGGGCCTACTTCCAGTTCCCATTCATTGCCGAAAAGCAGCACCCTCAATGCACAATGCGCAAAGCAGCCAAATTTCTTTAGGTTTAGCCATAATCTAGATTTCATAATTATGCGTGTAGCGAACGTCACGCTTTGTCTTCCCTTTCCGTCGGGGAAATGTGCGCGCATTTGCAGACGCGACCGGCTTCCCCGCTACCATTCCATAGCGTTCGCATTAGCCGGAAGGCGATAGCGGAGGCGTGGCGCACTACATGCAGCACAGAATAGCCTCGCCATCGATTCGATGACACCCATCCAAACTAACGAAAACGACCCTGCCCGGTACGTATTGCAAACTTCCGGTCGTTGACGGGAAGCAACCTGCGATAGGGCACCGCACGTTACCTTTTTGCAATTATGCAATGCCGGCCTACTTGCAAGATGGTCGTTGCGTCCGCTGCGCCTTTATCGCTCATCATTCTTCTGTTGTAAGCTATGATTCTGGTTGCTGTAAACGTGTGCATGCAAGCCTTGGGGGGGGGGGGGGCGATGCTCTCCGCTGATAACATTCCACCGTGGCCTGGGACTACGCATTTAACTGAGCTTCGGACCACGCGCTCCACTTCGGTCCATGACCATACATTCGACTGCGGTCCGGGGCCACGCAATGCAGTCCTACCGCACATTCCGCTTCGATCCGGACCACTTTGCTCCAGTGTAGTTCAACTGCACATTCCACTGCGATCCTGACATGCGCTCCACCGCAGTTGGGTCTGGGACCACGCAATGCACTCCGACCGCACAATTCCACTGGGTCCCGAACCACGCACTCCATTGCGGTCAGTAACCACTCGCTCGACAGCGGTCCGACCGTGCGGGCCACGTGCTCCACTGCGATCAGGGTCCACGCGCTCCACTGCGGCGCGTGACCGTGCATTCCACTGCGGACAGACTCTATACATTCCACTGCGGTCAGGGTCACATATTCCACTGCGGTCCTGGACCACTCATTCCACTTTGGTCAGGGACCACTCGCTTCACAGCGGTCCGACCGTGCATTCCCCTGCGGTCCGGACCACATGCTCCACTGCGGTCTGTGACCACACATTCCACTGCGATCAGGGACACATATTCCACTGCGGTCAGGGACCACGCATTCCACTGCAGTCAGCGGCCACTCGCTCCACTGCAGCGAGTGGAGCTCGTTCTGCTATGGCCCGGACCACATATTCCACTGCAGTTAGGGACACACATTCCACTGCGGTCAGGGACCACTCGCTCCACTTTGGTCAGGGATCAATCGCTTCACAGCGGTCCGACCGTGCATTCCGCTGCGGTCCGGGCCACATGCTCATTTGCGGTCTGTGACCACTCCGTCCACAGCGGCCCGTGACCATGTATTCCACTGCAGTCAGGGACCACTCGCGTTACAGCGGTCCGACCGTGCATTCCACTGCGGTCCGGGCCACGTGCTCCACTGCGATCAAGGGACCACGCGCTCCACTGCGGCCCGTGGCCATGTATTCCACTGCGGTCAGGGACACACATTCCACTGCGGTCCGGGACCATTCGCTCCACAGCGGTCCGACCGTGCATTCCACCGCGGTCCGGACCACATGCTCCCCTCCGGTCCGTGACCACACCTTCCACTGCGGTCAGGGACACACATTCCACTGCGGTCAGGACCACGCATTCCACTGCAGTCAGTGGCCACTCGCTCCACTGATGTTACGGACCACTCGCTCCACTTCTGTCAGCGACCACTCCATCCGCTGCGGTCGCAAACTTCTCGTTCCACTGTGATCCGGAACACATATTCCACTGCGGTCAGATACTCACATTCCACTGCGGTCAGGCACCGCGCATTCCAGTACGGCCAGGGATCACTTTCTCCACTGCGGTCCGGACCACTCGTTCCACTGCGGTCGGAACCACGCGTTCCACTGCGGTCCGGGCCACGTGCTCCACTGCGGTCAGGAACCACACGCTCCACTACGGCCCGTGACCATGCATTCACTGCGGTCAGGTACTGTACATTCCACTGCGGTCCGGGACCACTCATTCCACTTTGGTCAGGGACCACTCGCTTCACAGCGGTCCGACCGTGCATTCTACTACGGTCCGGACCACATGCTCCACTGCGGTCTGTGCCCATGCATTCCACTTCGGTCCGGGCCACGCGGTCCACTGCGGTCAGAGACACACATTCGACTGCGGTCAGGGACTCTACATTGCACTGCGGTCAGGGGCCACGAATTTTGCAGCGGTCAGTGGCACACATTCCACAGCGGTCAGGGACCACTCGCTTCACAGCGGTCCGACCGTGCATTCCCCTGCGGTCCGGACCACATGCTCCACTGCGGTCTGTGACCACACATTCCACTGCGATCAGGGACACATATTGCACTGCGCTCAGGGACCCCTCGCTCCACCGCAATCTGCGGCAACTCGCTCCACTGAGGTCCGGACCGCACGTTTCACTACGGTCCGAATCACGCGATCCACTGCGGCGCGGACCACGTGCTCCACTGCGGACAGGGACCACGCGGTCCACTGCTGTCCGACAGTGCATGCCACTGCGATGCGGACCACACATTTCAATGCGGTTCGGAGCAAGCATCCTACGGCGGTCAGGACGGCATACTCCACTGCGGTCCGGACAACGCATTCCATGCGATCAGAGACCATTTCTACATGTATATTAGCGCGTTGTGTTTACTGTAGGCTGCTCCCCAAATTACAGTGGTGTTACTGTAAATACTTTACTGTAACTACTGCAAGTGCGGACTGCTGAGCAACTGCATCAGCGGGCTGCGGAGATACAGTAAGCTACTGTAATTGTGGCGCATTTACCGTAGGGGGGATCTGAGTCTACCTTCCCGTTTGATTCCCATTTCCTTCTTCCCACATGCAAGCGTCAAAGATGGAGCACGCGCTGCGTTAAAGCTAGACACTGCCATTTAGCAAGTCAGCGGTTGCGACTTGCATAAAAACCTAGCCTTTGCTGCACTGAAATTTGCGTAGTGCCTTGCAGAAGAGTTAGGGCAGGGCATTGACAGTTTACTGTTGCTGGGCGCGAATCGTGTCGGCAGGGCTATGACATTGCACATTATCACAAAGGTTCTCTCCGTCCGGTTCGTTTTCCCGCTCTTTGCGCATTGCGAAAGACGGCGGCGCAGCGCACACAAGCGGCCCGATGGCCGAATAGACGGCCTCCATCCATCTTAGCGTCCGACGCGGGGCGTTCGATTTCTCCATTTCCCGCAGGGAAGAGACTTTGCGCATTTCGCTTGCCGTTGCGATGCGCAACCTTGCTCCTGGTCACGACGGGCTCATGCTTGTTTTCGGCTTGTGGCCATCCAGGCTCGCCCTTATCGTGCTCTGACTAGGCATCATTGCGGGCATAAATGTACTTCCATTGCTAAATCGTGCTAATTCCATGGAGGTGCTCCTTCCACTCCTGGCTTATTTCAGGCCCGTGTTATCTCGATGCGCATGCTCACTTCGGACTTTGGTAATATGCGATTTTAGGGTCCGCTTCCTCTAAACTAGCATCAACATGGAAGAAATCCTCGCACTCATTAATTCATCAAATGCTCGAGAGCGAAAACAGTTCCAGAAGAAGATCGACGGAATTCAGAAGGAAGTTGCTAGGAAGATCGGTAAGTTGCAAACTTCCCAGGCACGCTCATGCTGTCCAGTTTAGCTTGCAGTCCCGCTCCGAAGATGGCCACTTCTCGTCGTGAGTCTCAGGAGAAGGCCTCCGACGACACCGCTCATCAGCTCATGGACGTCGACCCGGCGGTCCTTCAGGTGAGCCGCCCAAATGCTGAATGTTCTGTACTTCGGCATCCGTACCGAACCGAATTCCGTACCGTGCTGTGTTTTACGGACCGGAATAGGGAACGGCGAGGGGTAAGATGTGCCCGTATCCCGCTCGGTACTATTACGGAACGGGGTACGGCACGGCTCGAAAATTGACACCGTTCCGTACCGTTTTAGTGGAGAACGGCACGGAAAACGGCCGTTTTTTCGCCGTTCTGTTTCCTGTGCCGTACTCTACGGGAAGGAAAACGGTGCGGGAGGTTCAGTACGGAGGGGGTCAGTACGAAGCGGAGTATGGTACGGAGGGGGGGGGGGAGTTCGGAACGGAGTATGGTACGGAGGTGGTCAGTACGGAACGGAGTATGGTACGGAGGGGGACAGTTCGGAACGGAGTATGGTACGGAGGTGGTCAGTACGGAACGGAGTATGGTACGGATGGGGTCAGTACGGAATGGAGTACGGTACGGAAGGGGTCAGTACGGAACGAAGTATGGTGCGGAGGGGGGCAGTACGCAACGGAGTGTTGTGCGGAGGGGGTCAGTACGGAACGGCGGGGTGACGATGTATAGAACGTTCTACTCTTGACGCTTTGTAGGTGATCTCTACGAGAGACGACTGGTCGACCGACACCTACAAGATGGTTATGAAGAAGAACGCCGGTCGTCTCTCCTTCTTGTCCCACGACTACGAGGTCAACGGAGAGGTGAGTGGGAGCCATTTGCTCTCATGCTTCTCACTAGTAACTTGCAGCTCTCCGGCCCCGACTCACTCATCAAGTTCGCAATCTACGATCTAAAGTGCAAGAAGCGCATGTTCACTGTGGCTTTCGTCGAGATCGAAATCGCAACGCCTCGGAGAGCCGCTGGGTCTCAGCGCAGTTTCGTGACCCTCCATCCGCCGAACTTCGAATGGCGCGACACGCAGGTATGCACGTTTGCAACTTTCACTAGCCCGTCATTAGACTTCGGCTGCCGTGCCGTACTCTACGGAACGGAAAAAAGTACGGGGGGGGGGGTCAGGACGAAACGGAGCTCGGTACGGAGGGGGGTTTGCCAAAGTCTAGTAAATGTGGGCAGTCGCGAGTGACATGTGGCTATTTGAAAATCATCTACTTTCCCGCTTTTAGACCGTTCACATCAACCCCGCGATGCGCGCCTTCGAGTTCGAGATAACCGTCACCATTCGCCGGATTCCCGAGCCGGCACTGCACCTGCCTACTATCTCACGCGCCATCACGTCCGAGCGGTCCGCAAATATCGAGCCGTTGAAGGTTGAACTTCCCGACGGGCTGAAGACGCTCTTCCGAGCATTCAGTGTGGACAACAACGCGCTGGTGCTCGCAGTTAGCTCGGAGAACGTTCCGCGCTCGGAGAAGGCGGTGCAGGAACAGAAGGAGACTGCTCAGTCCACTGCTGCTTCCGCCGAGGTCACGGAGGACCCGCTCTTCCGTAC
Organism: Aphelenchus avenae; assembly: GCA_020875895.1. Classification (NCBI taxonomy): domain Eukaryota; kingdom Metazoa; phylum Nematoda; class Chromadorea; order Rhabditida; family Aphelenchidae; genus Aphelenchus; species Aphelenchus avenae. The sequence continues at coordinate 545,692 of JNEY01000012.1, forward strand.
ATTCAGTGTGGACAATAACGTCTCGGTGCTCGCAGTTAGCCCGGAGAAGGTGCCGCGCTCGGAGACTGCGGCGCAGGAGCAGAAGGAGACGGAGCAGCCCACAGTTGCTCCCGCCGAGGTTACGGAGGCGGACGCTGTCATTCGCAAGTTCGAGCGTTCTCTGCGGCTCCTCAAGGAGCGTACCACAACGATTCAGTCGGCTGCAGAGCCGCGCTCGGATGCAGTCCGCAACGCGAAGGGCCAGGTCAGCCGTGCTGCCGGTGGCGCCGAAAAGGAGGAGCTCAGTGAGCAAGCGGACTCGGACAAGGAGATCTCGCTAGAAATGGTAAGTGTAGCAACGAACTGCGTAACTATCACGTCTCCTATTGCTCGTCCCCTCTTCGCTCCTCACAGCTTTCACTTTAGGAGCTGACAAAGTACAAGGAGTCGAAGCTGAGCGACAACGACCAGGCTTGCTCGAACGGGAATGAAGAGTGCTTGTTCGGGAAATTCGCTCAGAGAAAGTCATGCTCGGAGAGGTTGTCTCAGAAGCTCAAGGAGACGCGTCAGTCTGTTCCTGCTACCGGTGGCGCCGATGTCCAGAAGCTCATCAAAATCGATGAGGTCGGCCTGTCTAAGGTAAGGTAGACCTAGACGCGACACCCCGTACCGTATTCCGTTCTGTACGGATATCACCCGTACCGTAGAATACGGTGCGGAATACGGTACGCCGGTAGTACGGTCGTACTGAACTGCCGTACTAGTGCATTTTTAGGTATGCATTTCGTACCGTACTCCGTACTGGACTTGATCCCGTACCGTAGACTACTGTGCGCAGCACGGTACGGCGTGTAGTACGGTACGGCCGTCTAAGTATATGGTATAGGCACTAGAGTGGCTTGCCGCGCGTGCTGAGTCGATGCCGAACCGCTCAGTATCGTAAAGGGCTCATTTTGCTCAAGAACAGTTCAGTGTAATTGTTCGCTGCGCAGCATTCCGATGAGACGCCATGAAGGCTAGATGGAGCTTATGAACACCGCAGCGCGGTGAATAAACTCCCAGCGTTACAATGACTTGCTCATTAAAACGAATGCTTTCTTTCAAGTCTGCGTTGAAACCAGCTCACTCTGTTATTTTAGGAGTCTAACAAGAAGCCCGAGAAGCGCGAGCCTGGCGTCGTCGTTCAGTCCGCGTCGCCCGAGCTCCGTGGCGGATCCTTCGGACAACGCTTCAAGGGTCTCAAGAAGACACCTCCTTCGAAGAAGGAAGGACGTTCCCCCGACAAGCTCCTCGCCCGGATTGTATTGGACGTGCCGGTCGCGTTGGACAAGGCAAGGTTTAGCTCGGCAATTGCCGCTCTCGTGAACTGCAGTGAGGTAGTGAACTGCTGAGGTGAACTTCTAAGCATGGTAAGGAGCTGCTCGTTTAGTCGCCGAAAAAGGAGAAGAGCGTCGCTGTCCGTCCCGAGTCGTCCGAGGCCCGTTACGGCTTCGTCGCACAGCGTCTCGAGAGGCTACCGCGCTCGGAGAAGGTGTCTCCCGAGCAGAAGGTGAAGGACTGGTTGGCTAATTCCGCCGATGGCGCCGATCCCAGTTACCTCGAGATCGCAATCGTCCCGTACGAGGAGGTCGCTCTGGAGGTAAGCGCACTTTTGCACTGTATGGACACATGTAGGGAAGCACGTTTTGTCACACTTTATGACATTCAGCGGGGCTCCTTTCTCTCTCGTTATGTCCCTCACTTCATTTTGCGCTATTATTTCAGAGGTCGACAAAGGAGCCTGCCTCAAGTGCCGCTGTTCAGCCTGCGCCATCCAAGGTTCGCTACGGCTCCTTCGGACAGCGCCTCCAGGGTCTCAAGACGAAGCCGAGCTCGGAGAAGGCGACTCAGACGCAGGAGGACAAGGAGCAGTCCGCTCTTGCTGCCGGTAGCGCCGAGCCCAGTTACCTCGAGATCGCAGTCGTCCCATACGAGGAGGTCGCTCGGAACGTAAGCACACTTTTGCACTGTACTGGTACACGGAAGGAAGCACATTTTTGCATCGCCTCCTTTCTCTCTCATTGTGTACTTGCATTATTATTTTAGGAGCCGACAAAGGAGCGTGCCTCTGTTGCCGCCGTTCAGCCCGCGTCGTCCAAGGTCCGTTACGGCTCTTTCGGACAGCGTCTCCAGCTTCGGAAGGAGACTCCGACGCAGAAGGAGCATCCCGCTCTTGCTGCCGATGGCGCTGACCTCGGTAACCTCGAGACTCGAATCGTTCCGGAGAAGGAGGTCGCAGTGGACGAGGTAAGGATTAGCATGCTTATAGGACAGTCAATGCTCACTGAGCTGCTAAGCTGCCGCTGAGCCTACACCATCTTAAAATATGGTTTAGGAGTCGACACAGCCCAGCGAGTACACCGTGGACTCGAACCCATTCGCGAGCCGAGAGCACTCCTTCACGCAGTTCGAGCGGGAGATTCTCGACCGCCTCCGACGTGTCCTCAAGGCATGCGAGCGGATGCCTTACAAGCAGACTACCGGGACGCACTCTCCTTCCATGAGCCAAGCTGCTCCCAAGGAGGTCCACGACCAATCCATGGAGAAGGGCGCAGGATAATCCGATTTTCCGAGGACATTTACAAATGTCTTTTCGCATGTTTTTCTTCGCTGTAAAAACCCGTGTTTTCGCGTAGAGTCCGAGAGACTCCAATCATTTCGCCTTCCACCTCACCCTGTTCACTTTACGCAAGTTCTTCGGCTCTCTCGGAATAAAGAGATTCTCCGCTTTGTAAGTACGTGCCTCAGGAAGTAATGTCATCGAAATACGTGCGCCTTTGGTAGATCTGTGAGAGTGAATGACGTAAGCCCTCAAAACGGGTGCACTTTAGCTAGCTTAGCTAGCTTTTTGGACACGGTGACTGTGACCGTCGTCGACGACGTGCTCTATCCGCGGGTGACCCAGATTTGGTAGGGACGGACCGGCAGGTGGAAGCTCCATGTGGACGACGACGTCGTGAGTGTAAGTTCTTAAGCAATATGGCTTTCCTGTGGACTTAGACGCCCGTGCCGTATTCCGTTCCGTAGCGTGTTCTTCGGTACGGCGCAGGGCATGTACGGGTTTCCGTACCGTCCAGATCGGCCCACCTCTTTGTTCCTTTTCGACCACGCTTATGGGCATGTTTGCTGTGACCTCAGAGAGGCCCATCCTTACCTACACCCCAGTTAGAAAGCGGCTACAAAAAGGTCTTTAGTGACTTTTAGTCGCAGACATCTTTTTGGCTTATAGTCCAGTTAGGCTTAGCCGATGTTGTACGTAAAAAGAGTTTCCTATGTTAACGTTTAACCTATTTTTTCTTACATGTTATTTTTATTCTAACGGATTGCTTGCTTTCTTGCTCGCCCTTATTTCCCGGACAGGTATTTCCCTTTTACGACAACCATTCAGCGCAAACTTTGCCGGCGCATGCGCTTATGAAAGCCCTTTTAACTTTTAAGCATAACGACTGCCTGAAAGGGGCGACGGCGGACGCTCTCCGACAGCGGACGGCCGCCCGCCGCCACGCAAAAACTGTGCGTACGCATTCGTGAAATGCGTCTGGCGCCCGCGATTTCACCATACATTCTCGTCGGCAAATGGCGCTTCCTTGCGTCTGCCAGCGTCCGCATACTCTCGGAAATGGCGCATCGTGCGGCGACTTTCATTGACTCCTCAGACTGGACGATAGATCCGCGTAGGCACAAATGTTGTCTGATTCCTCCGTCTCTTTCCCCTCCGCAGCGCCAGCGTGTTAACCATTCGCGTTCCGTGCTGGCTGTTTCGCAATGTGTTTTCGCTTGCATGGTGCGCTGGATGGCGTGCGTAAAGGGCTGCGACTCTTTGTTTGGCTCCACTCCGAACAGACACTGCTGCCCATGCAAATTCAATTTAGAATTTGCGTTGGTTCTCGACCTTGCCTCCGCTGAACTGCTTGTTTTATCACCATTTGCACCCTACCTTGCAATTGGAAAGTCCCCATCAATGCAGCATTTTTCGCTATTTCGGGTCGCTCAGAAACTGTGGCATTAGGCGAGACGCGCCATGTGTTCCGTGCGTAATTATATTCAGACCGACTCAAAACATGGGCATGCTTTCCTTTGATTCACCTGCGCCAAAGTGCGCAGCTTGATCTCCGATCGTTTAGCTCTTTTCTTTCTTGTCCGATCTAAACCAAAAGACAAAACTGTTATGCCCGAAAATGGCACATATGACTCTATGACTTTTCGATTGCCGCGTAGCCCTAGATTCCGATTCGTACACATCGTGTTTAAAGCACCTTTTGCAATCAAACTTACTCTTCCCCTTGCTTTGCAATGGGAAAACATCGCGGCTTCCCGGCTTCCCGCACTGCGCTCACATACGGTTCTTAACAGGGATGCGGGTCTCGGTCTCGAAAACCAAGACTCTCGGGGGGTCTGGTCTCGGTCTCGGTCTCGGTCATGAGGAAAATCCGATGGTCTCGGTCTCGGTCATGAGAGAAAAAAGGCCGAAATCGCCCGCCGCTAGGCGCCGACCTACGAAATCTTCACTATATTTCTCTAAATTTTATCCAAAATTTCGTTGATGTCGCCTGCGGCGGGCCAATTTTAGCCGAATCTTTTACATTTTTGACCGCGGTGGGGCGATTTTGGGTCTAAAATATTTCAAGTCTTGGTCTCGGTCATGAGCTGGTCTCGGTCCCGGTCTCGGTCTCGGGGGGTCTGGTCCCGGTCTCGGTCAGTCAAATTTCATCCCGCATCCCTGGTTCTTAATGTCGCGTGGACGGTTTTTGCTAGTCTAGTCGCCCTAGTTGTGACTGCATGGAATCCACATTTGCAACAACTTGCCAACTTTTGCATTTCAGCCTGCATGTCGCCAGAATCTCCGCAGCGCGACACGACAGAGCAAGACGGCATCGTCGTGAAGGTGTTGCGCGCCGGCCAAGGCTCGACCATCTCGCACCTCGTCTACTTGCCGAGGATCAAGCAGCTCTGCGCCGTCCCTTTCGCCCTCTTCGAGGAGGTGTTGCCGCCGGATGCGTCGAAACGAGACGCCGACAAGTGGGCTCTCAAAGAGCGACAGTACATCCTCGGGGACACGGTGACTGTGACCGTCGTCGAGGACGTGCCCTACCCGAGGGCGACCCAGATTTGGAAGGGACCGACCGGCAGGTGGAAGCTCCATGTGGACGAAGACGTCGTGAGTGTAAGTGGCTGAGTCATACGGCTTGCGTGCAGACTTAGGTGCCCGTACCGATTTTCCGTTCCATACCGTATTCTTCGGTACGGCGCAGGTCAAGTACAGGTTTCCGTACCGTACTGGCGGTGTACGGAGTACGGTACGGCACGGCATCACTCTCTGGCTAAAATGCACTAGTGCGGACTGTAATACGGCTAATTATGCACCGTACCGTACTCTACAGTACGGAGTACGGGGCGTTGGTCAGTATGGTACGGAATGCGGTACGCGGCGTGTCGGGTCTACGTCTACTTTCCTGTCTATGCCGTAGTGCTAGTCGGGTTAAATCCGACAATGGTCTAGCTGCCCCTCTGTCGGGAGCCGATGCCGAAGCCCGATTCCGATTTCAAAAATGACCGATTATTCGATGCTGATTCCGACTCTAAGGAGGAGAAGGTCATTTACTTCCTGGAGCATTCTAAGCTTCCGAAGCTACTGAATGGAGAAGAATTGCTGGGAACGACTTGTAGATCGGTTCCGATTTCCGACACATGAAGTGAGACATAGGCTATTCAAGCGTAGCTGCAATAGTCCACAATTTTAATGGTGTGTAAGTTCGATAACAAATGGTAAGTTCAAACGTTCAGATCCGCTCGAAAGTCGTCTTCTCGCCGGACTCGCCTCCGCAGTGCCACTCGCAGTTGTTCACCGATTGCCGCAGTCGAGAGTCGCTGTCGGAGGACGCACTTCTCCGCAACGTATGCTACGACGCATGGCTGCGACTCGAGGTGCGCGAGACGGAGCTGGACCTCCTTACGGACGCAGCACGCATTGCCACCATCACCGCCCACGTGGCCCAGCTGGACGGGCCTGCGGTCATGGAGCGCGCTCCGCGAGAGCGCATTGTTCTCACCGCGGTGAGTCCTTTTGCATGGCCAGTTTGACGCAACCGACTTGCAAATGCGTCCAGCGACCGTCTGCATACTTATTTAGCCCTGGAACTCGGAGGATCAGCCGCTGGTGCACGCCTGTGATGATAACGCTCACCCCAGGCGAGACGCTAACGTACGTTCGTTTTACTTGTTTCTGAGGATTGAGATCTCTCGTTGCCTCAAAAATATTTTTAAATTACAAAACCGCTGTTGTGCACTTAAAAGTTGCAGATTAAACGTAAATGAAAGCATATCTAAAATAAATAAATTGCGACAACCCGAAATTAAAATTGGTAAGTGGGTCCTACCTAAAAATCTCATAAAGATTAAAATTTCTAAAATCAAAATTATTTAGACAAAAGAATTTTAAATTAAAAAATTAAAATGTAATTTAAACAAAAAGTTCGTAACTTGTCGAAATTTTCGAAAGTACCCTAATTTATTTACCAGCGATCACTTTGTGGCGTTTTAGATGTTGCTCGGTGAAGAGGGCTTCTTGCTCGAAAAGCCTGGCCGCGTCTTCAATCCTCGCACGCCGGACGACGCGGTCCGCGTCGACTACCTCCGCGGGGACCAGTCGCAGGCTCTCGTTCCCGGCCAATGGGTCCGATTCGACGCTTTCTATTGCCGGTTCAACAAATGCTTCGTCGTCACGAAGCTGAAGTCCATTCCGGATCGAGAGATGGTTATCGGAGTGCAGGACGGTCGCGAAGAGCGCGTTCTGGTATGCGAATTTGGATTTCAAGCGGGTTAGGGAGCAACTCTGGCTTATAATATTCATCTTTTTAACTTATTTTTATTTCTTTTTTTGTTTAAAATCTTTTATGTAGCATTTAATTATTTTATTTAAAATTTAAACTGTTTTTTTAATAAAAAATGTAATTAAAGATACGTCCTTAATACAAAAAATATAGTTAACAGTTAAATTAAAAAAGAAACAAACCGAAATTTAAACTAATTTTTTAATGAGTTACATACACCTTTGCAGTACAAGCTCAGCATCTCGAAGTCGCCCAAAGTCCGCGGCTACTTCGTCTCGTCCGAGCTCGGCGCCGACTGTCTCATCGCGGACCCCGACTGCGTCTTCTGGCAGGTCCGCGACGCGGGCCATGTGGGACGCGTGTGGGCTCGCTTCTTGGGCAACGATGCAGCGGCAAAGTTCATCGTGAAGGAGCTCTTCAGCGTGGAGGGCACTGGCGTCCGGAGACTGCCGAAAATGCCTCAAGTGGTAAGTGCTCTGAGTAAGATAGAGGTGCACATCGAGGCTGCTCGATTTTTATTTAGCCATATTTTGTTTAACTGGGCATTTTTTATTTGTTTTTAATTATAATTTGTTTTTAATTTTATTTTTGTGTTAATTAGTCATTATTTTGTTGTTCATTTTGAATACTTAATAAAATTAAGAAATCATAATTAAATTATTATTTAATATTTTATTAATTTAATTCAAAAGAAATCATTGTCTGGGACATAAAAGGCTAGTTACTTTTTACTTTCTAGATCAAGGAGGAGGGCATATTCGTCGGCGGGCCGCAGAGTCGCATCTTCTGTCCCAGATGGCCGCTGCTCGACGTCTCGCAACAGGCGCACCACGGCCAGGAGCCTCTCAAGATCCTTCCGGGCCAATCCATTAACTTCGAGGCCTCGCGCACTCGCAGCCACCTCGGCTACCTCTACACCAGCAATGCCACGCAGGCGGACGATCGGCATGCTTCGGCCTTCCGTCTTACGCACAATGGAACGGAGGTCAGTTCGATGTGCTTGTGCTGGAAAGCGATAATGTGCCTTTTTCCGAATCTAATTTCACGAAGGAACATAGTATTTTTGAAAGGTCACCATTAACATTTGATTATTAAACAAAAAATTAAATAATTTTTGCAAGTAGCTAATAGTTTTGCTATAAAGAACGTACAAAAATGAAATAAAATTATTTTAGTTCACTTCATAAATTAACAAAATACTAAGTTAAAACTTTTCTGGACCAGTATTGTGATGTGTTTTTTTATGTAAGAATTTCCCTTCTTTATGTGAAATTCAAAATTACCAGAATTTAGCAAACGCTCAAATTTAGTTCCTCGCTCGTCTGCGTGCAGTCGGCAACCGCGCCTGCTACAGCGACACCTTCGGCCTCGTCCAGGACCGTCTTCGAATCATCGAAATCAACGCCCTGCACAACACCGGGAAGGACTTTCTTGCATGGATTCGTCATGTGCCATTCGTGGATGACCAAGCTGAGCACCGCAGAACGGCGTCATTCGAGCTCGTCGCACTGGAGGCGACTGACGTAGAGGTACGAGAGATCTCTCCGACTCCGTTTCAGAACCACACAAAACGGGGGAAAGCGGTAGGCAGTGATCATGCGCCCATCCAAGAGAGTGCATCCATGCGCTTGTCAACTTTTCTGATGCTGCTGAAAAAACATCAGAGGGGAATCGAGCCTTTTTGGGGCCGGCCAAATGTCAGTGGCGAAAAGTGGGCAAGGTTTACTCTCTTACCTAAACTTGAATGCATCGTAGCGCTAGCGCATACGGTTGTAGACCTGAAGTACACATAGTAGTGTTACCGCAGGCATCCTATTGTGGCCGCAATGCACCGTAACGTTACGACATGCATCGTAGCGCTGCCACTGGATAGTAGCGTTACACCCATGATCATAGCGTTACCGCATGCATGGCAGCGTTGACGCATGCACCTTAGATTAAACCGTCTGCATCACACGCATCTCAACGGATCAACCTGAAATTGGAGGTCGCTAAATAACTTTCAAGGGACTATCCAATGCTACCTAACTTAACCCTCAGTTTCAGTTTTTTCGGGTCATTCACTCGCGTGATTTTAGATCAGCGTTCCCCGGGACGTGCAGGTCGTCCAGCGCAAACCGGCTGCCACCGAAGCCGACACTCGCGCAGCTCACCCGCACCGCCTCCCCGACGACGAAAGCGAGGCGCTCGAGCTGCTCGGCCGTCTCGCGGAGGTCTTCTTCATCACCCTCATGGCGTTTGTGATCCTGGTCATCTCTGAGCTGCTTGTTCCCACACCGTCGCTTCGCTTCTGGAACTGAGCTTCAACGGCATGTTGTAGATCAAGGCTCATTTTTTCTCCTAATACCTCTGTGAAATCGTCTTATTTTTCGAAATCGCTTTTTGGCAGATATTATTATGGTTTGACTTAGGCCCACTTTGCAGTAGGCTCGAATCGGCTGAAAACTTAGGCATATGTCTGCGTTAGCGTGAAACTTAGGTCTAGCGTTGTCATAGACTTGAGTCCAAATCGGTTGAGGTTTATGACTGTGTCGAATCACGTATAGGCGTATTCCGACTTAAACCTACTGCATTCCGAGCTACATTTTAGCCAACTTAGGCTTAAGCCTGGGCCTTGACTGAAGTGAAGACGCGTCGACTTAGAGTAAGTTTTTAAGCTCGTGCGTACTTCCTGTTACGTCCAAGCTAGCTACGAACATGTTAAGTCCTTAAGGCTAAGCGTACGCCTAATGAGGCTTTTAGGCTTACACCTGGCATAATGTAGGCTTAACTTTTGGGTGATACCTAGGTCAACCTTTGTGCGTTTTCTGCCAAGAAATGATTTTTTCACTTCCACTTCGTCTCCTTCCTTATTCGAAGCGTTTTCGCCTTCATCATTGTGGCTGCCATAAAGTCGCTTCAGTTATTTGTGTCCGCATCCTTATGTTCAATGTCCACGCATAGTTCCATTGCTCTCGCCAGCGAGCCGGTCTCTCGAAAGTGCCCGCTTTAACCGTTTTCTTACCGTTAAGCCTTATTCCTTTCTTGACTTTACTTCGATTCACTGTCACATTCACTTGTTATGTTATCGTCGACGACTTAATCTATCTCGGTACTAAAGAATGTCGCTAATAAAATATGTCGGTCCGTTGGCGTTTTGTGTGGTGACCCATATAGGCGGTGGCACTTTTGCCTGCATTCATTCGAAGGATATGCAAGAGAGGGTTCGTAGTGAACCGCCGCGAATATCCGCTAATGTAGGCGGTTGGAACGTGAGCAATTGTCTTCAGAGAGGGCAGATCCATCCGGAAAGCGCTACGCAGTAGGCCGCAAGGTCATGCGTAGAAGATGCCACACTTAGCTGGGTGACGTCGACTAGGTGGCTGTACTACAGCCACCAGCCATCCGAGGACTACAGCCGCTAGTCCTCGGATGAAGCACCCGGCACTAGAGAAGCCGTCCGAACGAGAAAAAACAGCGGGATACTCTGTAGAGTTTGCCTTAAATATTTACAGATAAAATGTGATTGCAGCCAGTGAGCTGCATAAAAAGCAGAAAGCGGTTCAGGAAACAATCGTGTTGAATTGGGTAGGACGCTGTCCACTAGCTGCGGCAGCTGTCTGGTTCCACTTTTGCAGATGCAGTGTAAAACGGCGGACAACTGTCGAAATTTCCTGCCGACCTCTTGAGAGTGGGCAGGTCACTTCCGGGAAGGAGCCCTCAAAATAACGGCAAAGTGCAAGCTGACGGGTCACTGACATGAAAAACGGGTGGGTAACGATTCGGCACCAAACGATTCGGCACTGCATCATTTCGGCACTGTTTCAATTCGGCATTAGATTAACTCGGCACTGTATTGTTTCGGCACTACATTAACTCGGCACTATATTGTTTCGGCATGAAGGTAAACTCGGCACCGTGCAAATTCTTCTAGCGCACGCTTTGCCTTGTAATAAAAGGCCAAAAAACGTTGACCCCCAGCTGGAAACTACACTGCTGGGCTCGTGGTGTGTTTGTTCCCGACAAAATCGCTTGTCCAAGCTCTCTCTTCGGGGAGGGACATTAGCTCTACCGAAAATGCGAAGATTACCCTCACTGTCGGGGTTCTCCAAGACTGGATCACTTTGTTCCGCGGGTCCCTACACTCCAGGGCTTTCGCATATAAGTCGCTAAGTGAAGCGCATTTTAGATGGAAAGCTTCCGATGCCGAAATTGTTCAGTGCCGAAATAATACAATGCCGAGTTGATACAGTGCCGAAATAATAAATGCCGAGTTAAGAATATGCCGAAACAATGCAGTGCCGAGTTGTCTTACGCCGAGTTAATGCAGTGCCGAAATAATGCAATGCCGAATCGTTCGTGCCGAGTTGTCTCATGCTGAGTTGTCTTGTGCCGAATCGGCACACACTCATGAAAAACGTGTGGTAGAACGATGTCAGGCAACATTTTGCAAACTGTGTAAAGTCTCATCCTCCTGACAGCTGCTAACGTATGGGACGCAGCAGAATACAAAGCGGTTCTCGAGGGCGGGATGATTCTCCGAAAAGGGTACAAATGCCGCCTGCCGTCAGGTATAAAAGACGACTCGAAAAATGCGCTAACCCTAGGACATCGAGCTCATTTTCTTTTTTTTTGCGTGATGGCTGATAGACTTACTCTTTAATAAAGATTTTGTAGCCTTTTTAATTTATGTCACCTTGCACGGACTATATCATTGACAAGGCCCGTTTGCAAACCGTTATTTCTACTGTCACGCCGGACAGCATTCCAGCTGGCTACGCACTACATCCATGCTCTGCGACGGTGATACGCAAGAGATTGATTGTTTAGAGAGCCATGCGCACCAAGAGTCACATAACACCGTTGATGAAGAAGGCGCTTGCGCAGTGCAAGAAGCACACTTACCGCTACCGAAAGAGCGCTACATCGACGAGATACGCGCCACACGGCTCGAGTCTGGGTCGCGAAAGCGGCTACAAAAGAACGGTTACTTCATTAAATTCTTAATTAAAATTTAATTAAATCAAATTAATTTTTTAGTTTAAATTATTAATTTTATTTTAAACAATTAAATAAAAAATTGTTTAAAATATTTTTGCAGAATTAAATAATTGCATTAAAACAACTGTTTAAAAATTTTACACATTGTTTATAGACGTACCAAATGTCCGTGGAAGGAAAAAGACCTAGCGAAAATGACGCAACCGGAACTATGACAATAGACGATCGCCTCGATCTGTGCTTCGAACCGGCCGATACCTTCACGTGGGACTCGACGGTCAGCGCGGATAAAACGAACGCTCCCAAGGCGGAACATAATCCTTCTGCAACGTCGTTAAGCGTTCCGCCGACGATTATACGACGCCCAGAAACCTTTCAAAGCAGACTTTTCAACGTGAAGGCGCTATCTTACCAAGTCCAGGTAAGCGTCAATGCCCTATCAGACCGGTTTGAGTGGAACTCTCAGGGAGCCGGCAAAGAACATGTGAGTTCTTATGGTCCTGCATTCCAGGCCGTACCTGAAGCGCACTTTCAACAAACCTTACGCGAGTGCATCGCCGGATTTCGAAGGTTTTTAACCGGACGACGTCGCTTACTCGACAGGAGCGATGAGGAAATCGCAGCTCACTATGCCTCCGAGTACCTTCTGAGCTACCGAAGCTGCTCGAAGAGACTTCAAGCCGTCGTGGCGCCGCTGCTCATAGCCGAAGGTGTTCATACTTTCCGTAGACGTCAAGGAAAAAGGCTGATCAGCAAGTAAACGACGGCCGGACTGCTCGCCGAAACTTGCTAGGAGAGTGTCCAGTACACGCAGGCTGTAGACGTCGCAAGCTGGTCGTATATTCTCCAGATTAGGCAGCTCAAGGTCTATTGTTGGTGACACATTCCACACTTTCTCTGGCGGTTCAAGTGGAGGATGAACCTCTTTGTCGAACTAACGCGCTTATTGTTCATAACTGTTTCTACAGTTGGTAGTCATAAACTCACACTAGTATAGGTCTACTAAACGACTTCCTGAATTCGAAAATGGATAATACTAAAGTAAAATCAGATTATCCATGATATGTGCCATATTTGCTCTAATAAATTCCCCCCCCCCCTCCTATGAGACGACCCCCAACCGCATGCAGCATGTATGCAGTAAACAACTATACTTAACTATAACCCGATCGCTAGAGCGAATGGCAAAAGTCTCTGATTGCCTTCACGTCACTCCGTAGAACGAAAGAGCTCTCAGTGAGAGCATGTATGCGCGCATTCATGCATACCAAGCGGTACTGAATGCAGACGCACCGTCTGCTGAAGGTCTCCATAGAACAAGGCACTTCATGGCGCTGTGCATGGCGAAAGCGAATCAGATAGAGGAGAACCGAAACCTGCATGTTTTCCTTGCTTTTTTCGTACTGTGACACCCTTGTGGTTTGTCTAACCCGCCTAGTTGCCTAGGCTTACGATGGAAGGACCATAGGTCCCTGAACCCGACGGATACTACCGTAATCCGAAGTACTGTAGGCTCTTATACCGCTAACTAAATAAAAAACTAAACAACATCATTGGAATGTGAATGGAGTGCTAGATGATTTGCTCTTTGAGTGTGCAAAACATATGCTCACCGCTGTCCAAGCCATTCGAGAAAGCTTGCGCAAGTGCCGCACACGTCATTGGGGTTAAGTCAACGCAGAGCGCAGCCATTATAACGAGGACCGTGGAGCACATCAAGCTATTCATGTTTGGTCAACTGACGTAACAGGAGTCGATTTTCCCGCATTTACGTGTCGTCGACTCTAGGCCATGCTACTAGCTTGGGTAATGTTAATTTCACGTAACGCACAGCGCCTACAATTCCCTACCGAAACACCGGCGTTACGCCAAACTAGTTTCTTCCGGGCCCGCCTACGGCGGGCCGTCTCGTAACTCGTTACGGTTTCGTAAAATTTACGAAACGTTCTCCTGTGTCAAAATCTAACTCCTAGCCGTATTCCTACGACCACGCTTTCTAAAACCACTTCGGAATAAGGGTACAACTTAAAAATTTTGGTAACAAACCGTACTTGTTCCGAAAAACATGTCAAGAGAACAGTTGTTTGCACAACTTCTAGAGTCTCGTAGATTGTAATGTTAAAATAAAGTTATTCTATACAAAGTGTACAGTCATGCCGAATCAGCGATTTACTCGATAAAACAGATTCAAAAACACAACTACTGGACCCAAGAGTCGCTCCTAGTATCTTAACTCAGAACGGTTAGTCGCTCCCGGTATCTCCACACAGAACAAAGAGTCGCTCCTAGTATCTTTACTCCCAACCGTTAGTCGCTCCTGGTATCTCCACACGGAACAAAGAGTCGCTCCTGGTATCTGGCCATGGACCAAAAAGTCGCTCCTGGTACCTCAACACGACACAAAGAGTCGCTCCTGGTATCTGGCCATGAACCGAAGAGTCGCTCCTGGTACCTCTACACGAAACAAAGAGTCGCTCCTGGGACCTCTACACGGAACAAAGAGTCGCTCCTGGTATCTGGCCATGGACCCAACAATCTTTACTCGGAACAGTTAGTCGCTCCTGGTATCTCCGCATGGACCCAAGAGTCGCTCCTAGTATCTTTACTCCGACCCGTTAGTCGCTCCTGGTATCTGTACATGGACCAAAGAGTAACTCCTGGTATCTGCACATGGACCAAAGAGTCGCTCCTGGTATCTTGCCATGGACCGAAGAGCCGCTCCTGGTATCTCCACACGGAACAAAAAGTCGCTCCTGGCATCCCTGCTCGGAACCGTTAGTCGCTCATGGTATCTCCACACGGACCCAAAAGTCGCTCATGGTATCTTTTCTCGGGACCGTTAGTCGCTCCCGGCGTCTCTACTCGCAACCGTTAGCCGGTCCTGGTATCTCCAGTATCTCCCATATAGACGCCAGACTTCCAACGAAGAATGAGAACTTCCAGGAGTTGCTCCTGTGACAATACCGGTATAGACACATTACTTCCAACAAAAATCGAGAAGTTCCAGTAGTCGCTCCTGTGACGACATCGGATCTCTTACCGAGTGTGTTGCATTCCCCGTCCCATAGTCGTACTGCTTCAACAAAAAATCGAGAACTTCAGGTAGTCGCTCCGGTGACGACACCGGATCCCCAATCGAGAGTGTAGCATTCCCGGTCCCCTAGTCGCTACTACTCCTACCGGAAACCGAGAAACTTCCAGTAGTCGCTCCTGTGACGATGCCTGACCCCTAACCGAGAGTGTAGCATTCCAGGCCTTATAGTCGCCACTACTCCTACCAAAAACCGAGAACTTCCAGTAGTCGCTCAAGTGACGACACCGGATCCCTAACCGAGAGTGTAGCATTTCAGGCCACATAGTCGCTACTGCTCCTACCAAAAACCGTGAACTTCCAGTAGTCGCTCATGTAACGACACCTGACCCCTAACAGAGAGTGTAGCATTGCCGGTCCCATAGTCGCTACTACTCCTACCCGAAACCGAGAACTTCCAGTAGTCGCTCATGTGACGACACCGGATCCTTAACCGAGAGTGTAGCATTCCAGGTCCCATAGTCGCTACTACTCCTACCAAAAATCGAGAACTTCCAGTAGTTGCTCATGTGACGACACCGGATCCCTAACCGAGAGTGTAGCATTCCAGGTCCCATAGTCGCTACTACTCCTACCAAAAATCGAGAACTTCCAGTAGTCGCTCCTGTGACGACACCGGATCCCTAACCGAGAGTGTAGCATTCCAGGCCCATAGTCGCTACTACTCCTACCAAAAATCGAGAACTTCCAGTAGTCGCTCATGTGACGACACCGGAGCCTTAACCGAGAGTGTAGCATTCCAGGTCCCATAGTCGCTACTACTCCTACCAAAAATCGAGAACTTCCAGTAGTCGCTCCTGTGACGACACCGGATCCCTAACCGAGAGTGTAGCATTCCAGGCCCATAGTCGCTACTACTCCTACCAAAAATCGAGAACTTCCAGTAGTCGCTCATGTGACGACACCGGAGCCTTAACCGAGAGTGTAGCATTCCAGGTCCCATAGTCGCTACTACTCCTACCAAAAATCGAGAACTTCCAGTAGTCGCTCCTGTGACGACACCGGATCCCTAACCGAGAGTGTAGCATTCCAGGCCCATAGTCGCTACTACTCCTACCAAAAATCGAGAACTTCCAGTAGTCGCTCATGTGACGACACCGGAGCCTTAACCGAGAGTGTAGCATTCCAGGTCCCATAGTCGCTACTACTCCTACCAAAAATCGAGAACTTCCAGTAGTCGCTCCTGTGCTTTCTAACCGCATACTTACAATCGAGATACCGAGAAACTTGCCGAAAGACGCAAACGAAATACCGAGAACCTTACCAAAACACACACGCGCCAACCGTTAATACCGTTTCTGACAGCGTAATTACAATTGAAATACCGAGAACTTTACCGAAACACAAATGAAATACCTAGAACCTTACCAAAATACACACGCGCCAACCGAGAATACAGTTCTTGACCGCACTCTTACAACCGAAATACCGAGAAATGTGCCGAAAGACGCAAATGAAATACCGAGAATCTTACCAAAACACACACGCGCCAACCGAAAATACCGTTTCTGACAGCGCACTTACAATTGACATACCGAGAACTTTACCGAAACTCAAATGAAGTACCTAGAACCTTACCAAAATACACATGCGCCAACCGAGAATACAGTTCTTGACCGCACTCTTACAACCGAAATACCGAGAAATGTGCTGAAAGACGCAAATGAAATACCGAGAATCTTACCAAAACACGCACGCGCCAACCGAAAATACCGTTTCTGACAGCTTACTTACAATTGACATACCGAGAACTTTACCGAAACGCGCATTAATGTTTTCCCAGGTTGGACCTTCGCAGTTACTGTAATTGCAGGTTGGTCCCTTCGCATTAAGCGATTCCAGGTTGGTCCCCTCACAATTTACTGTAAGCCCAAGTTGGTCCCTCGCATTAATGCGAGTTCCATATTGGTCCCCTCGCAGTTACTGTAATTCCAGGTTGGTTCCCCCGCGTTTGCGTTTGCCGCGATTCCAGGTCGTTCCCTCGCACTTTACTGTAAGTTCAGGTTGTTCCTCACGGAATAACCGACAGTCCAGGTTGTTCCCCTCCAGACTTCCATAGGTTAAGTCCAGGTTGTTCCCCATGGACTATCTCCGAGTTCAGATTGGTCCCCTCGCACATTGTTGTAAGTCCAGCTTGTTCCCCATGGATTAGCTCCGTGTCCAGGTTGGTCCCCTCACACTTTACTGTAAGTCCAGGTTGTTTCCCATGGATTAACTCCGAGTCCAGATTGGTCCCCTCGCACATTATTGTAAGTCCGGGTTGTTCCCCCTGGAATAAATCCATGTCTAGGTTGGTCCCCTCGCCACTTTACTGTAAGCCCAGGTTGTTTCCCATGGATTAACTCCGTGCCCAGGTTGGTTCCCTCGCACTATATTGTTCTTCTCGAAACAACTTCCACAGGTTTCTGAACAAAATAGTTAGTTCTCGAAATAACTTCCAGAGACGATACCGGTCAAATGGTTAGTTCTCGAAACAACTTTCATAAGTTACCGAACAAAACGGCTATTTCTCCGACCACTTCCACAAGTTTCCGAACAAAATGGTTGGTTCTCGGAACAACTTCCACAAGGTTTCCGAACAAAAAGTCACTTCTCCGCTCAACTTCCATGGAATCCGAACAAAACCGCACCACTTCCACGGGAGTTCCGAACAAAAAAGTTGCTCCTCCGTACTACTTCCACAAATTTTGGGGAACAACTTGGACAAAAAAGCGTTACATAAAATTTTAGTCGGAGAACCCATCTCTAGCGTTATATTATGTATCTCTCCGTTCATTCGGAATTATATTTTCATCATTTTCCGTTATTACAACGCCGTTTTGTTCCAATACTTGTGACGCGGATTATACGGAGGTCGTGGAATTTCACTGAAGAAACATCCTCACTTTTATAAATGATGGGAACCACTCCTGCGTCGTGGGCCGTGATGTCGACGGAAAAAAACCATGCTTGCCATGGTTTCGTTTGAACTGACAGTTTTTACACTAAGGCGGTATAAATCGCCACGAAACCGCAGAAACGGCAGTTTGAGTCTCGTCGGCCATGCTGAGGTGGTCCACGCGTGCTGTGAGCACGGCAAATCGGCACGCCAATGCGCACGTCGTACTTTACACCATCCGTCCTTCTCCCGTCGTGTTTCGCTTGGAATCAGGATGGAAAAGAAGAACCATTTTTTGCCGAGAACATAAAAAGTCGACATAGAAAAAATCCAACACCGAATTAAATGCGAGCAACCTAGGCAATTCATTTGGCTCAAGGTTGCGAATCTGCTCTCGTCGTGGTCGCGTTACGCTACGGTGTATTTTCGACAACTGTGTAAAATACCGTTGATTTTTCCGCCGATGCAAAGAAAACCGCGATCGTTAATTATTCTGCCGCCGAGAGACGAAACTGTCGCCTAAGTTCATCGATCAGTCGCCGCCAGCGTTGTAAACTGTGGTGCGATTTGTTTCAGGTTTGTCGGCCGACTTCTGCCCGACTGTGACCATAACAATGGTCGCCATGATCTATGGATAGGCTCCCATCACTAACATGATTAGCATCACTAGGGCCAAATTTGTACAAGAACGAGGTCGGAAAACGACATGGGTTCGGGTAGCTAGGGCTAAAAGTTGAGGAAATCCAAACCAATTTTTAATAGAAAACGTGTCAGATTTATCTGTTGTAGGAGGTCGGGACCAAGAGCCTTGCTTCACTTAAATTCGACCTTCACGTTGCAGATGTGGAAAGCAAATTTGAAGCAGCGGTTTTCTCGAAATCCGGAACCCTTGATCGACGATGGGGACAATGACCTGATCGTGGTCAGCGTTGAAAGAGGATTGGAGTCGATCGTTAGGCTTGGGTTTGAATCCAAGTGATGCGTGTAAATAGGTAAACGAAAGTTTGTCGAGTCATGCACGATTTCTGCCCTCGATCATACGGCCTTTGCCTTGAAACAACTCCCCACTCACCTTGGGAGTTCGGAGACTTGCGTGGGGGTAAGCTATGCCGTCCGCCAATGTCCTTTTCCGAATGGAAATCTGTATCCTGTGTACTTTTACCCCTCACAAGTTTGCGTCAAAATGATGAATTGCTTCGGTCAGCGAAATAGGAATTTTCGCTTCCGCTACGATCCATCAAATGGGGCTCGCCTGGTCACATCGCCTGATCACCGACTGAAGTGTAATTTCGGTAGCACCCGGGAAAGAGGATGGGTGCGGCGTAGCCGGACGGGATCGGCAGGTTTCAACGACAGATGCTCCACCACACACATTAATCACATGAGTTGCACGCAAAGCCGGCACAAGGTTCATCGATGAAAGACGACGCAATGACGGCTGCAAAACGCTTAGAATGTGTGTGTAGTCTGATGATTCTATGCGTCGCAACCCCATCAACATTCACGAGGACAAAGCAGCGCAAGCACCGTTTGACCGCGAATTAGGGTGTGGATGTTAACCGTCCCCAAAGTGAAATATAATCGAGCCGTTGTACGCACGACAAATTAATGCGAGAGCGACTATTTCACTGGTGAAATCTGTGTGCCATGCGTGGGCGTGTAGCGTACGTACACTCTGTCCTGACGACACCTGACTGAAGTCTGGTCGTTCAAAGGGATACGTTTGAAAACGGACTCGACCTCCACAAAACGGATATCCTCGTGTGCTTCCGACCCAAAGCGCGAACGTTTCGGCTTGCGAGCTTACCTCATTTGTTTGCTTTCAACGTGAAAAATAACTCCGAAATTCGCCTTAGACCTAAATAAAGTTGTCCAGCATGGAAGCAAATGGATATGCATCGTGGAGGCATCTGCGAAACGAACGGGAATCGGAAAAGTTTCAGCAGCACCGGTACCGGCAAGTTTCGGCAGAATGCCCAGCCCCACTCTATGGTCATTGACCAAAACACATTCCGCGGTTAGGTGTGTGCACCGATGATGAACTGGTCGCCTCTGGGGAACAGGTATTCGCACTTCCGCCGCGATCCATCACGCGTGTTATTTCAAGCCGACGCGCGGCTCCGACCCGCCCGTGACGCCAGTGATCGCTGGGAGTGTAAAGTTCACGCAGCACTTTACCTGCGCCGACCTGCGGCGAAGACGATGGGGGGAATAAGCATCCGAACGGCATTAATCTTGCGCCTGAAGGGTCCGCTGGATGCGTATAAAGGACCTTGAAAGGGCGCGGAAAACTTCAGTTCTTCTTCGCTGTGAAACAGCAAAATGTTCGCTCGATCGTAGCTTCGGCCCGACTGCATTCCTCCGCAGCAATAACCTTCGTACCTCTTTCCCTGACTATAGGACCCGCTGGTACCTATCTCGTGATCCACGTCTTCGGCTACACGAAAGGAATCCGGGAAAAGAAGGAGAATGCAGTCGCAAATATTGGCAGGTAAGGCTCTAGTACCGTCGTTAATTTCTTGACTTGCCTTAGTGGGCAATGATATGTGTGCCTTCGCGATCAGGAGCACAGATCGGCAACCGGTACCCGTACCGTACTCTGTACTAGACTTAGACGACCGTACCGTATTCCGTACCGTACCGTACTGCGTACCGTACTTTACGGTACGGAGTACGGTACGGGGGGTCACGCTCAGTACGGAGTACGGTACGGCATGATTTTCTTGTTAAAAGTGCACTAGTACGGCAGTACGGTACGGCCGTACTACGGCCGTACCGTATTCGTACCGTATTATACGGTACGGAGTACGGTACGGGCAGGTCAGTACGGTACGGGGGGTCTCGCGTCTAAGTATACTCTGTACCGGTACAGTACGGTACGGCGGTCCAGGCGTAATACGGTACGGCATGGGCGTACTTTGGCTAACTATCGAGACAACTGGAGCCGAACCGTAAACCGTACTGGACTGACCCACACGTACTGTATCTGTACCGATTGTAAGGCACTACGGCACGGTACGGCCGTACCACCTGTACGATTGCCGACCTTTAGTCTGGAGGTCGCTAAGCGATAAATGGGAGCTTGTTGCGGATCTGGAACAAGTTGAGTTCAGCCTAAAACATGACAATAGGCTCAGTCAGCCTTACCATCTTTCGTATTCACAGCAAGGCTGCAACTGAATACCAATTTTTCAAAACTTGAACTCGTTGTTGCAAGCCAGGGCTGGGGACTCTCCAAAAACAAACCAAATCCAAATCCAAATCCAAAGCAACCTCCAAAATCAAAACCAAATCCAAATCCAAAGCAAAAGCAAAACGACCAATTTTCCAAATCCAAATCCCCAGCCCTGTTGCAAGCCTCAAATGATCTCACGCTAGCCGCAGACATAGCTGCGGGTCCGGCCGGGCTTTATGCCCAGGCTGAACTCGACTACATCGCCTGTTTCAGGACTCTTCCTGGTCCTCTTCGCAACCTCCGCCCTCGCCCGCCCCGCCCCGGAACTGCCGGATGCGCTCGGCGGCGGCCTCTTCGACGTCTACAAGCGGCTCCAGCTGAAGCTCTTCGAGGCGGAGAAGATGCGGGACGTTCCGCCGCCAAAGGACAAGGACTCCCCTCCAGCCAAGAAGGACCCTGAAGCGGAGAAGAAGGACTCAAAGCCGAAGGAAGTCGTCCAGCCGCCGCTCGGACCCGTGCCGTGGGCCGCTCCGCCAGGCCCGCCACCATGGGCGGCCGCCTTCTCGGCGCCGACCGGCTCCGGCAAGGCCGTCTCACATATGCTCAATGCACTTCGAGGGCGGCAAGTGTACGCGCCGGGGATGGGCGCCATCGGGACGATCGGACGGTAGTCCATTTGTGTAATCTGTTTGTTGTTAATGTCTAGTGTGATCTGTGCATAAAAAGCTTTAAATGAACCTGTAGATACCTTATAATGATGCCAAATGGCCAAGTTTTTTTTAAAAAGTGTTTCATGAATTAAAGCGATTTTACAAATTTACATGACGCACTCGTACGACTTCGGTAGCAGGGCTGCGGGTCTCGGTCTCGGTCTCGAAAACCGAGACTCTCGGGGGGTCTGGTCTCGGTCTCGGTCTCGGTCATGAGGAAAACCCAAATTGGTCTCGGTCTCGGCCATGAGAAAATGCCGAAATGGCCCGCCGCTAGGCGCCGTCCTACGAAATTTTCACTATATTTCTCTAAATTTCACCCAAAATTTCGTTGGTGTCGCCTGCGGCGGGCCAATATTGACCAAATTTTTTTACATTTTTGACCGCGGTGGGTCGATTTTGAGCCGAAAATTTTCAAGTCTCGGTCTCGGTAGGCCTCGTCTCGGTCTCGGTCAACCAAATTTCATCCCGCAGCCCTGTTCGGTAGTTCGTTGCTTCAGTTCATGTAAATAAATGCCGGAAATGCGCATACCTATAACATTTACGCCTCCTTCAGCTTTGAAAGACTGCCCTATTAGCTAGCCAAGTTTCTCAGAAAGGCGGTCTGCACTTCCGCGTAATTAAATAATGGAGTTGACGAACGTCCTTGCGACGGGCGCCGGTCGTTTCGGCACCAGATGTTTCGGCACTGGTACGTTTCGGCACTAAGACGATTCGGCACGGACGTTTCGGCACCTACGTTTCGGCACCGACGTTTCGGCACCGACGCTTCGGCACCGACGTTTCGGCACCGACGCTTCGGCACCTACGTTTCGGCACCGACGTTTCGGCACCGACGCTTCGGCACCGACGTTTCGGCACTGGTACGTTTCGGCACCATAGCATTTTCAGTTTCAGACATTGTGAACCGGCTGCCAAAGGACTGGATGGCAAACACCTATTTTTGGAAGCCTTCCCGCTTAGGTCGGTTACTTGCTCTTCCGAACATGCAAAGATCACCCTCCTCGCCGGGGTTGCCAAAGGACTGGTTCACGTTTTCCAGCGGGTCCCTACACCCCGGGGAATTCGCAGAACAGCCGTTAAGTGAAATGCACTTCAGGGTGAGCATAGGCGATCCTTTGTGCCCACATTCTGTGCAGGTGCCGAAACGTCTGGTGCCGAAACGTCAGTGCCGAAATGTCGGTGCCGAAACGTCGGTGCCGAAACGTCCGGTGCCGAAACGTACCAGTGCCGAAACGTCAGTGCCGAAACGTACCAGTGCCGAAACGTCGGTGCCGAAAGGTAGTACTTGCGACAGGTGTTTAACGAAGGAAAACTACGGATGTTATGCCAGTTTTCGCCGCGCTGATACAAAAGCTTCCTCTTGCAGAATCATGACATGCCGCCCTAATTTGGCAAAGTAATTTGGATGTGCCGACTAGGGCTGGGGAAACTTGGAAACTGGGGAAGGCTTCGATCTTCGGTGTTCTTTTTTTGGCTTCGGTCTTCGGGTTTTTGACTTCGGTCAAACGCTGGGTGGGGTACCCAGCCCTAGTGCGGACCATGTTTGTTTCGAAGTTCTTCTTTGGTCCGGAAAATGTCCGTAGGCGTCGGCGTGTACTTCCGGCTTAAATCAGTGTTCACAAGCCAGCCGGACCCGGGTCGGGGCTACCCGAGGCCCGACTCAGTTGAGGGCCCGGCAGGACCGTTTATAAAAAAAGAGTTTTAACAAATTTTTCAACCATTTTTTCGCCAAAAATACGGAAAACTTGGCGCCCGGCGGAGGCCACTGTTGGCTAATAGACTTCCAACTCGGTGCTAGAAACCATTAATAGAGCAAGGTTAGACCTCTAGAAATGACTACCAAAGGGGGGACCAAGGGAACTTTTCGGCGCAATGTAAAAAGGTACGTCCCGGTAGGCACAGAGGCCGGGCCCGGTTGGCACGGTTCCGGTTACCAAAGATCAAAGTCGAATTAACTTAAAAATACGATCCGAATACCGCCAGCTCCGATACAAACATGTCTCCCCTGATGGCTACGTTGACAGCAGGCTTTGCCAAATCGAACACATAAATCGTGCCGATCTCTGTTCTGCTCCGTTTTCATTCCCCGAATGGTCCACTTACTCGAACGCAAATTAACGCCATCTTGGTGCTCCATATTTTTGGTAAAGTCATCAAAGAGCAGAGATTACTTACGACGTTAAGCAGCACTACACAGACACGCACTACGAAGCAGGTGTTTCTGCGAGGAGCATAATAAGGTTGTTTTGACGACAGCTGCGACCCTTAGAGCAAATGCGCGCGTTACACGCTTGAAGAAGTCTGTGTTTACAGACATGCTCAAATACTCATGAATCTTGTCTCCTCGCGATCAGGGCTGAAGCATTCGCTCAGCAAGCGCGTATATATGTCCTCTACTAGAAATCCGACTTCTAATGGCAGCTTCAGATTTCCAAAACGGAAGAAACAGAACCTTTTAGATGCCGTAAATGGGCTTTAATTTTTTTAAGTCGATGCCGTTAATGGATTTTTGCGAAGAAATGCTGTTTTTTGCTTAATTTTTGTCTATTCATCTGCATTTTTGCGGTTAGCAAGTAGGCTGCCACCCTCTACCATCCTAGAGCTAGTAAAGCTTCCATTTTGTTACTTTTAGAACCCCCCTTCCCTTCCCCGCTCCGCGCCTAAAGGCCCATTTGTACCGACAGTTGTTTTTCGCTTAGGCCTGATGCCGTCGGATCTCACTTTCACGGATGCCGACGTGTCCGCATTTCGCACTAAGATGTTCATCAACGGCGCCCTCGCTGTGGTCGCGAACGTTGTCGCGATCTACCTCATCGTCTTCCGAAGCGGGCGCACGCTCGGACCTTACAAGTGGTTCCTTCTGAACATAGTGGTAAGCCATTCGGCCCTCCCTAGTCGTGCTGCTCAGCCTTCGTAGAGGTTTAGGCTTCCTTAGGGCTTAAGCAAAGGACTGTCTAAACTGTTTGGTGCCGTAGAAAACGCAGTATAAAACGCGTTGAAAAGTTTGATGGAGTCGACGCCTGAACGGACTATGCAGAGCTTAAGCCTGGAGAAAGTCGCGTGATTTTCGCTCAGGGTTCACGACGCTCTGCTTGGTGCGGAGCGTACTCAAAAGCTCTCAAGCCGACTACTTTTTTAATAAAAAAACATCGAGACCTTGAATGTGCACTTTAGGTCTCTTCGTGGCTCTTCGACATCTACCTCACCCTCTGCCTAACGCCATTTCCCCTGCTGCCCGCGGCCGGTTACTGCACCATCGGATGGCTGAAGTATTTCGGTCTGTTCTGGGGCGGCATCGTGCCATTTGTAAGTTGACGAGAAGCAATGTCGTCGTATATGGGGACAGTGACTGCTTCGAAGCTTATCCGGGGCGGGGCACGACGAATAAGCTAAAAATGAATTTTCCCCGTTTTGCTTCAGGTTACGTAGACGCCCGTACTATATTCCGTACCGTACGGGTCTGCGATCTGCGTATCGTACTCTACGGTACGGGTACGTACGGCGCTGGTACAGTGCGGGTTTCCCTACCGTGCCGTGCTGGCGCAGCACGGAGTACGGCACTGCGTCATTCTCTTGCTAGAAATGCACTAGTACGGTCCGTAGTACGGCTTTAATATGAGCCGTACCATATTCGGTACGGTATTCTACGGTACGGTGTTACGGTACGGAGTGCTGTTCGCGGTGTGTCAGTACGGTTACAAGGAGAGCCGAGTCTAAGTCTTGTTTTTGGTTTAAACCACTTAATGAATGATGATTTTGCAGTTCTTCATGATGGAGTTCCTCGGGCTGTGCGGCGCGTCGGTGCTGTTCGCAGCGCTGTACCGACTGGCCGCCATCTACAACGCGCACGACCAGTTGCTCACTAGGCGATCGGTCATCGCGCTGGTCGTGTTCCAGATAGGCCTAGCAGCGCCCACATTGGCCGTCGGCAGCTTTACAGGCGTCGACGCGACCGTTAATCAGCCAAAGTTCGTGGCGGAAATGATGCAGGTGCGTTTGAGAGGCTAAGCGAAAAACAGAAATACTGCGCAGTGTGTGTCGAACAAGACTAAATATTTTTCGCTTCCGGCGAATACATGTTATGCGAGATTTCGAAATGTCATTAAATTTTTATTGTGAAAATAGCCTGAGAAAAGTAAGCTTTCTGCTGAAGTCAGGTGTTCGCCACTAGAGTTGCGCGGTTACGTGATGGAGGATCGATGTGCTCGGCCGGGCATGCGTCCAACTGAGGTCTTGGGCAAAACAGATTTGCACGTTTTATGCGAAAAGGAGTTGTTTTAAAAATATGACAGGCCGCAGGCGAAACCATGCGTAAAATCTTAACAAAAAAACGTGGAAAATTAGAGTTATTTTTTAAAAATACTGTCGTTAAAATTTATAAAATAAAATAAAGAAAATAAAAATACAAATAAGAAATTAATATTAATAAAAACCGCTCTGTATGCGCCTAATGGCGAGCCGACTGGCCCAGCGTAAACGTCTGAAAAAATCGGTTTTTGCGCCGAATTAACGCAGCAACTATTCGCCGATTTTCTGCAGCCCCAAATCCGAACGTCGTTCCCATTGCTGATACAAAGAATGGGTAGATACCGCAGCGTCTACCACACATTCAAGGTCTTCGGATCGGGGCCAGTAACGGAGGATTTTTTTATAATTTTTACTGAATGGCCCAGGCGGAGGAGGGAAACTGTGCGGGAAGGAACTACATATCTTAGCCAATGCGCAAGCGATTTACTCACTTTTCCGTTCAGAACTACCCGAACCTGTCGCAGTTTACGTCGTCCCGGCTGTGCACCTTCTGCCCACTCGACGGCAGCATTTGGATGCAGATTTCGGTCGCCTCGGCAGCACTCGAGATCGCTTTCTGCACCGGGGCCGGAGCCATGATTTGGCTGCTAAGCATAGTCACGTTGTACAAGCGGCGGAAGGTGATGAGCAAGCGCTCCTTCCAACTTCACCGGCAGCTCATCAGATCGCTACTGGTGCAGGTAAGCATCGGTCTATCGGATTTATGCATGCTTACCTAATCGTCCCCGTCGACCCGGGCTGCGCACCAACCGTCTGCGTGGGACCAAACTTTCGGCCCGGGCCCTACCGTGTGGGCCCAGGTCCAAAGGCCCAAGAACAGTGTGTCGACTGGTAACAACAAACAATTTATTGACAGAAAGAATGACTATTAATGATCAGCCATCATGTGCTTTGCAACAGTAAGTGTGTTAAACACACAATGTGGACAGTAATTTCGTTTTGTCATCATTTTTCGCAATAAGAGACCGCTTGACATAACAAGGAATCGTGACAAATGTTACTGCTTGGGCTTTTGGGCCGGCCAAGGCCCAGCCCAGAGCCCACGTCAAATGACTGGCAGACCCGAGCCCAGGCCCAGGCCCACCCGGGCTGGACCGGCCCAGAAAGTCTGGCCCACCGCACGTGGTTGCTGCGCACTGCTAAACGGGGAATAAGCTCTCAAAATGTTGAAAACGGCTGCTAAACTGGAGACTAGACGCTTAAGGGTGTCAGCACGTGTGGAGGCTGGGGTCATTGAACACCTTTTTGCATTGTGGGGACAGCACTTTTGACCCCCCCCCCCGCCACTAATAAACTTGTCATGGGGAGGGGGCTAAGTTATTTGTAAAGTTATAACGCAAAAAAATTTTTTTTTAAAATTCGAACGTTGAGCTCTCCCCCTTATCTCGTGTCCCCCCATACGATGTGATCCCCCCATAGGCGGTTAAGCACCCCAAACTGTAATGCGAAGCACTGCTGTTTCCTCACCAAATCAGTTGCGGTTTCGGCAGCACATCGTCTTTTTTCACCCGAGACCAGCTATGTATGGCACAAAAGTAATGGTTTCGAATGAAAATCCAAGTAAGATCTGCGAAAACATTACGCTAGCCCACGAATTCACCCCTGAAAAAGGGCCAAAAAGGGAATCGGACGTGTACGAATTCGTGGAAGGGACATCGCTGCCTCCGACTGCTAGCTATTCTTCTAATTTGACAGAAGTTTTTCAGTTCATCGTTCCGGGTTTGACGCTATGTGCTCCGTTCTTCGCTCTTACCGTCGTACTCGTGCTCAAGCTGGACTTCGTGAGAGGTAAAGGCCCGGCACATAACTAGTTGTTGCAGGGCCGTAGACACGATTTTAAGAACCGGGGAAGTCCCTAAGATGAGCCAAAATACTTAGGCATAAACGGACTCCAACGGCTAAAATAACGTTAAAATGACATATTTAACGAATATAATTTAGGCAAATTTTGAAATTAAAATTTTCTACTTCGAAAAATTTTTGTTCGCCAAGTGGTCCCCCCAATCATTCCGCTAAATACGGCCTTAGTACGTCAGAGAGCCAGAATTTTCTGGAGTTGGCGGGTCGTGAAACGGCACGGTCCTTTCAGTGATCCGTGCCGTCCTGAGAACGGAACGGCCCGGCACGGCAGTGGTGTCAGGACGGGCCGTTCCCCCCCCCCCCCCCCCCCCCCC
>JNEY01000012.1:595791-607278 GCA_020875895.1 Aphelenchus avenae
GAGGACGACATCATGGAATTCGTCTCCGGCGGAAACAAGCAGTACGCGCTCTTCATGAAGAACAAGGGAACCGGCAAGCGGTGGAGCACGCTCAAGATCCGCGGCATCACCCTCGACTACCGGACGAGCAAGAAGCTAACAACGAACCGGTTCAAGAAGATGGTCAAGAACAGTCGATGCGCTGATCCTGTGATGGTGGAGGCCTGGCAGATCAAGAAGGACAAAAAGAGCAGGTGAGCTAGTCTGTCTTTTAGTGACTCTACTAACTTTTTGCACCACATTCCAGGATCTACACACACCGGATCTTCAAGAAGTATGTACCCTACTTCAAGAAGGCGTGGATCGACAAGAATGACGAGATCTGGCCGTACGGCTACGTGCCGCTGGACGACAAGGTCGAGGACATGCTCGTCTCAGCCCCGTCAACACCACTACCCGGATACACCCCGGCAGCAAGCCCCGATATCTTTAACCCGGTGACCCCTTCTTCTTTCACCCCTCCTTCTTCACCTGATCCTTGTCTCCCTCCTCCTCCTAAGAAACGTTATATTCCCCCTCTTGGTGTCAGTGAATTTGCTTATAGTGTTTGCCCCAAGTCCTTTGATGATGATGAATTGATGGATTGGTCTCCTCCCTCTTCGCCTCCAATATCTCCTTGCTCTCCTGGCCCGTCTACCTCGTCTTCCTTCTAGTCTTCTTGCTCATGTGTATACTTGTCATTCACTTTATGGTTTTTTATTGTGTTGCTTCATGTACAATAAACGGGTATGTACATACAATGGCTTCAGTACTCAGAAGGTTGCCAGTAGAGACATTCAACGGGAAAGTAGTTGACATGACCAGCATTTTCGTGTTCTTCAATACACGGCATTGTTGGGTAGCGAAGCATAAGACGATGCTTGGAGTACATATGTTGTTGAACTGTGACGCCGAGGTAGCCACGGTAGGCATACTGACGGTTGGCGCCCTGGAAGGAGACACCTCCGAATGACACGTAGCGATTCTCCTTGAGATGTGTAGTCTTGAGTCGGCACTTGCTCAGTTCAACGTAGATCTTTGGGAAATTTTCAACATCTGCCATTGCGTCGGCAAGCTTGTTGGGCGTGCACTGCAGGAGCACACAGAGACGATCGACGAGGGAGCACATGCTTCCAGAAGAGCACAAAGTGCAAATGGCCATAATATTCAAAATAGCCGATATTGCGAAATCGTCGAATAAGCTAAGCGCCGCCCACTGAAGTAAACTCGCATCTCTAGGCAACTCTTTTTCTCTGACACTCACAAATTCTAATGATCTCTAGTAGCAAAATACTTTGTGTTTATCTCTGATACGAGAGAGTTAGTGCTATGTGCACATAAGGCATCATTGTTCAACTTTTCTCGCATCGGATGGCGGCTCCGATGATTTCTCTCGTAAAATATTTGTCTACTATTTTCAAATGTGATGCCGACTGCTTGCCTGATATTATTAGGCAGCATCCGCACAAAGTATTCGAGAACGTCAAGGACTTGCATCTTTACTACTCGCCTGCATCGCGGAAGAACGATGAGCTGAGTCCTGTTAAAGTGGACGGGATTACAAAGGCCGGAGTCTGCACTCTATTCGCCTGTGGAGGTCATTTGGGGATTACCGTGGAGCAGTACTACTACCTGCGAACTGGACGCACATTTCGTCATCCGAAGCTCCAGTGCATCATCCAACAACAAGGGGAATTCGGTGGCGAAATCTATCTACCCATTGAGCTCATTAAAGTGGACCAAAAAAAGTAAGTCAATGGCAGTGTATGCTCTGAAATCCTGGTTGCTTCCTTAGTTCACCGAGAAAGCACGTTGCACTGGAATGGTTCTCATCCTTCTTACCATTTTGCGACCTTCCTACATGGGTGAGTGGTGATTTTTCGCTCATACTCGTCATTCTAAGACCATCTCGTCCAGTGTGCGGCCGGTCTTTTCTAGATCTCTAATTTTTTCGTCGTCTAGCAACAGTGACCGACGGTGCGCGATCCTACAAGACAACCGAGCAGCACGGATGCATGCACATGAGCCAGACCCTGTTCAAGCTCACCAAGAAGCCTGATGGAATGACTACCGAGACGTGGCTTCGTCTAGCAATATGGGACATCGCCGCCAAGCACATTTCGGGGAAGAAGAGCACTGCGACTGAGGTCACCTTCCAACTGGACGACGAGGACTCCGACGTCACCCTGATGGCTCCACCGGAGGAAATCGGAAGCACAGCCCATGCTCTTGCATTGTGTTTTCTCGCTCTGAAATTTACTCTGCACCATGATACGCGTCCTCGCCATGATCTGCTGTCTTTCACAACCATCTTCAACTGTGAATAAATACTTGTAACCGAATTATTCTGTCATTCTAGTATAAGGAACATGTCGGAGACGGTCGATTCGGACCAGACTTCTGAAAAAAGTCGTCCAGCTGACATTGGAAATATTCATGTAAAGCTGAGCACACAAAACGGGAATGATGTGGAAAGAACGGAAAATGTTTTGCCCGAGACGAAACCCTTACCATTACCACAAGAGATTTCACCAAGACCCCCAACTCAGGAAGAAGGACATGATGATGGGGATATTGCGGACTACCTATCGGAAGAGTTTCGGCAACAATTCAAACTCGACTGGGAGGACGACACAGATCCCAGACTGACGGAACTTATGCAGTACGGAGAAATACGCTCGTGGATACCTGGATACACTTTTGGCCTGAACTTGAGATTTTGTGACGGATGCGTCAAGTACATGCTCACTCACCTGACTGTGGTAAAGCAGCAGAACGGTATGTACCTACTACAATATTTTATGTGCCCGAACTGCGTTACCGAAAATGCAATAAAACTAAAAGGCTAGTCCTCGTTGTACATCATTATGACATCGGCGATGATGGAGGACGGTCGTGTAAACCCTAAAGACTTATTATTTCGTCACCCCTTCAATATGATTGTCGGAGGTGCAAGCGGAAGTGGAAAGACGCAGTGGGTATGCAGATTTCTGGACAACTACCGTCGACTCATTGATCCTCCACCTCTCCATGTGCTCTACTGCTATGGTGTCTACAATAATCGTGTGCTGGACCTGCAAAACATGGGCATAGAAACACACAAAGGGCTACCAACGGAAGCGCTCATTCGTGCACGCCCAAAGCCACTTTTACTGGTTCTTGATGACTTTATGATGGAGGCAAAATCAGAGTTTCTCGACTTGCTTTTTACCCGTGGAAGCCATCATTGGGGTGTCAGCATCATCTTCATCACTCAGAATATTTTCGAGAAGTCGCTTAAGACAGCTCGCAACAATGCACACTACCTTGTGCTATTGCGAAATCCATCCGGTCAATTGCAAGTGCGCAACCTCGGCGTGCAATTATTCCCTCGACAGCTGACCTACTTCATGGGTGCATACAAGGACGCGACGAACATGAATTACGGCTACCTCTTGATCGATATGCACCCATCTTCTCCGGACGTCACGCGCTTGCGAACAGACATCTTCCCCGATGAACCGCACATACTATTTACACCGAATGTTTGAATTTCGCAATCATTTGAATACGTGCACTTGTCAAGGATGGTCGTGCATCCAGTTAAGCGTCACGCAAAATTCCTGAGAAGACTAGCTCGGACAAAATCCGAGAAAATCCGACAAAAGTTGCTTTCGAAAGCAACACGCAGTCAACTTCAGACACTGCAAGAGATCTGCCACAATCTGCTTAAATTCCGAGTTGGTCTAAAGGCAAAATATTTGAGGAAGCTGAAACCATATGCTCGGACGATAAGACAGGCTGCTGCACCCGGATCGGAGGAACGCGTGCGCCATGTGCTGCAGACTGGTAATGGTGCAATGTTTGCACCATTAATCATACCCGTCCTGGCAGAGGTGGCTGGTTCGGTGCTCGGTTCTCTGCTTGCATCGAAGCTCACTTAAACCATGTGCACTCTCGTCGACTGGTTGTGCGATGCTCTCAAATGTTCAGAATCCGATCTGGCGACTGTACTAATGGATCCCATTTCGCAAGCAATGGCGGACGCGTGCTGTTCAGTATGGAGTATGCAAACCAACTACATGGGCTCATTCGACCGCGAAGTCACCTACATGTCGCTGGGAGAGCAACCTGCGAGCGTCCAGACGATTTTCAACGGGCACTTGGACATCACCGTGCAGCAGTACATCTTCTGTCGATGGAGAAGGAACCTCAAGTACCCACAATTACCTTGTGTCATCGAATGGCACCCACATCGTGAAATTGGTGACAAGGAATATTTCCCTCTTGAATGTATCAATGTTCTTGGTGTGAAGAATACAATTATGGAAGATAAAATGTTTGAACCTTAGTCTACTCGATCATTTGACTTAGTGAGCGGTCGTGTCTAAATATTTCTCTTGCCAGAAAAAATGGCTAATCGTATGATTGTTCTTCCGGAAGAGGTGTACGAGGGTCTCGTTCACAAAGGAAGCGTCCTTCAAGACTCGTTAGACAATCAGCTTTTGGCAAAAAGCGGTGACCTGTCAAAAACTATCCATTCGCGTGGGCTACCCAGTGACCAGCACTTTACCCATGCCGACCAGCAGCTTAAGCAGATTCTACGTTTGCTGAAGCATCGACGGGAAAGATCGGCAGACACTTCTCTCTTGGAGAACGCTATTCAAAACAGTCTACTGAAATTCAGTGAAGCGGAGCAAGCAGAAGCAAGGAAGAAGGCAGCACCTCCACTTCCACCTCGGCCACCTCCAAGGCATCCTCCTCCGCCGCCACCACCTCGAGCACCACCTGTACCTCCACGTATACCACCTCCTCCAAGACGTCCACCACCACCGATTCCTCCGCGGCCACCGGTACCATCGCCACCACCACCACCGCCACCTCCACCACCGCCACCTCCACCACCGTCTCCTGCGTCACCGGACAGGGGAGACACTTCCAACCACGTGGTGATGGACGAAGACGATTTGCCAGACGCGGATGACTACTACTGGGATGACTACATGGGTGCAGAACCTTCTGCACAGACAACCAATGTTGCACCCACAACGGCTACAAGTAAAAGAAAGCAACGGGTGGCAAAAAGCACAAGAAATCTACGGAAGAAAACGAAAACAATAAGGAACCGTGCCCGACCCCAACGTATGCCCGCACGCGCCAGAGTATTCCAAAGAAGACGAACAAGCACAGCAAGGGCTCAGCCCACTGTCGCTGCTCGTGCGGATGAAGAGGAAATTGACCTGCCCGACGACTTGGAAGACACAGCAGCGCCCCCAAGTGTCTATCGAGGAGAGATGACTACGTCTGAGCGCATTCGTCAGGCAAAGAAAGAGCGAGGTGAGGGACGGGGACGGGCCGACGTACCTTGGTCAAACATACCCACCGATGAGATCCCGCATTGGCGGTCCATCTACCGTCACGGTACTACGCCGAAACCACGCAAGGACTCGGGTCAGAAAGGATCCGGTCTTGGCATATTTAAGTCGGCATATCGCAAAAAGTCGACCATTCTACGACCAAAACTATGGAAGAGACGTTGAGAGATGTATATTACTCTCTTGATTCACCAGCGTGCTACGCGGGTGCACAAGCTGTCTACAAAGAAGCGTCCAGACGTGATCCGACCATTACTCCCGGCGATGTCAAAGAGTGGCTGGAGAAGCAGCGCACCTATACACTCTATCGGCCTGCATTCCGAAAGTTCAAGAGACTTAAGACGGTGCCATCCGGCCTGGACTCGGATTGGCAAGCAGATCTCGCAATGATGAACCGACTTCAAGAGCACAACGAGGGATATCTATACTTCTTGGTGGTCATCGACGTCCTGAGCAGGAAAATGTATGCTGAGCCTGTAAAGGATAAGCGTCCACCTGAGATGATTCGAGCGTTCAATGCGATCATACAACGAGCCGGTACAACACCGCTTCGTCTGTTCTCTGATGCGGGTGGAGAGTTTAAGTCACCGCAAATCAAGGAATTCTTCAAGGAACAAGGCATCATGAAGCTGACCGCAGTGACCAACGAGGTTCTTCACGCGTCAATGGTTGAAAGGGCGATTCGGACGATCAAAGACCGCCTCTACAAATACTTTAGTGAGGCAAACAGCGTGAGATGGATCGGTGTACTACAAAGAATTGTGAACGCAATAAACCATAGTGTGTGCAGAACCACAGGGATGCGACCCGTTGATGTAACCCACGACAACTCGTATGCACTCAAGGTCAGGCTTTATGGTCACCACTACGACCACGAACAAGAGCAGAGAAAGAGCCCACGATTCAGCGTAGGAGACCATGTTCGACTAATCAAGATGAAAACAACCTTTGTCAAGGGCTATGCCAACTACACGGATCAGATTTACAAGGTGAAGCAAGTGCTTGAAGACAAGGATCCCGTCGTATACAAAATTGAGGACTACTTTGGAAACGAGATCAAAGGATACTTCTACGAGCAAGAGCTCGTAAAGACGGCACCAGCAACGGAAACTACCAGCCGTGTCGAAAGAATTCTACGTTGGCGACGGAAACCCGACGGCACGAATGAAGCACTCGTACGATGGCGCGGACATGGACCAGAATTCGATTCGTGGGTGGATGAAGAAGGTTTTAATATATCCAATGTTGATTTTTGATTTCATTTGTACATTTGCATTCGTGAAGGATGGTCGGTTCATTCTATATTCATTTACTTTCTAATACGAAAGGCCTTGCTGGCAATAAAACTTCGTCATTCACTGTTCAGCTGCCAAAGAAACTAGAATTCAATTCATCATGGAGCGTCGCGCTAGTAAATGTCATCTACCCATATTCGTGGCCAAATCTTGGCACTGACGGTGCTCAGTACATGGATATTGAGTGGCGTGACGGGTCGGTCACACGTCTGAAAGTGCCCACTGAAGGGTATAGCTCAATCGATGAGCTGACCACCACAATTGAGGCAGCACTACGAGAATGGAGGAAAAACCTCTGTGTGACACGGAGTGCTACAGTGGACGACGAGGACGGCGAACCACAATCGAAACGACAGAGACGAGACATAGTAGAGTATGCTGAAGTCGAGCCAGCACTGACAGCGAACGAAAAGCGACTGGCGCGGTCGTTGGAGAATTGCCGGGAAGCCTTGAAAGAGCAACGCAAGCAAGTGTATGATCTAACCGCTGCTATCGAGGCAAAAACCGCCGAAGTCAAGCGTCTAGAAGCGGAGAACGACGATCTTCCCAGGCTTCGAAAGCTTGTTGACTCGATCGGAAGGTGGAGCTCCAGCGCGTGAACTCGACTCTCATACAGAAGGGCGAAGACATCAAAAAACTTAACGCTCGCATCAAGGAACTTGAACAAGATGCCATGTCAACGACAAAAACCGAAGCGGACCTCACCAAAGCCCGCCAACAACTGGAAGCGCAAAGGACGGCACTATCTCAGCTCCAAGCCGAGAAGACGCGACTGGAGGAGGAAGCGCGCAAGAAGACTGACGAATCACAACGGGATAAAAACCGCCTTTCGACACGCGTAGCAGAGCTCGCAGAGGCACGACGAAAGCTACAATCGTTGGAACATGACATTTTCCGGCTTAAAGGTGAAAGAGTAAGAGCTGAACGTGAGAGGGACGCGAGCAGGGCTGAACTCACCTCTTTGACAACGCGAGTGGAAGAACTCAAATCTACGCATAGAACCAACGACGAAACAATCAAAGCTCTCCGTGAGACGCTTGCTCGACTACAAAGTGAGAAGGATTCCCTTAATGAGAGTGAGTCCACAAGACGTGCGGAGCTGCAGACACAGCTGGATGAAGCGACCAATCGACTAAAGACCGCAAAAGCAACGGTGGAGCAATACAAGCGCTCAAGCGTAGAACTACTGGACCGCATTCGTACGCTTGAAGAAAAACTCACCAGCGCTATCGCAGCTAACGTGGACTCAGGACTAGTTGCGGCGCAGAATGCAAGCGACTGTTTAGCTGAAGCCTCCGAAAAATATGCGACGATACCAGACGCACTGGAAGTGACACATGAAACAGAGCGAGGACGAGTACACATTCGCTTTGACACGGATCAAATACGATCCGTCCATCTCTCGGACCAGCTGCAGGACGTACTCGGCTACGAGAGCCCGCTGCTTACGGAGCCCGCAACGTATGCCAAGTTCATGCCTGACCTGCAAGGAGGAATACACTCGTTGTACGTATACGCACCCGGCCTGGTTGAGCCGACCTTTCTCGGCGACACGGTGGCCGAGCTGCTACGAGTGGCAAAGGTGAAAGGCAGGCCAGGCGAAATGGTTGAGGACTCGTTCCTTGCTCCTCAGTACCATAAAATACGGGAAAAGTGCGTACGAGAGATCAGTATAGAGATACGCACTGGTACAGGACGGTTGGTTCCATTTAATTGGGGCGAGTGTATATTGGTGCTACACTTCAAGAAAAATACGATTTACTAACCATCATCATGCATGTGGTTTTCAATCCAGACACTGTGGACTGGGGTGTCCACCTTGTTCAGACAGGCGGTGGCGCATACTTTGTTGGGATACCCTACCAACGAGGTGCTGGACTCGGGTCCGTGTTTCGCAGCCTTTTCCGTTTCCTCCTGCCAGCATTGAAGTCCGCCGGAAAGGAGCTCGGTCGTGAAGGACTCGCGACAGGTGCACGAGTTCTGGGCAATCTAGCGCAAGGACAGGATCTGCGCTCGTCCGTTATTAACGAGACCTCGGAAGGGCTGAAGAATATTATCGACCGGACACAGCCACAGGAGGCCATGAAGAAGCTAATCAACAAGGCGCAAACGAGGCTGCAGCGGGGAAATGGTAAAAAGCGCCGCTCCGTACCGAGAATGCTCAGTTTGACCAAAAGACGACGTGCAGGACGGTCGGTTCCGAATAAACGTCTCGACGCACTTGGATATTACTAGACGACGAGAAAATGTCTGCTATGAAAAAGATTGATGCAAAGTCCGAAAATGCAGTGCACTCGGCACTGAATATTTTCGGTGTTCCACCTACAAATGTCAGCGTGGACCATTCTCAGAACCGCGAGATTCTCCCGTTGAACGCGATCGAGGAGACGTCCACCTACGAATTCAGGATTTTCAGTGACAATCAGTGGCTTGACCTCTCCAAGACGTACCTCTACCTCCAACTACAGCTCCAGAAGTACGATAATGGTGTGTGGGTACCGCTTGACGTGAATGACCAAAATGTTGCTCCCGTGCAGGCAATCGGAAACAGTTTTGTGCGACAGCTGAAAATGTACGTCAACAGCACGGAGGTATACGACTCGACGGCCCTCTACCCGTACATCTCATACCTGAAGAATGAGCTCAACTACTCGACCGATGTGAAGGACACCTGGCTTATGGCTAGCGGGTACTACCGCGAGGACAAGATTGACGACACTGACGGCAAAGGGTTCAAATCGCGCGTTGAAGTGATGGGACATGGGCAGATTTGTGAGTTCGAGACCAGGCTGGACTTTGACCTCGCAAACCAGGGCCTTTACCTGCTCAACAACCTCGACGTTCTCTTCACTATCTACAAGAATGACGACAAGTTCCTGGTGCACAACCTCAGTGCTGTGCAAAATGTCCCGCTTCGGGTGAAAGTGCACAACATCAGACTTCGCCTAAAATCCGTTGATGTGCAACCATCGCTTAACCTGAGCGTGATGAACATGCTGGAAAAGACCACCGCCAAGTACCCAATGAGGCGCACCGAGATTCGGTCCAGCTTTATCACGGCTGGACGTACCGAGTACACGTACAATGTGTTCACCAATGTGATTCCGCGCCGACTCGTGGTTGCCATGGTGGACAACCAGGCATTCAAAGGTGACTACATGAAGGACCCGTACAATTTCCAGCCCTTTGACCTGAATGAGATTCAAGTGAATGCCGGTGGACTTGTCTACCCGACCGTGGCATATCGCATGAATTGGACCCCGCAGCCGGGCCGCCCGGTGACCTTCCTGCGCCCCTACATGGACATGATGGACGCCACAATGGCTTCACCCAACCTCACCAACGGAATTTCGCCAGTTATGTTCATGTCGGGATGGACGATGTTTGTCATCCCACTGACGTCCACACTGGAGGACACGGAAGGATTTGAGCTTATAAAGAACGGCACAACGACAATTCACCTCAGATTCAACACCGCACTCCAACGTGGAGTGGAGCTAGTCATACTTGGGGAATTTGACCAACTCCTGTCAATTGACCAGAACCGCGTGCCTGTAGGAGACGGAGAAGTCTAAACTATGAATGAGCTGCAGATAAACAAAATTCTACGTCGTCACCCACGGACAAGAGGAATTTTCATCAAGTGTGCGCCAGCTGATCAGATGCCTATACGAGATTACTACCCGTACGCGGCCGTGTTCAACACCGACAAGTCGTCGCGACCCGGACAGCATTGGATAGCCATCTACGTCCCATCAAAAGATGCCATCGAATACTTTGACTCGTACGGAGACCTACCAAACGCGGATATTGCATCGTACCTCTGCCTTTTTCCGGAAGTGAGGCGGAGCACCGAACCGCTACAATCATTGTTTTCAAATGTGTGTGGCCAATATTGTATTTACTTTGTCATCCGACGGTGTTTGGGACGGCGCTATGAAGACATCATACGTCGCCTGCGTCGACTCAAAGACCCGGATAAATATGTAGCACAGTTTGTATTGCGATCATTGTAATCATGTATGCCCACGGAGTGTGGTTGCTTGTTCTATTTTCTTTTGTCTCTTCCAATAAATTTGGAGATGAATACCTCGTCACATCACATAACCAGTCGCTTTACTCAGCGTTTGCCTACGACCAAAACACGTTGTGTCATGTGCATCCTGTGCTAAGGCATAACTACGCATTTGTACAGTTACAAAGGATCGACACTTTTGATGCATCCTACCCGCTACCTTTTGCACTGCACAATGTTAGCCGACTAATGATTGACGGATGTTTTGCCCACGACGGACATTCGTTTCTGTGGACGCACGACCGCAAAAGCCGGGACGTTCTAATGGCACGCGGCAATGAGGTGCAGCGCTTGCCTCGAGCGGCGGCAAATTACGAAATCGGCCGCTACGACTATGTGGATGGTAGTGCATACCTATCCATGCATTCCAACGTCACTCGCTACCGCTTCGATGACTTGCTGAGTATGTGGAAAGGAGAAATTAACTCAAGCGATTTGGCGCTTCTTTCCCATCATCGGCTACCTTCGTTCTACAAAGATTTCTTTGCTATTGGCGGACAAATTTTCTTTACGTCGGATAATGCCATCTTCAAGCTGCTGTCGGACGATCGATGGGACATCGTCCAGCCACTGCCCGACAAGCACACTCAGTACATCCTGTTCGCAGCAAAAAGATCGTTTGAATTTAGCGCCACAATTCCTTCGACCCTACTGTATCTTTTCCAGTTGGGTGCCCTGATACTCATGGCTTACTGTGCACGCGATCGCTTGAGAGGACACTTTGACCGACTGCTGCGCCTGGTAC